>JBBMOE010000075.1:701479-1209733 GCA_037975065.1 Chaetodon trifasciatus
TATTTATTTTTATTTCATATATACTATCCTTATTTTCATTTTCATCTTCCACCACTGTATGACAGTCATTTATTTTCTATTTCTATGTTTTTATCTGTTATTGAATGAGAGTAAACCGTGAGTCCCAGTGCGCATGCGCAGACATGGCAGCCGCCAGCTGGACCCTCCTCACGTCTGATGTTTAGCTAAATAAAACCTGAGCTAACAGGGCGAACGCGCGTTGTGTCTTAAAGTCGCGATGGACTGAAGAGCCGGCAGCGGGGACACTTGTGATCTGATCTGGATGGAACCGACGGGTCTACGAGACGTTTTCAAATGTATAACACTATGTAAGAGAGCCGAAAATACGTGACATGTTTGTCGGGTTTGTCCTAGTTCAGCCTGAGAAGAGTTGCGGTGGATTAGCAGAAGGAAAAGTTAGCAAAATGTCTAATATGAGCAGCATTGCGGCCGTTTCCTCTTACCTTTTCGATGAATGTCAGGCCTGCAACGCCTACTTCTTACGTAAGCAACAAAAACATCTGGCTGCGGACACATGGCTGTGTTGTCTGCAGCTAAAATGCGGATTGACGGTGTTTTTCTGCTGGTTTAAAGGTCCGAGCGGCCGAACAGGCTGTTTTCTAAAGCACGTTCACAGCCTGTTTCTTCTGTTTCAGCCATTGCAGCAATGGAGGATATTGGTCTCCTTCCCAAACCCACCAATGACCCCCCTGCCCACAGACCCGCAGAGACTTTAGGGCTGCACCACCTCCCCCCAGGTGTGTATGAGCTGAGACTGTGAGGCTTTTTAAAGAAGCACAGCAGTGAACAGACACGTTTTAAGATAAGATAAGATAAGACTTTATTTATCCCACATGGGGAAATTAGGTCTTTACAGCCAGCAGGTTTTACAAAAAGCAAAATCAGTGGCACAGAAGGGTGAAGATAAAAAGTATACAGGATACAGAGTAGAAAAACATCTGTATATGTACATTATGTACACATTATAACAATACCAATATGTTTTTGCACAGTTGAGAAAAAATGCACAACTTAACAAACTGCCCCAGATGAAATGGATAATGTGAGCGTGTTAGCATCATAACAGCAGTGCAAAACAAAAGTAGCTTTATGACGTCGAGACGGGAGAGACAGCGTCAGCACAGCGCGACGTTGAACAGTCCGAGCTGCTGGGATGACGCACGCTGTGTGTTTTACCTCAGATCATCTGCACTTCGCCGA
This sequence comes from Chaetodon trifasciatus, assembly GCA_037975065.1. NCBI lineage: Eukaryota > Metazoa > Chordata > Actinopteri > Chaetodontiformes > Chaetodontidae > Chaetodon > Chaetodon trifasciatus. Next base: position 702,701 of record JBBMOE010000075.1, read on the forward strand.
TGCAAGCAGGAAGTGTGATGGGCCCTCCAAGAAAAGGTGCCACTCAGTAATGACAGCGGAGTCACAGGTGATTCCTCAGTTTCCCTCACAGAACGCAGGTGCTCAGAGCGCCGACGCCGGTAAGTGACAGCGCGGTGATGCGGTGATTAAAGTGGATTTAATGAGGACGCCCTCATTTTGGAAGGGCCCTCTAGTCTGCAGGTGGAACAGAGTCACATGACTGTGAATCCCTTAATGTTCTGTCGGTGTCTGATGTCACATTTTAAGATGACCTTAAAAACACAACACACACACTCACATATGTACACTCCTGATGAAAATTTTAAGACCAGTTGACAAATTGCAAAAATTTGCGCTGTTGGATCTTAAGAAGCTTCTAAGTAGAGCTTCAAAATGCAAAAAGAAGAAGTGGGAGTGAGACAAAAAAAATATGAGTAAGCAATTTATCGCAAACAAGTATTAAACTGAAATCAAAATCATAACTGAGATCAAAAGTTTAAGACCATATCTCTATAAAAAAAACCCTAAAATAGAAATAAAATTTTCAAAAAGTAACGAGTAGCTGCGCCATTGTTGTTAATCACCTCAAAAATTCGTTTGGGCATGCTTGATGCTAGTGTTTCCAGGAGGCTGGTGGGAATGTTGCTCCAAGTGGTGAAGATGGCTTCACGGAGGGCATCCACTGTCTGGAACTGGTGTCCATTTGTGTAAACCTCCCTTGCCATCCAACCCCAAATGTTCTCAATTGGATTTAGATCAGGGGAACACGCAGGATGATCCTAAAGAGTGATGTTATTTCTCTGGAGGAAGTCCTTTTATCAGGCGGGCATTGAAGAACAGCAGCACTGTCCTGTTGAAAAACCCAGTCATCACCACACAGACGGCGGCCTTCAGCCATGATGGCGCCCCCTGCAACATCTCCACATAGCCGGCTGCCGTATGACACCTCTGCACAACCTGAAGCTCCATTGAAGGAAAAAGCCCCCCAGATCATGATAGCGCCCCCTCCACTGTGCCGTGTGGAAAACATCTCAGGCGGGATCTCCTTGTAATGCCGGTAACGTTGGAAGCCATCAGGACCGTCAAGGTTAAAGTTTTTCTCATCGGAGACTAAAACGTTCTTCCACCTTTCAGTGTCCCATGTTTGGTGCCCTCGTGCAAACTCCAAACGGGCAGTTTTGTGCCGTTGAAGGAGACGAGGCCTTTGAAGACGTTTTTTTTTGTTCTTGAAACCCTTCTCTCGCAGATGCCGTCTGATGGTTACAGGACTGCAGTTGGCTCCGGTGACAAGCTTAATTTGGGCTGAGGATCGTCCCGCGTCTTGACGGACAGCCAATTGGATCCTCCGGCTCAGGGCCGGTGAAATTTTCTTGGGTCTACCACTTGACTTTTGTGTTCCATAACCCTCAGGATGAAAAAATGACTGTCTTACTGCGTCCAACCGCAGCGGCGATGGCACGCTGCGAGAGGATTATGCAGCTCAACAATCCGACCGCGTTCAGAGAGAGAAAGCTTTTTCGCCTTTGCCATCAGGAGGTCGTGACAGTGTGGATACCTGACAGGAAATGACACTGAATCCACATTTGGGCTTTTAAATGCTGTGGTCTTAAACTTTTGATAAACAGCCTATTTCAGTTTAATACTTGTTTGCGATAAATTGCTTACTCATATTTTTTTCATCTCACTCCCACTTCTTCTTTTTGCATTTTGAAGCTCTACTTAGGAGCTTCTTAAGATCCAACAGTGCAAAATGTAAATTCTTGCAATTTTTCAACTGGTCTTAAAATTTTGATCAGGAGTGTACATATGTGTGTGTGTGTGTGTGTGTGTGTGTGTGTGTGTGTAAATGCTTCGTAGTTCTCTGACAGTCTTTCTTCGCTTTTTGTCTTATTTTGTTTGTCTTTGTTGTGATTTTTATGCTGCCTTGCTCCATAAAAAATGACCTCTTACAGGAAAGGATAGATCTGAACTGAACAGAACAAACGTTTTGTTGACAGATATCACAATATCTTTTTAGCTGATATGTTTATTTCCTGCAGTCCTCCGTTTTTGTTGCTGTTGAACAATTCATGTTGTAATGATCAGTTTTACTTTTCCGTTTTTCTTTAGGTTTAAATAATGAAAAAAGGGTTTTTGTATGTTATCCCTTGTTGCTGTCAGGCATTTGTTTTAAGTTTTATAAAGTTATATCATTTTTTTTTAATGATATATGAACATTGTTAAAGGTTTTTGGGTGAAACCATGTTTCTTTTCGGTGGGACGTGTAATTCATGTTCTCCACATGTGCACAACACAGTGTTTTTATTGTAAGCAGAAAAGAAAAAAAGATAATTTAAAAAATAGTCTGATCATTTTTAGTCTGTAGATCCATATCAAAGCTCCTTAAAGTTTAGGAAAACTGGGTTCTGTTCCAGTAGAACATCGCAGATCTTAACCAGAACTACAAATATTATTGCTTACTACGTAACTTTGTGTACGATATCCCAGCATTATGTATTTCAGACCACTGCTTCTGATTATTAACACACTTCTGTTGGTCTTTTTCTACATTCCTTAATGCAGCCGGTAAAAATGGAAACACTAATCTGGAGGCGGCGGCTGGCAGAAAAAAACCCAAAGCCAAACTCGCAGATCCGTCAAAGTGGAAGCAAAACAAGCAGAAGCAGCTGAGGATGGAGGGGAAATCCTACGTAAGCAAACGCAAGAAAGACGGCGAGATTGTGACAAAGCAGCCGAGGACAGTGGGGCCGAGGTGCAACTCCAACGCCTGCAGAAAGGCGTCAAACCGGCTTTGCGGCGAAATCAACGAGGAGGCCAGGAAGAAAGTGTTCGACGAGTTCTGGCAGCACAAGAACTGGACTCAGAGGAAACAGTACGTCTCAGCGCACGTTGACTGCGACCCCGTGGAGAGATCCCGCGCGATGGGATCGCAGTCGAGACGGTCGGTTTCACTGCGGTATCACCTGATGGTGGATGGGAAAAGGAAACAAGTGTGCAAAAACATGTTCCTGTCCACTCTGGGGATCGGAGAGTGGTCTGTGCTGAACTGGGCTCAGAAAGGAGCAACAAGAAGTCCCGAATCAAGTGAAAACAAAGTGGAAAAGAGGCAGGCTGTCCCTCAGTGCCCACAGCAGAACACCACCACATCCACAGGCAGTAATACTGTGGACGATACCCAGGGTGAGGGGTTTTTAATGTTTTGGCTTCTCTTTTTCAGCAACTTACTGACCTCAGTCATAGGCCTGAAGCAAGTAGCTGATCTATCAGTTAGTCAACTGACGCAAAACATAATCATTATCAAACATTTGCTGGTTCCAGCTCCTCAAATGTGATGACGTTATGTTTTTACATCATCATACATCATCAGATCAGTCTTTGTCTGTCTAAATTGTGACATTATTTGTATTCTGTAGACTGAATTATTAATAATTTCTTTAGAAAAATAACAAATAGATTATGTAGAATATAAATACCTTTTAGTTTGTGCACTAATGTAATAATATTAGAGTCTCTAACATTTTTTAACAAGGCCTTAGTTTTTCACTTAAGTGTATTCCAGCAGTATCTCATTCATGTTAATGACATTTCCCTGTTTTTGCAGAACAAGTGAACGCCACTGACAAAGACAAAAACAGGCCACCAGACGCAGAGGGGCCAGGCAGGAAGAAATCCAGAGTCGCCAAGCCGCTAACGTGGAAGCAAAATCGACAGAAGCAACTCAGGATGGAGGGCAAACCGTACGTCAGCAAACGCAAGAAAGACGGCGCGACCATAACGAAAGCTCAGAGGACGATCGGGCCGCGATGCACGTCCAGCGCCTGCAAAAGGGCCTCCAATCGCTTCTGTGCTGACTTCAGTGACGAAACCAGGAGCGAGCTGTTTACGAGTTTCTGGCAGTGTATGAACTGGACTCAGAGAAAGATGTATGTGGCCCGATTAGTCGACTGCGACCCGGTGGAAAGAACCCGAGCACCGTGGACTCAGTCGAGAAGGTCGGTCTCCATGCGGTATCATTTGATAGCCGACAGTGACAGAAAACAAGTTTGCAAAAAGATGTTCCTCTCCACTTTGGGGATCGGAGAGTGGTCGGTGCTTAACTGGGCACAAAATGCATCCAAGCAGGACAGTTCAGAGGAAAACAGCAAGAAGCAGACACAGAGGAAGTCCCGTAAAGCCTCAGAGCACGTGGTCCTGAAGGAGTTCCTCGAGAGTTTACCCAAAGTGCCCTCGTACTGTTGCGGGACGTCCATCTCCAAGCTGTACCTGGAGCCGGTCTTCTCAAACATGTCCGAGGTGTACAGGCACTACTACAACCACTGCTTAGAGAAGATGACCACGCCGCTCTCTCGACAGGTTTTCTGCGCCGTCTTTAAAAAGATGGATTTGGGATTGTGTGACCCCAAAAAGGACCAGGGGTGCTCTTTCGGTGCGACTGGAAATTTGTTTAATGAGCTTTGGGAGGAATACTGCATGGAGAGAGGAGCTCCAGGGCCTCAGCCAGAGAGAGCGGCCAACCAGTAGAGAGATTAAGGACAAAAAGGACAAACTGTGTATTACTCCATTACTTACAACAAAGTGACTGTTCTTAATGGTCTCATGTTTCATTGACTCCTGTTCAGCGTATGTGGCTGCCTCTTCCAGGCTCACTGAAGCAATCCAGTGGTCTTAATGCAGATGTGCAGTCGTGTCACTAAAGCAGAATTATTTTAGCACTACATTCATTTTGTATTGCAGAAGGCGATGTTTAAGATGTCATGAGAGGTCAAGAGAAAAGCAAAAATGTGTGTAAAAAAACTAAAGCATCCGTTAATCTGCAGTGAAAGGTCAAAGTCAAATACCTGAAAGGACTCGCAACACTGCCAACATTTCAAGTTAACTGTTCTCGTTATTTCACTGTGTGCTTGACAAAGAGCCATTTGGGCCTGAAATGTGCTGTTTTCTTTTGTGAATTAAATAAGAACAAATTACAGAAGCAGTATACAGATTCCCATCAGGCTTTCGTCTTCACTGGTGTTCATTCCCGGGTCGGATGTCTCTGCAGTCGTCACAGGTATTTATCAGCTGCGATGATGACGCGTGTCGAACTTGGCGATGAATATTGCCTGATATCCGTTTCCATCTGATGATCATCATCTCATAAAAGATCTAAAAACGTAACGACCGTAATGTTGTCACTGGCCTCCACACAGCTTTCCACTGCTCCCTGTTTTCCGGCTAATTTGGGACATTGAACGCAACACTCCACAAAAAAATACAAAGGCAAACTCGACTACTGGCGATGGGGAAGGATCAGTCGCCATTTCTTAGAGGGTTTACTTGTGTAAAAAGCCAGTAAATTGCATTAAGGGCAGGTCAGTGTGCGTGTTTGTGCGTGCTTCTACGCTTCAAAGGTCAAATTCAAAGCGGCCCCTCACACCCTGTAGCTTTTAAAACGTTCAAATAACGGCTCTTCCAACAGCTCACTTACCCCAAACTGTGGGACACAGTGAGAGCTACAAATACGCTCGCACACATGCACATACCGTCATCACCCTCCTATTCTTCTCCACACAGTGGCAGGAAGTTGTCCAGATATCCGCAGGGCCTCTGAAAAAAAGAGCCAGTGAACAAAGTGGGCTGGGTGGCGGTACTGGAAGGTGTTGGCGGTGATGGAACTGGGCCACTTCACTCAGAGTTAACTGCTCATTGTGAACAGCGGGACTAAAGCGGCACCACAGAGTTTTACTGCAGCGTAGAACACTGTGAGGCACAGCTGGGCTGCTGCAGATCAGAGGCCGGTTAACAAACATCTGGACTGGACTGCTGGTCCCTCTGAGCGGAGGAGAAAAGGCCCTTCAGCTGGTGTCCCGAACAACCTGAAGATGTTGCCTCTGAGGACGCTCCTGCTGCTGGGACTGAGCTGGACATGCCAAGGTGAGTTAGCCGCCTTATTCTCAACGGATTCATCTTTCATGCTTACATGAAACATGTCACCTGTTCAAAGCGAAGTGAAACTGCATCCTGTAACTATAAACTGTAGAAATTTAATCTGAAAACCAGTCTGGAAAAAGTTGCATCAACTCTGAGCTGCTTTAAATTATCACTATTTTTCAGACTGAAGCCCTCTATGTGTAAGATATTGATTAAAAAATATGGGAAAATATCTTTTCTCCAGGTGTTTTATTTTAAAACTTTTTAAAATAGACATTGTTTTAGTTCCTGTTTTAGTTTCTAGATGTGGATTTACATTTTGTTTCATTAATATTAACACCTTCATGTCCTCATTCTCACTGTTTGAATATTTATATTCCTTACTTATATATTTATATTAATATAACAGCTTATATTTTCATCCTCCTGTGCAGGAAAGCTCTTAGCTGATCAAGTGAAACAAAAGTGTTGGAACAGTTATGTCTAATTTCAGCTCTATTGTTCATGCTTTTTTTTTCTGCCATGATTTTTTGGTCACACACACCTGCCAAGCCCATTGTCCGACTCCATCACATTCCTCATCGCCACGGTGGCGACCTTCGACCTTTATCAAGGCCCGGCCCACTCCATTTCCTGTTGCTATTCGCTTCTCCTGGAAACTTCCTGTTTATGTCGGCCACGTTTCCTGTTCCCTTTAACGGTCCGTATCAGGGCCCACCTTTCGTGGCTTGACCTGCTTTGTTATGAATAGCTGCTAATGCTCTGGAACAATGAGCGGTTTGAATATGAGGGTGAGCTGCTGCTGCGATAAAACACTCAGCGAAAACAGTTTGCGTGGTGAAGTGAAAGAGCAAGACCTGATACAATAACACATGTTTTGAATGAAAAGTGTGCAAACTTGAAGTCTGCACAGTTTAAATGGACAAAGCATAAATGTATATGAGTCATTCATGGACACGACATTCACAGTAGACCGTTTAAATCCATCTACAAATACACCATTAACACATTTAACCACAAAAACTGACCACTGTTCATATGCTGCCACTCATCAGCGTTTGTGTCCACAGCAGCGTCTGGTGATCCGTGGGGCCAGTGTCCAGTCAAGAGAAACTGTAAGGACAAGTTTGGAGACGGATCATGTGACAGAGAGTGTATGGAGCCCGAGTGTCTCAGAGACGGCTTTGACTGCCTGAAGGACAGGGGCCACTGCAAGTAAAAGGCTTTTGTCTTCATTTTCATTGTCACAGAACCATAAAAACATTTCCAGCTTAACAATGAGTGTTGTGAATTAGTTTGTTCTTGCCAGTAGTTTTCCGTCTATTATACTCTTTTAATCCCTTTTTCCTTGTTTGTGTCAATACTTGCCCAAGAAGCCCAAACAGCTTAAGAGTAAACTGTCATCTGACACCTCTGAGGATGAAGCCTCATTCTTAATGTTGGAAAAAGTAGTTTCACTGTTCACTGTCTTCATCAAAAGCTCTGGGCAAACAGAAAGCTAGTAAGGAGTCCTTGAGTTGAGGTTATTTTGTCTAATGTCACATTCTGTCTCTTTGTTTACCTCCATTCATCCATTCATCGTGGCTCTCAGTCCGGGCCACATCCAGTACTGCCGTGATCACTACGCCAACTCCCACTGCGAGCAGGGATGTGACAGCGCCCCCTGTGGATGGGACGGCAGCGACTGCTTCACACACCAGAGCCCCATGTGGGCTAAAGGCACCCTGGTCCTTCACACTAAAAGCCCTCTGCAGCGTGGCACCTTGTCCAACAGTTCCCTGCTGTGGGCGCTCAGCGTTCTCCTCCAGTTGCCGCTCAAACTGAGAGGCTCCGCCCCCCTCGCCACTAACAGGAAGTTGTTTGACTTTGACCCTCAGCAGCTTGCCAACCTGCTGACTCAGGCATCACCGGCTGACTCAGATGGGTAGGTACTGAGTGAACAGTCAAAGGCAAAGAGGTGGGAAGCCTCTTTTACAAAGGAGACAACACAAAACCAGGCAACAGATAATGATACAAAAATAAGGACTAAGAAAAGAGACAATTAATTATGGAGTCATTTACTGTGGAATTTGAGATAAAATAACTCGATTTTCAACTTATTACTTAAAAGTTTTAGCAGTTAGCATTGCACAGCTAAAACGCTATTAGACTCACAATCGAAAAAGTGATAAAAAAAAATAAATGCAGTACAACCAGAGGTCTTGTCTTCATTGTCAGAAACCTGCAGACAGTTCAGGTGGACATTTGGGTGTGTAATGCTAGTAGCCGCTATACAACTTTTTTTCACATCTGAAGTGGTACTCCCCAAAACCTGTAAACAGACTCTGTTGTGTAAAATCAGTGGAGTCCATTAAAAAAATATGTAGAATGTGAATTACAGGTGACACCTATTGTCCACAGTGTCTATAGACTTCCATCCAGGATTAGAAAATAACAACATTACAGAGTATTGGTTACCATGTGCATTAACACCTAATTTATGTAAGACAAAATAAAAGTGGGCCAAGTGCAGAACCTTGGGGAACCCCATTTAGTACGAATATTGAAATCCATGTGAGTAAAATGCTTGTAGCAGGTTATCTCAGAGGTGCGTTTTGTTGATTTTGAGTTTTCTAACAGGGTGTAACTTCTGTGTGCTACTGTAGCTTCTGTATTAAGTAAACACTAACCTGACAAACCTGCATGTTGGAACAGGCCTCAGTAATGACTAATGTTTCCTCCTCCCCCTCTTTCCTAGCTCCGTCCTTTTCCTCCAAGTGGACAACAGGCCATGCTCCCGTCTGCCCTCTACCTGTTTCTCCTACGCCACCGAGGCAGCCAGTTTCCTTCGTGCCGTCACGCTGCTGAGGCCTGCCTCGTTCCCCACCCTCCCGGAGCTGACGGCCATCATCAGCATTAGAGGTGTCCGAGAGGAAATAGGAAGCAGAGAGGAGGAAACTGTGATAAAGGAAGACAAAGGTAAGCGTGCATGTCCGGTCTCTCTCACACACACGTCCAATGTTGAATTTCATCCAAAGAAAACACTATAAAACACCTTTCCATTTCCAGTGTGGAGATGGGTTGCTGGTCAGTGCTGCAGCTTTCAGTTTTACTGGTTCAAACATTTAATCTGTCAGAGGCAGAGCTCAGCATAAAACCGTGTTTTGGGGGTTTTTTGGGCTAAAGTCAGGGGACAAACTTCTGTTTCTGGCCATTATTTAGTTGGATCAATAAGACTGTGCTTGAATCATATCCACGCTTTCTGTCCACAAAACATCCGACAGAGCTGGTCGCTGCTGTTCTGGAAAACGCATGAACTCCATCCACATTTCACAAGCATCCCAGAAGCACGACGACACATCAATTTACACAGAGCAAAGCAAGCCAAGTAGGAAGTCAGACACAGGGACGGTTTCAAAATAAATCTCCCAGTCATGCATCAACAATAAACACAATTATAATAGACACAAAAGAAACCACTGAACTATGAAGCAAAATCCAGAACAACTGTATTCCCGATAGAATCCCAGAGTCACTGCTCTCATTGTGTTTTCAGCAGCAGCAGGCAGCTGTTTTCAGTCAGTCCACTACCTACCCAGTACCAAACGACAGACAGATACAGTAAGCAGCTTACTAGAGGATATTTACAGCTTGATTTTTCCCTCAGGAGCTGGTGGAGACCAAAACAGAGGTAAAAAAGAAAGTGAATATTGGATTGACTTTCTCCAGGGGGGCTGAAGTGTTAGTAAAGCAGCAAAGTAAGGTTAATAAAATTCATTTTCTCTTCTTCCCCTCAAAGAGACGACCCCTGCATGGCTGTGGGCCGTGATCGCCGTAGCGATTGGCCTGCTGCTGGTGCTGGCCCTGGTGGCGCTGCTGGTGGTGAGGAGGGTGAGGCGGCAGCGGGCGGAGAGGGAGGGAGGTACCAGGGTGAGACACCGGTCCACAGTCACAGACAATGACCCCAAATCCAAGGCCCTGGCGCCGCACGCCGCCCACCAAGAGCAGAGGGTCCGATCCAGCCGAGAGAAAGAGAAGATCAGCTTGAGGAAAAAGAAGAAAGCGAAGGAAGCAGAGAAGAAGAGGAGGAGGGAACCGCTGGGGGAGGATGCCATTCGGATGCGGTGAGAGGAGATGTGTGAAGGACATGAGGGGATGTTTTGTCTGCTGGAGGAATGATGTCACGTAGACAAACATGGTGTAAAACGAGAGAGTTCATCCTGTGTCATTGAAAAGGCTGAATTTCACTGCATCCTGTCAGTCAGTTAGACATTATCTTTAACCTGTCATTATTTTTAAACACCCACACACAGTATATATACTTTGTATTCACAGAGTATTCAGCTGATCACTGGCGACTGAAGGGAGGAACCAAACCACTAATTAATTTTTCATGTCAGTCCAAATGATGTCAACCTCCTCCCTTACTTTTAGTTCATTACTGCCATGATTTCATGTTAATTTGCAAGTCATGATGAACACTGATGCTGAAACAAACTATTAGTCCATCATCTGGAAACAGTGGAGAGGTAGAAAAAAGAACAAGTAAAACTAAATATATTGTCTTGTGAAGAATGGCTCAGTTTTCCAGTGGATTTTGAATCGCACAGGAGCAAAATATGAATAAAAAAATACAGTGTCTTTGGGTTATTTCACAATAGAAACATATGTATGTATATATTGTATATATTACACAGGATAAGTTGCACAGATGTAATGGATATTAGTGTATGAGGACATGACAAGTCCATAATGAATATCACTGATAGTTGCAGCCTTAATTAACCCATTTCCTGTCTCTCTATAGTGTCATTACTATATACTGTCACACCCTGTCAAACACAATGTGTTTCTGGGTCACTCAGGGCTATGAAATAATATCTCTAATCCCTGCCATGTTCCAGGGTCTTGGCCCGTTTCCCAGGCTTGTTTACATTTTAGGAAAGCATACTCTTAAATGGCAAAACTGCATTCTGTAATTCTCTCGGGTGGAAAATGAAGACAGTGTTTCAGTTTCAGTTCAGTTTATTCACAAAACAGCTACAAGACTTAATGAAGTGTGAGCTGCTTCTTAATGTGCTGTGTCTAAACTGTGCTTTTGGTTTTCAGGCCTCTCAAAAGGGACCAGGATATTGGAAGTGACACAGACTTTACCCAGAGTTCAATGGAAGACATCAGTGCGAGATGCTCAAGGCGACAAGAGGACGCCTCCATCTGTGACCACAGGAGCCAGGAGCAGAAACACTACCGGCCTGGATCCTCGCAGCCCCGCAGAGCGATCCAACGTAAGGTCCATTCATCCATTCATTCATTCATTCATTCATTTACTCACTTACTCAGTCGCTCATTCCTAGCTCCCAAACTCTCTTGTGTTTTTGACTGGACTGTTGCAAAGTGTGTTGGAGCTTCCCCATTGGCTGTCGCTCTTGAGCTAGTGAACATTAATTGCATACTGTAACTCCAGGTTCTACGAGTGTTGGTGCAGCCTTCAAAGGTTACCGCTATTGGGCTCATTGCTGTCTTGTGCTCATACAGGACTGAAGGCATTTAGTCAGCGCTCCTCGGTCTCACTTTGTTTGTGAGCTGAGACCAGACAGTCGGCTCCAATAAACAGCTTTTTCTTCAGCTAATGAAAGGAACCGGAGAGGCCCACATCTTAGAGAGCTGTGCTTATACTCATGTGGGATAAGGGCGAAGCAGGATGTGGTCCATACCCACTGCTTTGTGGTGCATTCTTGTTTATTATTATTGTTTTATTGCTTATAAGTTATTACGTGGTTTCACTGGTGTGAAAAGTGCAGCGTGAATAAGGCTTCTTAGTCTTATTTTTATTTGTACACTGGACTTCAATAGAGCCACAGCAATTCCTTAATTATTTCATCAGCTATTTTTTCAGGTATCTAAAAGAATTTTAGGCAAAAAAGGCAAAGGTCTCTGGTTCCATCCTCCCCAGAATCTGTTTCATGTCATTGTAAAGTCTGTCTGCTTCTTCACTGTCGACTGTCCAATAAAGGCAAAAATGTCCATCCCTCCATTTAAGGAATTTGTTGTATCAGAACCCTTAACTCTTGCCAGTTGGAGATCCACCTGAAATGATTTTTGCTCTCCCTCCAGCTCCACCTAGAGGATGGGAGAGAAACGCCATGCCTCCTCCTCTGCTCAGTCCTCCTCAGCAGGTCGGTCCTTTGTTTCTGTGTCTGACAGTGTTCACTTTGTTTTATCCATGCTTTGAGGGGTTCTATTTGTTTATTCTCCAATGAACCTGTTTACTTGTGCAATGTCCAAAACAGGTGTTTTTAGAGCATTCCACATCCAGTCTGTAGTTACTCCTGTCCCAACTTGTTTTAATTCAATTCAATTCAATTCAATTCAATAGTCCTTTATTAGTCTCGTGAGGGGAAGTTCCAATTTACAGCAGCATCAATAAAGCAGGTAGAGTAGTGAAGACAAGTACATACAAATTAAAAACAACAAGTATATACAAAAGAGTGAGATAAGAGGAAACATCATCCTAAAAAACAGGTTGTATTGCACAGATTATTGCACTGATTACTTGGAGCAGTTTTTGTTGTGTAGTCTGACAGCTACAGGAAGGAATGACCTGCGATACCGCTCCTTCACACACTTTGGATGTAGCATGTTTCAAACGTGTTGCTGCATCAGATTCAGAATAAGCAGATATTTACAAAAAGCAGTGAAGCTAATGATCTCATACGTTAAATATATTGTCTTTGTGCTGTCAAAAAGCCAAATGATCACATTCTGTCTTATTTATGTTTTACTCAGCGTTCCAGCTTTTTTGGACTCTGGGTTGGATGTGAACTCTCTATTATGTGTATTCCTGTATTATATATTCATCCTGGCTTGGTTGTGTTGGCAGTCGGCAGAGTGGTGTGGTCCGGATGGGTCTGTGGTTCTGATCCGAGCGGTGCGAAGCGGACTGGACAGGGTGGTCTTGGAGCTTCTGCGAGCAGGAGTGCCCGTCAACAATACTGATCATACTGGTAATGCAGGCCTGTCAAGGTTGCTAATATAAGTTTGGTACCTGAATGTCCCACTCAACCCCAAACTTAAGTCAGATAGTATTTGCATGGAATTCTTGGTGTCTATTTGAACTTTTGAAGTAAGATGCTACAGTTTGTAGATATTTTTATTTCAGTTACAGTTCATAGTGAAATAAAGCAGGTTAAAATCTAAATGAATTATGTGCAAATACAGTTTCATCAACGCCTCGTTCACTTTAAGATCCAACCATTTTCCTGTGAGGTCTGAGTGAATCTGCATGCGTGACTGGTCCGAAACTCACCTCGGAGAAAAATAACATGTGGAGCTCTTGAGACACGTGCACACTGAGGGGCTGAGTAACTGGTGTAACTTACCCCGTCTCTCTCACGTCCTCCTCCTGTGTCCCTCCTCTCCCGACCTGTGCTCATCGCTCCATGGCTTCCACCTCCTCCTCCTTCTCCAGCTCCCCTGCTGCCCTCCTCTGACTCAGAACAAAGTTAATGTGCTCAAACTCGGGTTGACGGACAGATTAACTTTGCTGCTCATCCCTCTCCTTGCATTTGCCGTCTCTTGGTCTTTCTGTCCTTCTGTCTGCCTCATTTTGTCCATCTTTCTGTCCCTTCTCTTTCTCACCTCGGCTGAAACACTTCATCCTACCCTTCCATTCTCCCTCTCTTCACCACCTGGGCTCGACTCTGTTGTGTAATGGTTGTTCATTGGCTGACTTACTCCCTCCCTTCTTCCCCCTCACCTCCCCTCCACTCACACTGTCTCTCTCAGGGAGATCAGCCCTGCACTGGGCATGCTCAGTTAACCATCTCTCCCTAACAAGGACCCTCATTCGTTATGGGGCTGCTGTGGACCTGCAAGACAACAAGGTCAGTTCTGACTGATGTGCTGTAATATTGTATTATTACATATATTATTATCTATGTTTAGTCTGGTGTATTATTACGTAATAGTTAGTGAGTGATGGGGCAAATTCAAATAAGTATCCACCAGAATCACATAAGTATGTTGTATTTATGATTATGTCCCATGTAGGGCGAGACAGCGCTCTTCCTCTCCTCTCTCCATGGTTGCTATGATACAGCCAGACTCCTCCTCCTTCACGGCGCCAACCTTGAGCTGCACGATCGCAGAGGACGCCGTCCCATTGACGTGGCCAGAGAGGGCATGCACCACCAGGTCCTGGAGCTCCTCCTGGCCCACCAGATTCAGAGGGGGCCCGTTCCCGCCGACTCGGCCAATGACATGCTGTGGGAGGAGCGCACTCTGATGTACTCGCCGTGGGTCGGATCACAAGGCCTGCCTGGAAGAAGCGCCTCCTTCTCTGGGATCATAGGGCATCGAGATATGACCCCACCTCCACAAAAGTAAGGTTTCAGTAATATAATGCAGTAAAATAATATGCAGCTATTTGCTAATCAGTGATCAGTAAATCTTTTCAAGCAGAAATGCCAAACTCACTCCAGTTCCACCTTCTCAGTTGGGAAGATGTCTGAGGTGCATGTCAGGGTAAATTGATAATAGATTGAATATCTGTGGATTTTAAAGTGTTGGTAGAACAAAACTATCAATCTGATGATGCTGCCTTTATTTTTACCTTTTCATCTGACAGAAAGCTGGCAAATTTGTATTTTATGGGACAAATGTGAAAAAAAGCACTTTTTTACAAACCTCTGTTGCAGTAAATCATAGTGATGACTTTCTTTTCTTGCCAGTGATTGGTCAATGAGCCGAGTGCAGTACCCTTCCCCCCAGAACTGGCGACCACAGCTCAACCAATCAGCAACAGCGCTGGTCCCTCCAAGAATCATGGGCCGCTCGCCTCGGCCAATCAGCACCTTACAGGAGGTGACCTCAGAAGACGAGGATCGTGACAGGCACCAGGAAGCCCCGAGAGCTGCAACACCTCACTTCCTGTCGCCCCAACCTGCCCCTCGACAGCGTTCCTTTTCCTGCACCCAGCATGCATTGCAGCGTCGCTCCAGTGCCCACCAGCCAGAGCCCAATTATATCATTGTGACAGACAGAACAGCCAATGAGCCCATAGAAAGAGTGATTGTCTCACCTCCCACAGATGTTGCCACCCAATCAGATCGCCAGCCGGTCGTAAATGGTGACAGTCCCAGTAGAGCAGAGCAAGCAGCGGTGAGTTCAACAAATTCAGAGCAGAAATCCAGAGGTGAGAGGTCAAACAACACGACTGACTCCACACAAACAGCCCTGTAGAGAACAGAAAAAAAATTCAGCTGAGTAAGATGATGATTTACTCTGAAGCTGTACTAACAGAGGAGCACTGAGTTTTAGTTCGATTTATGGGTATTTCATCGTTAAGTCCAGTGCAAAGCAGAAGGCTTTCAGGAGGCACAAAGCTGGAGGGAGTCCAGCCTCGATTTACTGTAATTTTGAGACCTTAATTATTACCCAGTATGCATCTGGTGGGTGTCGCCTGACAGATTTGCTTCTTAGATTATTTGTTTGTCACGTTCCTGTCAAATTCATAACACAGCAGCACTTGTTCCTTCCCAAATCACTTCCCCAGTTTTCACTCAGCTTTGCCTAAATTATTATGAGTATTATATTTTTATGGAGAGATATATTGTTCCTTGAAATCGTCTGTGACATTTCACAGTCACATACTGTATAACTGAGATGAAGACCAGTCAAACATGTGGCGAATATCACCGTCAAACTGTAGCATCTCATGGATCTTGTTGTCAGACACTGTAATATATTCACATTGTTGTAGTTTTCTGATTATTGCAGAAACAATCAACGAGAAATTATCAAAAAAAAAAAATACATGCATGGTTGCAGAATCCTGCTGATGCGTCCAATAAAGTGACTTTTTGTGTAAATGTGGATTTTTTTTCTTTTCAAGTTCTTCTGCAATTTCTTTTTTCATCTTCAAAATCAGCTACACATACTACCAGAATACCTCATAATCATGACAAATCAATAAATTGTAAAGAATGATAAATAAATATGTAAATAAATAATGTTACAGATGATGTTTGGCAATTTTCATGTGTTTCAGGGAGATTTTGATTCTCCCCCAATTTGCAGACAGTGAACAACAAACACAAACTTTAATGACCAATAAAATTGTCACACCTTTTGATGAGGATGACCTTATGATTAACACTAACTTTAACATGACAGTCGATCAGCCCCAGACCAATAATGGTGAGTCCACGGAAAAACTCCAGGCATCCTGATTTAACAGGCTGCGATTTGGAGGTCAAAGTTGTTGTTGGCACGCTCTTCCACCACTGATCCGTAAAACACGAGCTTGTGGCAGCTGATTTAACACCTTCTCTGTGGCAGCGAAGTCTCAGACCAGCAGCCAGTGACCTGAGAAAACGTCCCATCCTCTGTATCAGCTGAAGCAGAGGCATGTCTTGTTTTTCAGCTTTTATGCACATTTCCTACAAAATGTAACTCATCACATAAATGTCTACAATGTAGATGTGTGATGTGCTTGGAAACTTTATGCATCTCACCGAGAATTTAGACTAAAGCTTTTAAGCGGCATTGCGGAAAGTCATTTGTATAATATTAATGCGTAACATGTCGTCTGTGCCAGTCACTTAAACTGAGCTCAAATTCACACAAACTGAGTGGGGTCATAAATACAGAGCTGGCATGTGCCTGAAACACTCCTGAGGGCGCCAGTGGAGCAAAGGGTTTTCTGCATTTAGCATATTTGAAATGTTCAGATTCGGTTGAAAGAAAACAGTAATCTCATCACGACAATGCCATCAGTCTTTGCAACGCTGTTTGAGTTGAGCTGAAGGTAACTTTGGGGGGGGGGGGGGGAGGCATTCCCAGCTGTCGCGCATTTTCTTGCTTGGGTGAAATCCAGTCTACGACTATAATTTTCTTTGAATTACACACGCCACTCTTCAGATGAAGAGACGCTGAGACCTCAGACTGTTTCTCGTGGGAAAGGGGGAAATGGTGCTGCATTTACAGCTTTACGACCTGTTAAAAGTGATACATCATTTGAAAGGGTGGCACAGAGAGGAGATACTTCCCACGTTCCCACACGAATTCGCAGACCTTTGAGATGCAAATGATGACCAGACTGAGAAAACTGGAACATGGTATGAAGTCTTAACGATGATGCTATTAAATAATCGGACAGCGTGTGGCGTCAGAACAGCTTTACGCACGCAAAAATAGCACATTCTTTATGGGGTAATTAGTAACTTTTGACCTAACAGCGATTCTTATCTTCCTTTTAATTTCTTTTTGGATGGGTTAAACATTTCGTCACTCGGTGTCAATGTCAAGGCAGAAAAATATGACATTACGCATGAGAATGGCACCTTTTACGCACGGATTCAACTCACCAGCTTTCTTTAGTTAGTTCAAACTGAACTGTAATTCTTACATATAAAATAATTCTATAAAAATGCAAGTATGTATTGAATTTTCCAGCGTGTTTTGGCCGCCTGTATGTGTGTTATAGCTTTTGAAGTGAGGATTAGGTTTGTCCCATTGTGTGAAATGTCGCCGCGTGGTGCCGCTCATCCACACGTGTATGGCAGCGCACACTTATGCGCCTCAAGACACGTGCCAGCAAACAAACAATGACCACACCAGGATTGTTGTGATTTTTCCTTTTGTTTATTTACAAATGACACAAAAATAAATTAAGGTGCAAAAATACATCAGAAATGACACATGTAATACGAGTTGGCCTGTAAACACTGTAGCAGCACGAGGTGTGATCATGTTAAAATTTACAGTATCTACAAATTCATCAGACTTTACAGAGAGCAGGAGGCCCGTGTTCAATACATTGCACTACTAATGCCCTAGTACAAAGTCTAATGGACAACTTGTGTGAATATTAATCAGCATTTTCGTTTAAAAGTTCATTTTCCGCGTGGTGATCAAGGCCAGGGCCTCCACAGTAACTGGCTGACCGGTTGGCTCTGGGACGGGCTCTGTTTGCTCGATCGACTCGCCACTTTGTGGGGCTGCTGAGGAGTTGTGGAAGAGCAACGTGACTCTCCACGGTTCTGAACACAACTGGCCACAGTGAACGCAGGCCTGCACAATGTGTGCCCGGTCTTGTGTATCAGTAACTGAAGAATGGACCTGGAGGACTTTCGGAGAAGCAGAGAGCTGGAGGAGGGAAGAGCTTCGGTTCTCCTTCGGACGTCAGCAGAATCAGAGTCTGAACGGGAGCAGCGCGCAGCAAAAGATGCATCCAGCGCTGCTCCAAGCCACAGGCCTTTCCCTTCAGGTCCCAGGAACTGAGCAGCTCTCTGCAGGCAGGTGGAAAACCCGTCCTGGAAGGAGTGTTTCTGGCCTCCACCACCACCTTCAGCGCTCGTCTGGCCTCCTGTGGCAGTGGTCTGGAGGAAGAGGACGGTGTGCTCAAGTATCTCAGCTTTCTCCACTCTGCGCTCAGTCCCTTCCTATGACAGAAACAAAAAGTTAGTAAACACTTTCTCAGCTCTAACTGAAAGGCCTTTAATCTTGGAGGCCGAACTGTCCACCTGAGCTATGTAGCCTTTACCTGTCGCTGTAGCAAAAGAGTCTTCAGGCTCTCCAGGCTGCGGTTCATTCTCTCTCTCCGGCGTCTCTCCACCTGAGGTTTGAGACTCTACGAAACAGACACGAGAAAATGAAATTAATGAATGAAATGAGACCAGGAGGCCATTTTTAATAAATACGGAGTAATGTGCATCTCAGGAGAGAACACACAGATAACAGACCCTGAGATGGGCTACAAATTCATCTGTAATGTATGTAATTAATTTAGAGTAATGTAATAAATGATACTAGTACCTTTCTTCTGGCCTTTGCGTCCTCTGAATCCTGAAGCAGTTTCATGATTGTATTCCAAGAACAAACCAGCGGTCACTGTCCGTCTCTCAGTCAGAGCTGAGTGTGACCGCTCAGCCTTCACTGAGGGCTTTTGAGCCACAGGTGGGCGTCACTTCAGGCTCCGCCCACCACAGACATGAATGCTGAATCCAGTTTTTACTGCATTCTCAAACTACTAAACTCATTTCGAGTGGTTGATGTCTGTAAAATATTCAGTATTACAAGTGAACGCCGATTTTGTTGTGATTTCTTCTGTCTGCAGTTTGAGTCTGCTCCAGTTTGAGAGTTAAGAATTGGCCACATCAGTGGGAAAGGACAATTCAAACATTCAAATAAAGATAGAAATTGAAATATATCTGTTTTTGATTTTCTCCTTCAGCCTTTTCTTATTTATTGTTTTAACACATTTTGACGGATACAGACTAAACGATGAGTCTGAAGACCCTTCAAGATTGTGCAGGCACGTGCAGCTGGCCAGCCGAGTACGATCGCCACGCGCCTCTGAGAGGTGTTACCAGCTCGCGTGACGATTATTTGCATATGTAAGAGAAACTAACAAACATCCGTGGAAACAGCGTGAAGCTCAGACAAATGACTGTGGGTGACTTCTCACTCCATTATTATGGACGGTGAAAGGAGACGTGGCCTCAGGGCGACGGTGCCAGAAAAAAAAGGAATGTGGAGACGAGAAATTCCAGTGAAATCAATAAAACTGTTAATGAACGTTTATTCAGTGACTCACCAATGATTGAGGCTCGCAGAAATTTTTTAAATTCTGCAACAAGGGAAACCGTCACGGCGTGCGTAAAATCCACTTTTTATGCGCAACCCGGTAAAGTTTTGCCTCTTGGATGTTAAACGAAGTCGAAAACAGCAATTCAGTCACGAATATGTCTTAAATTAATCTAAATTTACGTCTTCGTGAACAAACAATCTGTGGAGTCTGCAGAAAATAGCATCTCTGTGTCGCGCGTAAAATTATAAACACCTGTGAAATGATGAGATTAAAACCAAACGGCGCCACATTTCATGATGACACGCGAAGAAGCGGCGCGTGGGAACCCGAAAGTCACTTCTGCCCCAAACACGCCTGTAATGATGTATCGAATCTAACAGGTAATAAAATGTGAACAGGTCTGCAACTTTTCCCATGAGAAGCAGTTGATGGAGTTTTTCCCACATTTAACAAAATGACTGAAGCTTTGTAGGTGTCGACAATCTCTCACACTCAGTTAACAAAATTGAATCAAGTCGTTGTGTCATTTGTTGTCAGATTATCTCGCAAGAACTCTCTTTACCATCGATTTTCAAGTATCACATCACACTTTGTCAAATCATACTGTGGTTCTGAAGGGAGAACCACGTCTTTCCCGCAAGACTTTTACGCGTAAAGTCTCTCCTTTTACGCGCGACTCCTCCAATGAATGCGTTTGGTTACAGCACTGACGCAAATGGCAAAACATTTTTGACCCTTGTCACGCCCTGTAAAGATAATTTTGAACTCCACACGTGCGTGTGGGAACCTGAGACGCACCTCTCCTCCAAGCACACTTTATAAAGGAAGTATCGGTTTTAACAGGTAATAAAGTGCGGATGAAGCCTCCTGTTCCACGTTCCCATGATGAGAAAGAGCTGAGGGACATTCTCCCACTGTCACACTTATTCAGCATTTGTCTGCACGTTCTTGTGTCAGACGCCAAATGCGCATTGACGAAGGGTCACTTAATAATTGTGTATGTATTTTGTCATTAGGTTTGGTGAACACGTGACCACTTGTCTCCTTCTCCCCGCAGTGTTTTGACACCTTCTCTTCATGAACATCTGTCCGTTTGACCGTGGTGGAACAAGTCCATCACAAAATGCCAATACAACAATGCAAAAATACTCCATTCCAACTAAAAGTCATTCAAGTACTCATTCTGTGGTAAAGACATCAGTGACATGTGGCTGATGTGTGTTAGACATCATTACATTTTAATATTGATTATGAAATACTGGGTAATTCGACTGTTGAGGGACTTGAACAGTTACAGTAACAGTACAGTAACTAGACTGCAGCTCCTTCACAAACCTCGTCTCTTTGCTCTTTGACCCTTTAAACTTTGAGTTTCACTAAACTCTTTGAGACTGGCAGCAGCTCCAGCGGCACGCGACCACCTCACACCTGATGCAAACACGCGCCACACGGAAAACGTTTAACAATTCGATGAACTCGTTAGAAAACACAGTTTGTAACTGATTTCAATTGTTTGTATTGTATCTATACACCAGGGGAACTCTTATTCATCAGTTTTTCGTCAGATATACAGAAAATTAATCGTTATCTGAGACGGATGTTTGCATCTTCCTAATTTATTGCTGCACAGCCCCTCAGCCCTAATATTTTTGGCACGCGCATTCATTTCCAAAGACATGATCCAAACATGGTGAATATCACTGAGAAAAGTCACACAGATAATTTAATAATCCAATGATAAACCACCAGAAACCAACAGAATTTGTTGTCTTCAGTGAAAGTCCCACCTGAAGCCAGCAGCGCAGTCCAGCTGGGTTTCAAACTAAGAATTTACTCAGCGAGCATTTAACACCTGAACGACAATTAATGCTTTAAAATGAACTTGATGGAGGGCTGAAAACAGCAGCAATTTGTGCTCACAAGAAACCACAATACAGTTCATTTCAAGCCGGTGTTTCATCACGTGAGCATCAAACAACAATATGCTGTTATCCAACGTTTGACGGAGTCAGCTCTCCTCACTGAAACTGAGACAAACTTACGATCCCAATGAACTCCACGTCCACGTGTCAAATCATTAATATCACCCCGCGAGCCTGCTGTGTGATTTGCATTTGAGTGACCAGTGTGTGTGAGTGCGTGTGTGGGAAGCAGAAAGCTCGCGGTCCTCCACGCACTTCTAAGTCTAACAGATAATAAAGCTGCAAATGGACGTTTGGTCCTCAGTTTCCCATGAGAAAGAGGCAGGAAAGAGTCTCCCATGCTGTCTCACATTTGCCCAGTGTCATCCCGTAAAGGTTGTAAAAAGATGGGCTGTAGGAACTGAAGATGGTGGCCAATAATTTAGATTTAAAATATCTTACACTTAAATGATAGAATTGTCTTTTATGGACGAGCGTATCCACCTCGAGAGTTTGGATTTATGTCAACATTTCATTTGAGCCGAACCAAGTCGACAAATTCCTCCAGAAATAAAAATGACTGCTTTCTTGATTTCTCATTATTACTTTTTTTATGTGCAGGACTCAATGATAGACCATAATATCACTGAACATACAGCAGTGGTCACGGCTCATGCGCGCACACTCTGATTGAACTTTTTTCTTTGTTGATAACCAACATTCACTGAACACTTTACTGCTTTATTTAAGTTGGTTTTATGACGGTTTCAAACGACCCAAGAGTGGATTTTACAGGACAAAGAATAATCATTAATAGAAACAATAACAGGAACAATGAGAGAGCCATGACAGGTGAAGGACAAACGTCTTCTGCGTGTGACTGAGCTTCAAAGCGCTGCGGGAAGTGTTAAGACATGTTTGGTTCCCTGTGATGTGACACCGGACACGCGCAGAAAACCAGCGTCCTGTGAGCAGCTGGGGGCGATGTGGGGGCAGAATGAATACTAATTACAATGAAAACAAGCGTGGCCGTGATCTGAGAGGCTTTCCAGCTCCTTCATCCTCATCCTGTCAGGGTAAGAGTCTGACAAAGAAGTTAACTTGGACGTGAGGTTGTTCCTCATAGAAACTTAAACTGTAGACGTTCTGCGCAAAGTTCTGCTGCATTTCTGAAAAGGTGTGACTGCAGTTACACTGCCAATGTGCTCTAATTACTGGCTGTAATTCTATAAGAAATGATATGACAATAATGTGTTTGAGAAGCAGAACAAGTTCAGTCAGAATTCTTTTAGAACAGAGTTGATGGAAGGACGCACACTGTGTCAGGACTGTCTGCTGCAACTAAATCTGGATCATTTTATGATTTAATAAACTTAATTTTAACACGTTTTGTTGTTAATCTGCTGCAGGCTATATTAACGTTTTTTTTCTTAGTTTAATCCAAAAAGGCCTTCAAACTGAGTGACTAATGTGTGAGCAGGACGATCTTTGATGTCTCTGAGGTGAGAACTGCTGCTCAGCTCACGGCCTCACGGCCAGACTTCACACCTGGAGGATGTAGCTCTGCAGGACGCCATGTTTCACACCTCCAAGCCAAAACTAAAAAGAGCTGTCAGTGCAGACAAAAGGCCTTTGGCTTGTTTCTAATTTGTAACAAAAAAAAAACAATGTGACACCGTGCGTTTTCATTTTCAGAGAAGTTTTTATTTTTCTTATAAAAAAGAATACTGCTCACCATAGGGAGACATCCAGAATAAATTAGTGTGCAAAATAAACAAGACATATAAAATATAAAGAGAATACAAGTTGTACACAGAGCCACAGATGTCAGTGATGCCAGCAGACATCATGGCACGCAGGTGAATGTGAGGGGCTCCCCCAGCCTCGAACCCTGAGCTCCCACACCTGGAAATGTGATGGATGGACACTCAATCATTATCCGCTCCAGTATCACACTCTGGAGTCATGTCAGCAGCTACAGCAGAGGGGTTTTAGCAGTGTATGAAGGAGGACAGGAACTGATCGGCTCCGCGATACTCACCTCTACACTCGCTGTCCAGCACAGCTGCAGTCCCAGCCGGACGGCTCGGCCTCGGCCACATGATCCAGCTCACGTCTGTCCCGGTGTGGGAGAGTCCCTGTGGCTGTGGGCAGAACAGATGGCTGCCCCACTGACTGCGCTCATTCAAAACCGTTAAACAAGAGGAGTGAGTCGACCCGATCACACATACAGCACGTGTACAAATGACATTTTTACATTATTTACAGCTTTGAGGATGCGGTTGAATAGCATGAATAGCAATGTGGTTATGAGTTATCAGAAGACCAGAGGCCGCTACAATGCAAATGTTCTATGAGGAACAGTTGGCACCAGTAAATATCAGTCAGTTGTTGAAGTCATTAAATGTTCAGATTTCAGCGGGGGTCTGTCTGAGGATCAGGACCAGGGCCTCCACAGTGACTGGCTGATCGGCTGGCTCTGGGACGGGCTCTGTTTTCTCGATCGTACCTCCACCCTGATCTCAAGCCGGTTTTGTTTCTGAGCCTGTTGGGCGATTCTGGGAAATCCCTGCTGGACCGGAAACCGGTACGGATGCGCAACACTGTTCACGCTGAAGGCTCGCCTTTGCAGTCTGTGCTTGGACCTCTGCCTCAGCACACGCAGAATGGACTTCGTATGAGGCAGAGAGGTGGAGGAGCGGGCTTCAGCTCCCCTGTGGACGTCTGCAGGATCAGAGTCTGAACGGGAAAAGCGAGCGGCAAAAGACGCATCCAGCGCTGCTCCAAGCCACAGGCCTTTCCCCTCAGGTCCCAGGAACTGAGCAGCTCTCTGCAGGCAGGTGGAGATGCCGTCCTGGAAGGACTGTTTACGGCCTCTGCCGGCACCTCCTCCCTCTCCACCTCCTCCAGCTCTCGTCTTGTCTCCTTTGCCGGTGTTCTGTAGAAAGCGCACTGTGTGTTCGAGTATCTCAGCCTTCTCCACCCTGCGCTCAGTCCCACCCTGCATGAAAACATCGGTATGAGTTAATGGAGTCTGCTGGCTTCATTCAGAGGCCTGAACGGTGCTTAATAATTACCTTTTCTTAGAATATAACGTTCTAGTTATTATCAAGTTTTGTAAATGGCAAATGCATTCTGAAAAACTGAATAAATTAAGTGCATTCAAAGGTTTTTTTCTTATTATTTTTACCAATTGTCGAGGCTCCTGAAGCAACATGGTCGTCAGACGCTCCAGGCTGCGGTTCATCCTCTCCCTCCGACGTTTCTCCACCTGAGATTTTATGAACTACAATACATAGAGACAAAAAAAAAAAAAAAAAAAACATTGTGGGGATTACCGAAATGCACATCTGTGGTCGTGATTCAATCTCCGTTCAGTTGCTTTGATTAAAAAGTTTTTCTTCCCTGTTTTCAGGTCAGTGTTTCCTGGAACACGCAGTATAAATCGGCCTAATCATTTCAACCACTTTAAAATCTGAGAGTAGCCATTAAAATGGCAGTCGTTATCTTTATAAAGCAATCTCTAACATTCATTATACCTTTCTTTCGTTTGTGGCGTCCTCCGTTTCCTGTAACAGATTCATTGTCTCCAGTGGTCCAAACCAGTCGGTCTTCATCCAGTAGTAACAGGTCAGAGAAGTTCCTCCACACTCTGCTCCTGATCAGGTAATGAGGTTTGTGTGTCAGCCTGCTTCTTTTTGGCTACCTCCTCCCAGCGACTCCCGAAGACTCCTCCTACCCCCGACCACATGTTACATCCCCACCCACCTCCTCCAGACACCACCACCCCCCTCCTCACCTTCCCACCGTTTTTTAATCACTGCAATGGAGATACTTTTAATTAAATGGACTTATCCTGCAGTTTATTCATCTGAAGCCTCGAGCTCACCACCAGGCAGCACACCAGCGCGCGCTTAAGATGCAAAAAAACAGAACAAAAGTGTGTGAAACCTTACGCGCAAAACCGTGCGTAAAAAGCTGTGCGTAAAATGGAAAGTGCAGAGTTTGAAATTTTACCTGAAAATATAGAACATTCACATTATGATTTGTTTTCTTTGTGATGGAATCAGTGATGCTTAACTTAAGCTGGTATCCAGTGGTGGAATCATTCACCACAGTGAAACTGCCATTCACAAATCTTAACAAAAAAACAGCAAATCAGGACGAATTTAAAACATTTCTAATAGTAATAATTTTAGTTTTCCACGGATATTTCCTGCCACACAAAATTGTGAGTAATTTGTTTGTACCCCATTGCACTTTCACCTCCTGTTATATCATATATAATAACAGGATTTGGACTCATGGCCCTTGAAGAGACTTGGATGTCCAGCTGCACCGCTGAGAGCGCAGAAACCACCAGCGGAGGTGCGGGTCAGTGAATGAGTTGGCACGTCTGCCCGTTTGTTCCGCTGGTTTATTAACGTACCAAAACCTGCGACATCATTGGTCTACCCATTCACTTCTGGCGCTAAACTGAGAAATTATTTCTTTCTCCCTCATTGTTCCCCTCTATTAACTGCGCGCTCACTTACGGCGAGTGCCGACACTTCACACCGACCGTTCACACTTGACGCCTTTGCATTTGTTAGTCGGTCTGCGGGGTGAAGGTGTAACAATGGTTTACATTTTGCATCCACACCTCCGTGTCACAATGGAGCACGCGTGCCATTTGGGGGAGCCGTGTCGTGCTGGCGCGCCGCTTGGCTCCAGTTGTTCCACACTTGCTTGTGGAAACCCTTTGATGCTTCCAGGCGACCGTGGGAAAGCTGAGTGACGGTGAGGACGCACACGTGACAGCTTTCTGATTTAATATTTCAATAAATGGTTAACGAAGTGAAGCCCGTGGGCCCTCAGGGGCCCTTGATTACACCATAACTAAGGCGCTCATTGTAGTCCTACAGCAGTTATTATAACACCCATAACACCTCATCTTAACGCTCTAGTCAGAAAGTTACTTAATTTTCCATTATATGTGGGGAAAGAGACTGAAATATGTAAAAAGCTGGCCAAATAAAACCCAAACTATTTGAGGTCTTTTGTAATTTGAGTAAACCAGCCCTTTAACACCCGAAGCTCCTTTCATTCTGACCTCTTGACTCCACATAAATCTGGACCGATCACCATGTGGTTGTGAATACAGAGAGTCTTTATTGTAAAAGAGGTAGAGAGAATACAGGTGTTTCACTGTACAGAAAAAAGACAGCACTGTTGATATACTCATTCAAACAATTAACGTGGACTCAGTCGCACTTCATTCATTTTACAGGGACACATAAGCCCGGTAGAAAAACAAAAACAAACAAACAAAACAGAGAAACAAACACACAAAATCTTTGGATTTTTCTCTATTGCCCTCTCATTCACTAAATGCATTCTCTCTTTCTGAGCTGTTAAAATGAAAATAGTTGGAGCACTAATAATAAAACAGCAATAATATTAATAATAATAATGATATAGTGTGCTAAAATCATTGATAATGCAGCCCCCCCTCCCATTCCCAACCACAAACACACACCTCAGTAACCTGTCAAAAGTAGTGGAAAACAAACCCTCCAACCCCGATAATAAAACCACACCTGCATGCACACAACACACACACACACACGCACACTTTCAGTCGACCATCCGTGCACTCAGCTAATCACACAAACATAATAATAACCGACGCTGAGCAGTAAGAAAAGAAAAAAAAAACAGTGTACATTTTAAAATAGTCAAACCAAACAAACAACGTACAAAAAACAACTGCAGCCAAGTGGGAAGTGTGAAGTCATTCTTTCTGTCTTTTTCCACCCTCAAACTTTCCGTCGCTGTCGTTCTGTGACGGCGGTCACGGCCATCAGTCGGAGTTTTCCGAGTGGTCGCTGTGGGGAGAGGCGCCGGACGGGGGGGAGTTTCGACCATGCCAGTTCCCGTTAGCCTGAGGAATCGAAAGGAAGAGCGAGGCGTCAGAGGGCAACACGGGACTCTTCGACTGCTGGCTGGACAAATGAGACATCAGGTGACCAGCTCCAGAAAAATGTGGCAAATATTTTTCATTGTTTTGATGTTTCATAGACCAAACAATTCACAGATAATGAAAACAAGGGTCAGCTGTAGTTGGTCGTCATGTAAAATAACCACCATGAGCATTGTTAAAACAACCGCTGTTCCTTTGAGGATAAAGCTGGAGTTCGGTCTCCCAGATGCTGCAGGACAGGTTGTGTAGCACTACACGAGTACAGACCCCCCCACTGTCGCTCACTACTGGCGGCGACGCCGGTAGTTCGTCGGCTGCGACAAAATCACCACAAAATCGTCTTGAATCATGAAATCTGATCCTGGCATTCCTCAATCGCGCTCATGCTACAATTACCATGAACAGCTGGGTACTGTAGTTCTGAGGACATGTTACTCAAATACAGGTGAAAGGATCATTTGTCCAACACACCAAGTCATTACAGTCTACTGTCCTCTAAGTTTAGGACACACTTTAATGTGTTGTGCCTTCTTATGTCAGTCCCACTCCATGCAAATCATCTATTCCCTCCATCAAGCATGGACAGTGGATTTCTCTCTGGTCTAAGCGCAGTATTAGAGGGCTGTGGAGACTCGTCTTCCACTTGGCTGAGTGGAAACATCTTCAGTCCACCAGAACCTCATGCTGGCTGCCTGCAGGCCTTCAGCTGAACTGAACCCTGATACGTCTTTCAATGCATTTCTGAAACCACCCCCTCCCTAAAAAAGGGTAATACCTCAACTGCATGAATTAATTCAGCCCATCCGGATAGACTCCTTGAGAGGGATTAAATCCTCATGGTAGAAAGATTTACATATAAATTTCACTGAGAGCAAGAGGAAGGAAATTCTCTGAAAAGTCCACTCATCTTCTATTTGTGCTGAACGTGGAGTTACTGAGTGTAAAATCCTCCACCGAATCTTCTGGACCAAAGTCAGACTTCATTCATATGCTCCGGTCCATCACTATGACATTTTTGGTCTGACTTTTTTTTCAATATTATCAGAAGTTCTGAATATTCAGAATCCTCAGATCCTCAGCTCAGAAGCCTTACAGAGTTAAAATGAAGTCAGCTGCCCCCCCGACTCATTCCCTCTGGATTAAACACACTCTTCATTATGCTACCAGTAAATGTATTACATTTATTCTAAGAGGCTCCTCTTTAAAATTTGATGAAATCTGGCAACCCTTTTCACCTACGAGGAAGACCCTGACTACCTGCCAAAGCACACACAGATTCAGTTCGCTGATGAAGGTCCAAAATTTGTTCTGTTCTGTATTTGCTCATTTGTTCATTAATGGAAAACAATAAAAACATTTGTTAGAAAAAACTGCATTTCTTGAGGAATACACATATTTGGTGCTTTAGTGAGTATTCATGGTACCAGCACAGTGTTCATGGGATTGACTACTGTGTGTGTGTGTGTGTGTGTGTGTGTGTGTTCATCATTATGCAGGAACGTGTCATCCAGTGCAACTGTGCGGCTGACTGATGTGTTTTTAATGGTTTCTGGACAACAACAGAGCTCTATAACACAGCACAATAAGGTAATAATTGTTATTAGATCAAGTCATTGCTGCTTTTGAGCTTTCATGGGAATTTGCTGACATTTTCAGTGTCTTTTAAATTATGTGTAACTACATTGTAAGTGCTGTGAAGTACCTGCAAGCCCATTTGGTAAGCAGACTGCTCGCCGTTCACAGGTGGAACCCCGAGGAACAGGTCAGCTGAGCCGGACAGAGAGAAGGACCCGGACCCTGAAGAAAGACAAAAGCAGGAGAGAATCCTCAGCACTTACTACTAATAATCATGTTTTACATACAGTTATACACTTTTTTTTAACTATTTATTTAGTTTTGTTCATATAGAGACAGCAGGAACAGGTTGAGAAAGTATTATCTTTGTTTTTGAATAATGTCCATTTCCTCCATTTTTGTGCAAAGTCACCTGCTTGATTCACAGATGAAAAGTCATTTTCTCCATTGCGTAGATCTCCTCCATAACGTCCATCCAGTGCCCTGTTTTTGGAGCATCAGGTTTCTACCAGTTCCTAGTAATGGCCTTCTTATAGGCAACAATCATTATTTTGAAGAGGTACCTGTCTTCTTTCATAATAACTCGTTCTGGGATCAATCCCAGATACAGAACCCGTCGGTCCCTGGGTACCTTATATTTTAAGATGTCCTCCAAAAGTCCAATACTGTCATCCCAGACAGTTATACACTTTTAAAATGTGGTGGCGGTTGTAGGGTGAAATATAAATACACTACCAATGGCATGATAGAATTCTGTATGGTGTATTGTATTGCCTTTAAACGTGAAGAGTCAGGATGTCTTTCAAAAAGGAACAAAGACCTACAACGTGCAAAAAAAAGCCTGAATGTGAGACCTGTTTAGGATTCATACTTTAGCTCTGCAGCTAATCTAAGTCTGTAGCAAAGTGGGCTGTGGCAGGAAAAGTCAGGCCAGCAGCCACAGAGCAAGTTAGTGAGAGCAAAGATAACTGTGCAGCAGGTAAGTTCAAAACCACAATTTATCAATGCAAATTGTCTTTGTTTGCTTCGTGCTTTCTGATCATGCCGACGTGTTCAGTTTCCTTAGCCTCAGGTTATGCGTTGTGTTCAGGTACACAGCTCAGCCAAATGTTCTGGGACAAAAGCGCAGACTAACACTACATCTCTCTGCCTCAAGACGGCTTGTTGCACGCTGAGGGCTTCATCAGCTTTTGGTACCTGTGGAGTTGGGAGTGTGCGGGGAATCGCTGCCCTGTCTGGCCCCCAAAGCTGTCTTCATGGCATAAAGGTTGGCCTCTTCTTGGAACTTCCCGATATTTTTCTTGTAGCGAATTCTCTTGTTGCCAAACCAGTTGGAGACCTGGCAGAAAAAACAAAGAGTTTCAGAGAGTAAATTATCAGTCATGAGCAGCAAACCCAAACACAGCCGCCGGATACTATTGCTGCTGCCTGTAACACCCTGTGTTCCCCTACAGAGGAGTATCTTATGTTATCTTATACGGTTTACCTGAGAGACGGTGATTCCACACTGTTTGGCGAGTTCCTCTTTGGCTTCTTCACTGGGGTAAGGGTTGGACAGGTGGGAGTAGAAATACTCATTCAGGACCTCTGTGGCCTGTTTGCTGAAGTTGCGCCTTTTGCGTCTGATGAGACACAAACATGTTGTAATTACTAGAAAAAGACAACTGTCCTGTTTTTTGTTGTTAATTGCATTTTTATCAGTTTCTATTTACGACCCGTGTCCTGTCTATACACTCACACACACACATAAGTCAACATGAATGCCTACCTGGCATCAAGGAAGCGGGACCTCAGGATCATGACTGCCTCACAAGTGCTCTGCTTCAGCTGGGTCTGGATCGAGCTGAACTTGCGGTGGATGATGGCCACCATGCGCTCGATCTCCCGCGGAGTGACGGGCCGCGTGCGCGACTGCTCCCTCAGCAGGTTCATCACGTGGGTGGTGAACTCAGTGCACGCCTGGGCAGGGGAGGCATAAGACGACGGACAGTGAAGGAAAGAAGTGTGCAAAAGCAATGAAGGTGGGTGTATTGTGTCATGTCGGTTTGTTATGGTTTATCACAGCCAATTCTGAATTTTACAACGAGGCATTTTATTTTAGTTTTCATAAACAAAATATCGCATCACAGTAAAAAACATTCTGAAACTGGAAAATTAATATTTCTGCTCTTGTCAGTAAGCATGTATGACCATGTATAAGTATAATTACTAAAAGGCTTTGCATAGCTGGTACGCCCCGCCTGTAAATTCAGCACCTGAATGATCCATAAAGCAGTTCAGCTCACACAACTATAGTGTAGAGATTTGCCTTATGTCTTAGATGTGGAGCAAGCTGATCAGGTCACTTCAACAATTTGAAGGTTTTACTACATCTTGCATGAAAAATGTACTGTATGTTGCTGATGAGCGTCATTACAATGGTTCATATACAACAGATTTGATTATGTTTTGAATAACTGCTCACAAATGAGCTTCAGTGTAGGTCAATCTTATGATGCTTCTTCTCATACAGTGACATGGAGCTCATACCTGCCATGTATTGATCAGCAACATAAGGACAGAAACGTACTCCCCAGCAGAGCGAAGTTATGTGACTGAACTCTAGACCTAACATGCCAATGGATTACGCTTCTGGCGATCAGCTTTAGTACAGGAAAGCGTGTACGGGCAATGTCAGCACTCGTCTCCTGTTGCGACACGGTACCTGCTCATACTTCTCCAGCTCAGTGTGGTAGATACTGCGAATCTGGCTCAACTTGCTTTTGTAGTCGGAGTGCTCGAGCGAGCTGTCAGGCGACATCCCTCCCGAGCTGGTGGCAGCAGACACGGCAGCAGCAGCGCCCCCGCCCTTCTCTGGCCCCGCCACACCCTCCGCCAGCAGCATGTTGTCCAATCGCACCAGCTGAGGATCCTGAGGCTCATCCTCCTGGGCGTTCCTCATTGAGAGGCCTGTCAGTAAGACGAATGTCTATTCATTTTGCGTGTGGAATGTCAACAGAAGACTGCAGATGCGTTAAAGCATAGTCACATTACGTTTCCGTCCTGCAAATATTTCTGCCATCACCCGTTTGTTTCATCTGAGGCCTGAACATCCATGCACACATTTCCTGTTTTTGGTACAACTTGTGGGTAAAAGTAGATTTTTGTTCAATCTCACAGGGTCAGCCAAAAGAGACACTGATGTACTGCGTTTGGAAGTGGTCAAGACATTTTGTGCATCACTTGTATATAATGTTTACAGTCTGCAATAACTTAGCTCAGTATTTATTTATTAGCCATGTCAAAACATCCTTTTGCAGGGCTGAGCGCAGGGCAGTTTCACTGGCCTGAAAGCAAACATTGCCGCGACTGTTGAATGTCTCAGAGGGAATCTGCTTTTAAACATACGCATTTAAAGAGCGGCCTTCTTTGTACAACAGCCGATCGAATAAAATCATCTTTTATAGCACAAATTCTTACTTGAACTATACTTAACTGCGCAGTTATCAAACCAACCAGCAACATCTAACATGTTTCCTATTGCTGAAGCAGGATTTGCGTGTGTTTGTCCAGCTGTTGTCTCTATTTTTAAGCCAAATAGCATTTTGCATTAAAGCTGTCTAATTATGCTTGAGTTTGTTTTTGATATTACAAGTGAACATATTGAGTTACTGACAACCGGGATCCAATGCCGTTATGTGTGTGTTCACTTGTTTTGATTGTATTTGCTTCTGATGACACAGTGTCAACACGGTCTCATAAGGCCGCAGCAAGCCAGGAGCCCACTGCACGTCAAAACTCACCGGGGCGGCTTTCAAATAAAATGCACAATGGCTAATAAACACGTCAAAATACGTCTGAACATTTAGAAAAAAAAAAAAGCGTTACCAGTTTTTTCCTTGATCTCGCACAGGACGCTGAATAATGCAGGTTTCATTCGGTGACAGTTGAGCGCATGTTTCCTGTGTATATAGAAAAGAGTGTGATTTGTAGCTAGCATGACAGGCTAGCTGTTAGCAGAGGTACACTGACGACATGCAAATTGACCAAAACAAAAACACACACAAAACAGCGGTTGGCCAGCTGCCTTTACCATGGCTACTTTAGCAAGCGTTAGCTTCTGACAAGCTAAGAGCTACGAAGGCAACTGTTCCCTGGTAAGCTGTCTGTATACGGTAGCCAGCAGCTATTTAGTTCACTCGTATTTACATTTGTCCATAATAAAATTAAGTCTTAACATGTACAGGAAAATAATGTTTAAACGCTTACATTGGCGGTAACGTTACCTGTTAGCTACCTATTGTAGCCTTACCTAGTTAGCCTTGGCAACCGTAGCCTAGCGGGCTAACAATGGCTAACGTTACGTTTTAGACCACTGCTGCTAAAAGAAATGCGTGTTCGTAGATGACAGCAAGAAACATTAAGCACTGGCTAACGTTAGATATGGGCGGGTTATGAAAAAAACAACTTTGTTTTCGTTAGCTATTGCTAGCTAATTAGTTAGCTACTGGCTAAATAATCTAAACAATAGATTGAAGTTGGGGAAACTTTGCGAGTCGAGTCGCCGAAGCGGCAAAACAAAAAAGCAGCCGATGGACAATAACACTGAAAGTTTAGAAAAATATCAAAGTTATCACTAACTTTGCTTGTGCCTCGTCCAAACTTTGGTCGGTGATGGTCATTATTTGCTGCAGTATGTCGCCAATATCTCTGCGGGTTTCATGTCCGTTCTCTGTGCCCTCGAGGCCCGAGTCCCCTCCTCCGTCGGACCGATGCTGGGAGGGTTGATGAACCGAGTTAAGCGGGTGCATCCCTGGGTGGCCACTCATGCCGAGTCCCCGGCCGTTGGAGGGCCCGTTGCCCGTCAGAGGCTGCTGCTGCAACATTTCCAGCGACGCACAGTGGCGACGACTGCTGCCCGACTGTGCTCACAGGCGCACAACACATCCTGATCGGAGGCATCGCGGAAAGCAGGGTCCCCTAGCGATTGGCAGGAAAAGGTACAGCCATGTAAACACACTGCAACACAAGGTAAACAGTGCTTTTCTGTGGCAGCCGAGGGCGAACCCTGCAGGGTTAAATATAACCACAACAACAAAACATCTGCACGCCCAGCATTTTCAGAAAGCAGAAGTGTGTGTGTGTGCGTGTGTGTGTGTATGTGTGTGTGTGACAGGAACTAACAAGATCTAACTAAATAAATGGAGATTATGTGCTCTGTTGTCATCCTATAGTGCTACGCATGGCCACAGGCATCAAAAGAGAGACTTCCAGATTAAAGAGGCTGCTTTTTTAATTTCTCTGGTTTAACTTTGTAATCTCACTCAGACAGCTTTCTCACTTGTCTGCCTCTACTTCTTGTTTTAGCAGCAAGTCAACAGGATGTGTGCCAAAACCACAGCAGTGTCAGAAGAACTGTGTGCCTGTTTCGACATGCTGCAGTTGAGTCTGTCATAATCAAATGAGCAGCAGTTAACAGCAGCAGCTGCTTAGGGGTCTTTTGACAGCTTTTAAGTTGATCTCAAATGATGAAAACCTGTGCTTGGGACCGTACCTAGACTAACCAAATGCATGGGTTTTCTTCTGTTCTTGACAGTAATAATTCATCTCTTGTCAGATGTGGGCTAAATAAATAGGGGTGGGCTGTGGTAAGAGGAACAGGAAGAGAGGAGACGAGAGAGAGAAGGTAGCAAGGCAGGCAGAAAGGGCGAGAGCTTGTCACGTCGGCATGTGAAGCTCCTCGTAGCCGTTTTTTTTTCTTCACAAGAATAGTGAGAAGACAAGTGATAACCTAAAAATGCTGTGCTGCGTCTGTGGCGACTTCAGGAGATGACGCTTTGAAGAGACAAAGTTGAAAACACAAAGGTAAGAGTGAAATGACTGGATTTGTCTTTACTGTGTGGTACAATAAGCTAAGTTTTAGGGCAAAATGGGAATATATGGATCAGCAAGAATTCCGGTGAAACTTTTGGCAAAACATACAGCACAAATCGTCAGTCAGCAACAAGAGGGTGACATCTCTGAAGATGTTGTCACACACCTTTGTTGTCATACAGCTGACTGGAATATGACTTACAGAGGAATTTTCAGTTTGAACATCTGTAGCCACCACACTAGAACCTGCCAAACTGGTTTCATATGCATTTCTTTCAAAGGAAGACACTGCTGCTGCTGTATAGCAGTATTCATGTCTATTCTAAGTAACTTCAGAGATGGTATGTGCCATGTTTACTGAGTGTTTTTTCCCTGGAGCATTAACAATGAGGTCCTCAAAGTCTTTGACCTAAGATCTCTGACCTAACCCCTGTTTCTGTGTATCTTCTTGTCAGGGCTTGACAGTGAGATAAATGGACTGCACAGGGATCAAAGTTGAAATGGCTGAAGGGGAGCTGCTGGAACCTCTCGTCATCACCGAAGAGGGAGACGAAACTGAGTGTGTCACTGAAAGAGAGGCAGCGAGCAGTTCGGTCGTCATCTCACAGAGCTTCAGCCGCGAGTCGGCTCTGAAAAAGGAAGAGGAACACACAGAAGAGCGCAAGAATGAAGACGATATAGCGACTAAAATGTGTTTAGAAGATCAGAGTCCAGAAAAATTTCAAGCCAACGCGCAAGACGGCCAGACGGGAGAGGCTGTTGTGAATGAAGAGGACAAACGAGAAGATGATAAACCAGAGGAAACTGAGAACATGAATGATGGACAAAGCAGAGGAGATAGTGAGAGTGAAGGGCAGACACATGATGTGATGAGCATTAACGAAAAACCTGAGAAACCCAGTGACACAGAGGGTGAAGAAGCTACGCAAAATGACCCTCGAGTGGATGTACGGAGGTTAAATTCCTCTGAGCAACAGCCTCAACAGCCTGAAGGGACAACAAGTCAAGAAGCGGATCCAAAAAAGGTTTGTGGACTGTTTATTTTACTATGTTTTATCCCCTCTATAATAACTCACTTAGCAGGTCGTACAGAGAACAAAGTCTTTGTTTGTAATGGTCATGACTTTACAATCCGGCCACCGCGTACTCTACAAGAAAAACAATCTCGTGGTGGAAAAACAGCAGGTATCGTTTTGTCACAGAGCATGTGGGAGTACGTAGGAGTCGGATGAATTGTTTTGCTGTGCCAACAAACAGTCTGTGCCTCTCACCAAGAAACCTTTCCTCCCCCCCCCTCGTTCTTTTTCTGCCACCTACCCGCGTGTTCTCAGGCTCACCGGTTAACTCCTGACTTCCCGGAGGCGCTGTACGAGCTGCTCTGCACCCTTCAGGAGGGGAGACGGCTCAATGATCAGCGCTGCTCCTTCAGGCTGGAGAGTGGGGTTAGGAGGAGGAGGTGCCACTCAGAGCCCAACACCACCAGGCCACTGAACAGAGGTGGGAGCTCTTTGAGGCGCGGTACTCTGTTTTATAGCGTTTAAGTCATGAAACTGTTGCGTTTGTTCCATGTAATGATGCTGACTCATGTTAATCCAGCTGAAACAACACGAAACTACCGGTATACCTCTGTGACTCAGCGATGTTTTGAAACTTTTGTGACTTAAATTTTTCCACATCTTTCATTGACCGCCGACCACTTCAAGTCTCCCGCCGTCCGACCATCAAAGCTCTTTTCTCTCATTTGTCCACAGTCGTCTTCTCCTCCATGACTTCACTGCAGAAAGAGGAGTTTTTTGAGCTGGTGGCCACCACTCAAGCTCGCCGGCTGGACGACCAGCGGGCGCAGCTCGAGAGGTCTCCACCGGCAAAATCAAAAGCCAGAAGCTTCAGAGGCAGCATAAAGCAACTGTCTTTTGTGAAAAAGCCTGCGCCGGTTCCTGCGCCGGTTCCTGTGCCCAAAGAGGATCTCTATAATATGATTCTCACGACACAAGTAAGCAAGATAGACTGTGTAGATGTTTTCATGAGGACACATGTGGGCAGCTACAGCAGAACACGTCTCATCTAGGTCCAAAACGTCAGAATTATCTGACTTTCCACACAGTTTCAGGCATTCATTTCCCCCTTACCTTTCCACCCACAGGCCCAGGGCAGGCTGGAGGACCAACGCAGCAGAGCTCCTGGTCCCATGGACGACGAGGACTTCTTCTCCCTGCTGCTGAGGGTCCAGGGGGGACGCATGGACGAGCAGAGAACTGAACTACCGTGCATGCTGCAAACCTGAGACGGAAAATGAAAAGAACTGTGGGAGCCATCCAGTATTGAAGCCTTATAGCCTGATTTTTTATGGTTGCCCACGATCTTGCTTGGTTGTAGGGAATTGCTATCCCGCTTGATTGTCAGATGGTCAGTGCTAAAGCTGTTGAGTCTGCAGCAAAGACGCTAATGTTTGAGGAACAGAGCTTTTAATGACTTGAGGGATGTTCCTGATGAGATCATGAAGTTTACTGCTAGTTAGGTACTTTTCTCCTGAATAGGATCACTAGATATGCTTTCTTATTTTACCAAATTTTGGATTCTCTTGAGTGTCTGCGATGAGTGCTCCCATTCTTCCTGTGGAGGAGGCAGTCTACTGGTCTCTGCTGTTTCTCCTTATTTGAACAGTAGACATTTAACACACCAGACAAGGATGTGAATAGAAAATAGCTCTAAGGCCACACAGTGCTTGACTGTATGTGGATAATTCTCCGCCAGAAAATAAACAAATGTCTATCTGAGCCATTTGCATTTACCCATTTATTCCATCAGTCCCAGAATGTTGTGAGGAGAAAAAGAGATTCAACACACACTCGAGTCAGGGTTTCATTCTTTCATTTCATTTTCATCAGTTCATCTTTGCATATCAAACACAGTCGCCTGTAATTGCACGCGTTTTAGCAGTGACACTAACAAGAAGACCTTAAAAATCTTGTTATCTTCATCATTAACGATCATTCCCACAAACTCGTGATAGCGTCTAATCTTTTTACAACATTCTGTTGCATACACATCAGAACATTCACATGGAAAGAGATGAAGCCGGGATGTCGCATTTAGGGAACAAATGAGACAGATAAGGCTGTTAATTTTTCACAGAGTGAAAGGACTGAAAGGGTGTTATCTCAAAGTTCCTGAATTTTGATTTACATTACTGAGTCATTTTTGTTGAAGGTCACATCACCCCAGAGACAAAAAGGAGAAGTACATGTTTAATGAATAGCAGAATTAATTATTAAACTCTTGATCCAACTATTTGTTTCTGAAGGCCTAATATACCTGCAGACATGCTGCATGTGCATGTGCTGCATCCAGGGCCACACGATGTCACCAGCCAGAAGGGGCCTGGTGTGCAGTCCGGTCAGCTCAGAGCAAGGTTTTCAGAGGAAGCGCTGACTGGTCTGCACAAGTGAGGTTAGAGGTGATGAGAGGATGCTGTGTCACTTCCTCAAACAGAGCACCAATTGTGTGATATGTGACAGCAACACTTTGACCAGTACTGTCGCTTGAAATCGAAATCAGAAGGTGAAAACGTATTGTCAGTCAAAAATATGACCTTTGAAGATAATGCATTTTTGTTGAATTATAAAAAAGGCAGATGAATTAATTCAATACATTTCTGGTGTGAGGTCAAAGGTAGTGACATATCTCCAGATTCTTGATGCGACACTCTTTGTTCTGTCATGTGACCTGCTCCTTGACCTCTGCTCCAAATCATCAGGCGATATAAAGACAAATAAACATTTCTAATGAAAAGAAGAGGAACAGATGAGGAGAAGAAAAGCACGTAACAAAAGCGAAACCACACTTCTCACCAAAATTGTGAAAGTCAAACAGGAAACAACAACAGCAGGCCAGCTAACCGGGTGCAAGTTCCACTTTTGAGATGGATGTGTGAAATATGCATTTAGCCCAGGCCTGGATCAGTATGCTCCATCATATCTCTGGTATGGCCTTGACTTTTGTTCAGAGACCAGATACTGACCCTGTCAACATGGATTTACTGTTGTTATTTTTATTCTAAGTGGTTGATTGAGAGTTCCTGGTGATGGAGTATTTTACTAAAACAGTTTTAATCTTAAAGTCTGAAAAACCTTTAATTAAACCCTGGCTGTAGTCTGGAGGCCTGCTGGCTCTTCATGCTGTATAGAAGCTCAGAGGTTTCTCCATCCTTCCAAGACAATATACAGTGGTTAAAACAGTGACAATGTGTTATCTATAGCTAATATAGCTATCCTGCTCCAATCGATCAAATCTTATCAATTTAAATTCAATATCTAATTTTGATAACCCAAAATGTATGTATTCATTTATTTATATATTAATTACTTTATTTGAAAGTCAATTTATCTGTAACCGCTTTTTCCCTGTAGCCCCGCCCACCCAGTGACGTCCAGACCACTTGACTGAAACCTAGGACTTTTAGAAAAGGATAAGACGGAGGCTAGGAAGTTAAGGATCACTTAAGCTGAGTTGAATCCTATTTTCGTTTAGTCATTGTTTCGTACATGTTATACTCTTATTTTCAAAAACAATTTAGCTCGTGTTTGTTGTAATGATTTTTCTTTAAGAAGTCTGTCGGTGTTAGCTATCGTTGAACGGTTGGTTACGTCACTGACTCATCCCGGTGTTGTAGTCCCGGACCTAAACAAGGAACTGGATGAAGATGAAACTTGTTCAGGACTGGGAGCCACGTTTGATAATCATGCTGGGAACAAGATAATAATCTCTTGAGGACTTAAATGAGAAGAGACACGCTCAACCAGAGGTGAAGTTAAACTTAATCTGTGCTTTCAGTCACTTTATTTTCCCTTCGTGGTTATGACAGTTAGCAACAAGCTCAGCCCGTAGTAACGCCTACTGTGATTTGTGTTGTCACTTGAAGTCCAGTTTTAGCTTTAATTAGTGAAGTTTGCGTCAGTTTTCACATATATCAGGCATTTCTTCCTCTTTTTTTGTGGCCTGGAGCTGTAGATTTATAATACGCAGTGTTTGTGCGTCACAAGATGCTCCTCCTGAAGTGGAAGGCACAGATAACATTAGCATGACATTACTGTGGTTTGTAAAAATATAGCACATTTCTGTTTGTAATGACACCCCTGACACTGGACTGGTGGGGAAATGTACATTTACTCAAGTGCTGTATGTGAGGTACTTGTACTTTACCTCAATATTTCTATATTATGCTCATTTATACTACTTCTTCACTACATTACAGAAGGGAATATACTCTTTTTT
Source organism: Chaetodon trifasciatus (assembly GCA_037975065.1). Taxonomy (NCBI): domain Eukaryota; kingdom Metazoa; phylum Chordata; class Actinopteri; order Chaetodontiformes; family Chaetodontidae; genus Chaetodon; species Chaetodon trifasciatus. Next base: position 742,746 of record JBBMOE010000075.1, read on the forward strand.
AGCTCCACCTTTACCAGCTACAACATTACAAGTGATCCTTACCCATTAATACATCACTGATTATAGTTAAATATAATAAATAATACAGAATTATAATGGAGTAGGTAATTCTGCACAATGAGCACTTTCACTGTATTTTGCTGCTAATACTTTTGTACCTCTGCTCAAGTAAAACTTTTGAATGACTTTTACTTGTTAGAGTATTTCTGCAGTCTTGTAGCGGTACTTTTACTTAACTCAGTATTTCAGTGCAAATAAAGTTGTATCAGTAGTGCAAAAATACTACAGCGAGTAAGCCCAGTTTTATTGTTGAGGGTGGTCTGACTTGAAATTATGTTGGATGTGCATTTTTAGGGTAGTGCAAAGGTTACACCAAAGCCTCACTTCCCTGTGCAGGTTTTACAGGATTGAGTCAAGTGCATCTTCTGACAGTACACACACACATCCATGTGTGCTGATTGCTGTTCCTTCAGTCAGTACACAGAATGAGGACCCCCATCATTTGCATTAAAATTGCTTTAAGAAGCAATCTCTTTGCAGCCAAGACAACAAATTACAGCCACCCTTTTATTGTACATGTGGTCGTATCAGTATTGTTCTATCCTTTAATTCACTAATGTCCCAAATACTATTATTAGTGTAAAAATATGTATATTTGCTTGTAATGATTAATTGAAGTCTGACTTTTTTCCTCAGATGCTTCTGTTCCTTTCCCTGCTGAGCTTCAGTGCACCACTAGGGGGCGACACCTCACCAATCAGCTGCTACAATGACAATGGAGCTGCAGTTGATTGGTAATTCACTGATGGCAATACTGAACAAAACTGGTGTTTTGAATACATGTTTGTTTTAATCCCATTAGGTGTCACAGGAAAGCTAACCAGAAAACTGAAACAATAGCAGTTTGCCATCAAGCTGCTGCATTTACACCTTTACAAATGTCTTCCTCTGTCTGTGTCTCACGTGGACGTACTGTCTGATTCTCTCATTGTCAGGTTCTACATGTACAAGCTGCCCAAAGAACATGACAGAAAATCTGCCCAGCAGGGCGACAACTATTTACTGCTGGAAGAAGGAAGCGAAGGGTGGACTAATGGGAAGGGGAAAGTGAACGACACCACAGCAGCTCTGGGCAGGACAGTTGGACAACTGTACTCACAAGGAAAGGTCTGCTTCAACCAGGCGCCTTTTTGTCTCCGGCAAAAATGGAGTCTAGACCTTGTGAATCCACTTTTGTTTCACTGAGAGCTCATTTTTGAGAAAATCACCCTGGTGAAAGTCAGTGTCCTTCTACATGTCATGCAGAGTTATTATTGGTGCATTTATTACATATGTAGATGCAGGATTAATGTCGTTGGCAGTGCCACAGTCTGCATCTTTTTCATATTGATATTGGATTATTTATATGAATCTTTGACAGCTTTTGCCACAGTGGTTATAAATCTTCTTTGATTATTAATATAACCAAAATTACAACTATACAACATTGCTACTGAAAACAGTTTTTTTAGACATCAGCAGATGTTATTTATTTCTGCCAGCTTCTGCTTTTTCACTGCAGTCCTACTGCTACTTCTCATTTTATAGACAGACTTACTGAATTCAGCGATAAGCCTCTTTTAACAAAGTGTCTGCTCTAACCTCTTGACATTATTAGATCAGAATAAGAAACTGAGAATGAGAACTGAAATTTACTTCTTCATTTATATGCAGTCGGTCTATTTCTCTGAACAGCTGCGTGAAGATAATATAGTAGCTTTCACAGCATGGTCATACAAAAGCATGTATAAATACACATATATATTTATACCTCAGCTTAACCAGTACTGTGTTATTTCATTGTGTTTTCAGCTGAAGTATATGTGTGCCTGTGTTTTTTGGGTTTGGTTCATATGTGCTCAAGTATGACCATTTTATTTTTCATGTCAATAATGAACTCTCTCCCCTTCACAGAGCACAGAAGTAGCGTACATCCTTTACAATGACCAAAAGCCACCAGCGGACTTTGGTGACAGATGGGTTGACAACAGTGGAAGCAGTGGGGGGCACACAAAAGGTGAGCAGCCCAGATCCTGTACCTGCATAACCCAGCAAGGCTGCGAGAGACCTGACTTTATACTCAAAATCAGCAAATATGGGCATACATCCAACAACAGCGTGTATAAAATTAGTTCCAATGCTGTTTAAAATTCAGGATTTCTTAAATCAAGCGTCATTATACAGCTTTTATTGTTGTCTTGTACAATATATCCATACATTGCTTCCTGTGTGGAAGTATGGAAGAAATACATGCAAAACAAAAAATGCTAATTATTACTAATACTAATCCAATTCATACATTTCAAAAGAGAGCCATAAGTGTTGCAAAATAAACAGTTTAAACAATAGCCAATATGATGTGAGAGGAACATGCATGTTTAAAGCGTCTATGATTCATATTTTTAGAGTAACAATGCATCAAAGGACAGAATAAAAACAATGCAACAGTGAGAAAGCTGCAGAGAATTATCAGCAGATTCTGCAGCTCCTCTCAGCTTTACAGAGCTTTTGTTGTTTGTTTGTTTGTCCAGCCCAAATGTTTACCGCTTTGGTTCACTCTCACTGCTCTCGTACTGTCGTTTTCAGCCACAACTGGCAGCTGCTTTAAGGGAAGAAGCTCTGAAAACCCTCTGCGCACAAACTGTACACACGCCGAAGGCCAGACAGACAAAGTTAAAGACTAGCTGGTGAACACAGTGGAGCGTTTAGCAGCTAAAGAGCCAGATGTTTCCCTCGGCAGCTGGTGGAGACCAAAAACAGAGCTAAAATATTGGACTTAACATTAACCAGGCGGCCCGAAACACAACTCCAAATAAATTCTAATGTTGCTCTGTAACTGCTGGATGTGTGAATTAGCAGCTGTTTGCTAACAGGCTCACCACATTGAGGTAAAAGGTGATGATATGTGTTCATGGCCTGTTTCTGCTGCCCTCAAGTGGCCAAAAAATTATTGCAGGTTTAAGAAAAAGAAATAGCACAAGTGTGAAAAGTGATTTTATTTCTGTTGAAGTGGTGAACTAATGGAGCAGTTATTGTGAGGAAGTGAAAATGTGTGTCACGCACTGTAAGGTTAATTTTTTTTTTTTTTTTTAATAAGTGAAATAAACGTGCATAACTGAGTTTATGTGGTTTTGCATATCAACTCGGACCATCTGGAGGGAAAACCTTTGCTGACAGTTTGAATATCTCTGTTCCTCAGGTGTTGTCCTGCTGGATAAAAATCAGGGCTTCTGGTTGGTCCACAGCACCCCTCAGTTCCCCGCTGTGCGACAGGCAGGACAGTATTATTACCCCAGCAGCGGCATGATCAATGGACAAAACTTCCTCTGCGTCACCTACCCGCTCGATCGCTTCCAGACCATCGGTAAGACTGGAGGCCTGCCCAGGGCCGACTGCAGCGCAAGCAGAGATGTCTGCTATTATAATATGAATAAATATGCTTTCATTAAGAAGGAATTCCTTCCCAAACATTTGTCTGTGTTGGTGAAAAGGGGCTGTTTTTGTACAATGTGTTGAACATTTGCAGCCTGCTGTTCTGTAAACATTCTGCAAGATTAGGCCCATATAATGGGTTCCTGATATATTTGGCTTTGTTATTAAGATTTCATACAAATTAGCAGTCATGTAATTCCCTGCTATTATAATGGAAGCTCTTCAGTGACTATAACAGAGACATATAATGTATCTTTATGAGTTTCCCTGATATTTTCAATGAAGGCATAAACGCTTTTTCTAAGGCTTCCCCAAGAATATTACAATTTTTCTGAAACCCTAAATATCTCATGTTTTATTTTTTGTCATCAAATAGAAAACATCTAAGATTTTGTTTAATATAAAAGTAGAAAACATTCTACAGATACCTCCATCAGTCAAAAATAAGCCATTTATTTTGGGATATTCCATCTCAAGCTGTGTGGTTAGTGTAGCCGGTGGACTGTTTCTTTTAAGGTCTTTCTCACCTTGAAGGGAATCTCTGCAGTCCTTACTGTCATGTCGTCACCCAGCACTTGATAATCCAGTCAGGTATTGATACAACACCAGTCCCGATCCAAGATAATCACTGTAAACAGGTGTCATCACCATGTCACGGCGCTGCCTGCAGTTCCCTGGCAGACCCAGCAGTGGCACAGTTGCTTTGGCAGCGCCTGGGGTAATGTAATTACACTGAGGTATGTTACCATAGAGATATCGGCCCTCACACTGCGGCATGCATGCGCTCCATCAGATTCCTGCTTCTCCGGCTGGGATGTTGAGAGTGTGACAGTGTCCGGTGTGACGTGTGTACACAGAGCAGGAATGGTTTGTCAAATAGCAGAAGGCGATCGCATTTCACGTCTCGTTTTCGAGCACCTTGCAGCAGGAATGTTCTACGATATCGGCCAGTGCAGGAACAACTAGCATGTTGGATTCACCTTTGTATCAGTTAGCCTGTTTTAGCATTTCCAGAGCATCTTTCAGCAGAGAGCTTTCCAAAGTGTGTGACATTAAGATGCAAAAGCTTTGATGACTGGGCGCCAGTTAAGGGACCCCGCATATGATTGAGGGTCACACAGGAAAACTGGTGCACTACAGTTCAGCAGTGTATTAAATACAGACTGTTGAGAGTGAAAGTATTGAAACAGACTGCAGATGATTAAATTCTAGTACATTAATTTCATGTCATGTTCAGGGGCCTCAGAAAATCTTTCTAAGGGCCGCCAATGTCTGTAACATTAAAAAAAGAAGAATTCAAGTCATGGTGTCAATCTTTAGGCTTCTTTCTGTTTCACACCAAGAACCATACAGGGAGAAAGAACGTTTATGTGCACTTTAAATGCACTCAGCAAGAGAGGCGTGGGAAATGACTACCTGAAGTAGACATAGATGCAGATTGCATAGATTGCAGTAAACATTAAGGTTGTTAGACTGTATGTGTACTTATATCTCTGCGTAGTTATCCGTTCTCATCTGCTTCTGCACAGCCGCTGCAGTGCCGCTGCACCAATGTCACCGAGACAGTGCTGTTCACTTACTGTACTTAACAGATAGAGTGTGCCGTTAGCAGCGCTCGCCTTAAATCTGATTTGTTTTGCACCACAGGAGAGCAGCTTCAGATCAATCAGGCTAAAGTGTACGACTGCGACGTCCCGGAGTCCTTGGCGTCCCTGGTGCCCGCGCTGGCTGCTGTCTGTAAGAAGAAACATCTGCCCGGTCACATTCTTCCACATCCCAAAACTGTGTCCAATCGCAGCGTGACTCTGACCTCAAAGGACGGCACCGACTTCATCAGCTTCGCTAAAGGAGCCTCTTTTGACAACGGTATGACTTTGGAGCAAGTTTAAAGTTTGTCCCGGCCACAGTTCATCTTGTTTCAGCTTCACCTTGAGTTTGTTTGCAGGTGTAAATGAGAGCATGACACGTTCTACTTAGTTTAGACCACTTTGTTTAACACAATTCAGGCAGTTTACAGACAATAAAACACGTCTCTGTCTCATTAGACCTGTACCACTCCTGGGTGGCCCCCACCCTCCAGTCAGACCTCCTGGTCCAGTTCTGGATTCACTCCGGTGGCATCCTCCCGTCCGACTGCTCGCAGGGCTGGAAGGTCCTGGACATCACGCTCATCAACCCGGGGCAGGCGTTCACCTTCAGGAACAGCAAGGACCACTCCAAGTGGGCTGTCAGCCCCCAGGCGGCGGCCGGGTCGGGGGCCGGAGGAGGCTGGGTGTGTGTGGGAGACATAAACCGGAACGAGGCGGAGGAGAAGCGAGGCGGTGGCACGGTGTGTCTGCAGGACCCGGTGGTGTGGAAGGCTTACCGGACAGCAGCGCTGCAGTGTGAGGCTTGTGGAGGAGGAACCATCCAGTGTTGATGCTCTCCTAGAGCCAGGTGGGTCGGCTGAAGGGCCATCACGGGATGATAAGGGTGAGAGAATATCAGGCAGGTGGCTTGTTTAGTGGTACCATTAATGTGTTTTGTTTAATGTGATGTAATCGAATAGAAATGACCCATTTAAAAGTGATATGATTCTTCCTGGAATTGTGAAATAACCAAAACTGATGCAGCTTTGGCTGAAAATAGTTAACGAAGGATCCCGTCGCTCAGAGTAAGAAGCTGATCCGGAAAATGTGTTTTTGGGTCCTCTGAAAACACAAAACCCCTTCCACTCGTTCAGAGTGATTATCGGCTGTTATCTGGCTGCTGCATGCTCCTCTTCAAACTAAACGCATACTGAACGATGCTGGAGGACTAGAAGTTGTGCTCTCTGAGGGAGGCAGAGAGCTTAATGGGAAATACGGTGTTCAGTTTGAAAAACACAAAAGCCTCAAAGTGCCCTTTAAACGAAACCATTTGCTCAAGTGTCTTTAAAACCACCGGTACTGTTTTAACTGAGATGATGTTGCGAACTGTACAAGTGCTGCCTCGCTGACTTGAACTCTTTCTGTTTAAATCAACATTAGCTGGTTGGTGGGTTTGTTCTCAGGGAGCGTGTCAAGCTTTGAACCGTGTTCTAAACGGCTTTTAATGGAATCTTAAATGTATGAACATTAATTGATTAACTGCACAACGTTAACATTCAGCACACGCACACACTGACTATTGATCTACAGACGCTGATTGAGGTGTGAGGAATGCTTCAATACTTTGTGTTTCGTGACTGTTTGTTATTAACTGGCTTGATATGAGTGTCTGAGAATTTAAAATGTGCTTTTCCGACGCCTCAAGAAGGTTTTTTTTTTTGTTATGCATCCAAGATTTTATAGTTGTATCACATTTCCACACACAAACATTCATTCTGATCTTGATTTTGCTTGAAGATAAAGATGCTGGCTATCTTGAATCTGAATAAAAAAAAGTAAAACTGTATTTTTTTCGTCACTGATGTCACTGAAAACCATTCCCCTTGTTTTTTCCTCCTTATCACACCTTCTGTTTGACATATATAGACCGCTTTAATTCTTTTCATGAGATACTCAGCAGCAGGAACAATCCCTGTCGGTATTGAACTTGGAATATGGAACAGCACATCAGTCAAGAGCAATGAAATTCATATAAAAGTAAATTTATTACCACAAAAATAGGACATCCTGTATGTAGTGCATAAATAGCTTTGATGTGAGGCTACGCAGCACTGGAGGTAACCGCACTGCCTCTGTGTGTACTGGATACATTCTAATGCAAACATGGGGAAGATGGGCATCCTGTGGAGAAAGGCACTAAAACAATCAGTAACATAGCATCAAGCCAGCACACGTCGTCTGAAGAATCCTCTCCCTGGTCCCGCTGTGCTTCTGCCTCAGCCAACCAGGAGGCCTCACCGGCGCTGAGCGCGTACAACCAGAGGTCACAAGAGTTCGTCAAAGTCCAGACATTTTTCAAAGAGGTGGTGTAAACCTACACTGAAATTAACATGTTAATTCATAACATGGAATTGGAGCCGAGGCCTTGGACTGGAAGTAAACAGCAGTGAAGATGTCGCTGATTCGTAGAAATCTGCATAAAAGAAGTTTAGCTTATGCTCTGTTGAAGAGCTCAGACCTGGAAAACCTTAAACCTCGTGCTTTTGGGGCTACAGGGATAAACTGAAGCAAAGCCACAAGCTTTGAAAGTGCTCCATGGTGTTTTTTTTTTTCCTCCACCAGCTAGTGGCTAACTGTGTGTGCTGGCTGGGCAGGTAGCATACTGTGGGTTTATCTGACAACAGCTGCAGATGGAAACAGGCTGATAACAGCTGTGAGAATGAACCATGCAGTCGATTTCCAGGAGCCTGAAACCCAAACAAATGAAATTAAAAACTGGCTAAAAAGATCCACTGAGCTGCAGCGCTGATCTTTCTGTTCAGGTTAGTTGCTAGGAACGGCCCCTTTCACAATATGAATGGTAGTTGAATTCATTGTTAATATAAAAATAGTGATTAATTCTCTCGCGCGGTGTGCAGACACATGCTGGCCTGTTTACGCTGGAACTCCTGCAGGTATTTGATGCATTTTTCCTTGATGAATTACTGGACAGTTCAGACACATGGACTTAGAGCTCCTTGCCATTGTAAACACAATGTTGACATCATACAGACATACAAAATATAGAAATATATACAAAACATGTATATGTCTCCAGTGTTTTGCTACAGTGATGCACTTGCACTGTATATTTTGGTCTTCCTCACGTGTGCAACCAGACCTGACAGGCTCTGTTTTTTTCAGATTTCATTATACTTCTTCCAAAAAACAATGTCCCAAATCCTTCATCCTTGCATCTTTGAGGTTCTGACCAACTGAATCTTCTTTTTACATGTGGAAACGTTACTCAGGACTGAGGCACACAACAGCAAGGGATTTCCTGGTGAATGTAGGCAATTAAAACAGATCCTATTCATTGAGCTGGAATGAAAAAAATGCATCAAGTGCTACCTGACTGGGACTCTAGAGCCAGCACCAAAAAAAACAGGCAGTCAAAGGCTTCCACTGCTCCTCCTTTAGGTGTGAATTAGTAATGCATACTGTTTGGAAAAGAGGATAAGTGACTCTGTTCTTCAGCAGCAGATGGCTCTGGTGAACGCAGCAAGGCAGCTGGAGGTCTGAAATGTTTGACAAAACCGGCTATGGAGCTGTTGATTAAAACACAAGGGAGTCTCGGTGCTTTGCAAGCTTTGCAGGAGCATGGGAGAAAGGCATATGCAGATTTTTGTTTTGCACAGAAAAGGCCTTATTTACTGTCTGTGAGAGCTCGCACGCCAGGGCTACGACAAAAACCCGTCACTGTGGACGCCGTCGGGTTGAGGAAAGCCTGGAGTCAAAACAGAGTCCTGACCAGCCTCCTCCCCTTGGCCTTGATCCGAGGGAAGGTGGCGCTCGTCTCGGTGCTGATCGGCTGTGAGCCCAGAGGAGTGAGTCCGCCTTTCCTTCTCAGCAGGAAGTCAACGCTGGATGACGTCATGGCATAGAAGACGTTTCCTGTTGCAGGGATGACCAGTTCTGCGTGAGAAGAGAAGAAGAGAGACAAATGTTTTCAAATATTCTGCTGACTGCTCAGGGTCAAAACACGAAACAATGAGCATCAAAAGAAGCCTGTGCTGCACTAAAAACCTGAAGTTAACCATACAGCTGAAAAGCATTCGTAAAAACCTCAAGACGACCTCAGTGTTGTCCCCCTTTCACTGCACCGGAACCCGCCTTTACCTTTTCCTTCAGGCAGAAGTTGGATCAGCTCATATCTGGATGCCTGTTTGGGGTCCTGATTGTGCTTTTCTAAGGCAGAGCTGATCACAGTGGGGGTCTTGTCATTGCTCGTAACCTGAGGGCAGACAAGAGAATAACAATGACAGTAGGACAGCTTGATTTGCACTGATGACATCCTGCGTCCCCTCTATCCTGAGGATCCCATCCTGATGACTATCATTATGGGATCCTTGCAGATGAGAGGAGAGGCTGCAGCATGTCGCAGATAATTTGGGACAGAGCGTTCTCTGCTCTCTCACTGCTGCTCTAAATTGGATTCAAGTGGTTTGAATCAGTACCAGTATGCTTCGGTACAGGTTTCCATCCTGCAGGTCCATCCGTATCCGGATGATTCGCATGTCGGGCCCCGAACCTTGGATGTTATTGGAGGGGTTGTTGCCGCAGGAGGCTGATCGGCGGTGTGATTTTGTGGGAGTGGATGGAGTCAACGTGGCGGGGGTGGAGTCGTTGCTCGGAGGAGACGTGTCAACATCCAGGCAGGACACAGATGGAGATCTCATATGCTGCGATAGGAAAAAAGAACGATGATAATGGTTTCCAAGGATGTGACTGTTTTTGTAGCATGATATTCAAGAACAGGACGACGCAGCGTCTGTGAATCCTGCTAAATAAATGCAAACTTGGCCTAAAACTACGTGTAATAATATATTACCTTTGTGAGTTTCGACAGCAGGTTATTGACAGGGGAGGGGAAGTCAAAGAGGCTGTCGCTGTCACCAGCCAGGCTGGTCCGGGAGGTACTCAGGCTGTCAACACACCAATAATCGTTTTAGTTGTACAATTCTGTAAGATCAGGGGACTTGTGGGAGAAAAAAGGATGGTCGAAATCGAAGCTGAGACATGCTGATTTATTCCTTCCTATACTCAAGACCCAAACTGAATTTCACTGTCTGTCTTACTCTGGGCACTGTGTGATGATGACTGTTGGAGTAAGGCCACGGGGGCTCGGGTCACCAGGCGCTTCAATTTCATTGGACAGTCTGTAGCTGAAATAGATCATCCAACAAATATCAATTTAAATTCGACGAATGCTTTTTTCATAACAGCAATGAATTGTTAGCTGCTGTATATAATGCATTTAAAGGTCCAGTGTGCAGGATTTAGTGGCATCTAGTGGGGATGTTGCAGATTGCAAGTGAAGACCCCTTGCCTCAAGCTCCCCTTCGGCGGCTGCTAAACATACAAAAGGCGCTCTCTGGAGTCAGTGTTTGGTTTGTCCCTCCTGGGCTACTGAGGAAACATGGTGGTGCAACATGGCGGACTCCGTGGAAGAGGACCACTAAAGAGCTCATTCTAAGGTAACAAAAACAGGTTACAGAGCCAAGAACAGGTGTCAGGTGTGCCCCATTTCTGCCATATTGTGCCAAAAGATCCATCTAAAGTTTCCACACTGGACCATTGAGACATTTGTTCAAACACCTGAGCTGCACGTATAGATATTTACCTTTCCTCCTCTCTTAGTGTCGGCACACTCTGATACCACTGCACGAAGGCCTCGTCAGTGGTAAAAACACAGTTTTTGCAGGAAGACTGCAGGAGCCGGATTTGAGCTAAAACCTCAAATTCCTGTTAACAAAGAGACATATCACCACAGAGTTTCAGAATAAAAAAAAAAAAGCACCCATGTTGGCTGATCTAGTATAACTGTGCCAGCTCTTTTTTTCCTCCCTCATCTTGCACCTCACAGCGCCCTCCACTTAATCATTTCCTGCCTCAGATATTAAGTTACCTCTGCTCGCTTTAATATGCTCTTATCCCCAAAAAAATTATACCACGTATCTCTCTTCTTTGTATAGCTCTTACTTTGTTCAGTTCTTCTCTCTAACGGGATTTTTGTCAGTGCTGCAGCTCTAACTCAAGCACACCTGACTGCTCGCTTGTTATGTCAGCGCTGCAGAAACAGAAGCTGAGTGCACGGTATCAGAGCATCAGCCGCATGCAGTGTCTCTTATTATAAGCGTTAGAGTAGATGGTTCATCTTTTGACCTCTTATCTCACACACTGATGCACATTACAACACTCACCCTTCTCCTTTTGTCAAAGTTGATGTAGCCGTTCTGCAAAGGGAGGAACAGGATGTGTTACGTCGGTTTGGTAATTGTAAAATGCTGAGCAACTTCCAGGGGTTGTGACCAGCGTTGGCCTTGATAGACATGAGAGAGACTTACATCCAGCCTGTCTTTGACCGCTGTGTCCAGCATGGTGAGGTCTGTGAGGAAGATACCCAGGTAGGGAACGGTGCCCTGGGCGTTGGACTGTGTAAGAAGAAAAAAAAAAGTGTTTCATCCGCACCCCAGAGGTTTCTATTCACACCGTAAAGCGCCCACACAGCGAGGGATTTCAGAGCAGCCGCCTGCAGCTATTTTTCAAACGATGGCTCAGGATTCAGCACATCACACCGGCACACACGACAGCCGCTCTGTTCCACTTCGCCGCCGCGTGCCGGTCGAGCCCCCTTACAACCCTCCATCAAACCGCCGAAACGCCCCCCGCTTAGCAAAAGTGACATCAGAGTCATGTTTGAATGTGGTGTTTGGTAGGGAAACGCTGTTTTTCAAGTGCTTTTAGTTTGAAATCCTTTATCAAACCCTCAGCAAAACCACTGAGCGTTTTATCAGTTATACCTGAGTGCTTTCAGCTTTGACTCACGCATGTGACCGAGACCTTTATTGTCTTTTTATGACACAGAACATACACTGTATACGCAACAAGATAAGATGCATAAGCCTGTAAAATACACCTGAATCCAAGTTCAACCACAGATCCTTTTTCTGAAGACATTATACCACATTTTGTCCCCTAACTTTTACAAATCTAATGACACTTTTGCAGAGTCTTACATCATTCCTGAATCTACCAAGGTCTCCCATAAAGGCCTGTGGGGGTGTACAACCCCTCAGGCTAAAATGATTGGTATGCACACCAGACGTGAGCTACAAAGTTTGTGAAAATTGTTCTTTTTTAATGTGATTGAAGATCTGAGGTTTTGCCTGAGTAACAAATGTTGAGGCCCTTTCAAGTTGCTCCTCTGTGACTGGAGCTGAAATCTGAAATGTCTTGGTGACCCCAGATGATTTAACACCCCAGTGAGAGGAATTTACAAAATTTAAACTGTGCATGTGACTGTACTGTACAACAGTCTTTGGCTTCATTTGAGGAGGGAGTGAGTTTTCCCAAACCTAAATGTTCAACCCAGTGACCTTCCACAAACAAGCCTGCCTCCCTGAACGCTGCCAGCCTTCATTTTCACTCACCTTATTAAGGTGTTTGTTGTTGAGCCTGTTGTCAAGGTTGGCGAACTTTGATGTGCCCTCCTGCAAGAGGAAAGCAATGAAATTCTCAGATTCAAGTTCATTGACTTTGGAAACAGTTGTTTTCTGTTGTGTCCATATTGTAGCTGCTCTGGTGCTGCTGATCTGTTTGGAACAGTCCACAGGTAAACAGGTTCATTGGTAACAGGTGATAGTATCATGATTGGATATGAAAGTCGCTCACAGGTGAGGATGGAGCGAGGTTCACCACTTTGTGAACACATGATTGGATAAAGGGGATTACTACACAGACTCAGGAACACTTGTCGGTAAACACATTTAATTCGTTAACGATTGCTTCCTGTTTTTATTTACGTCACAGCTCCCCAACTTTTTTGGAATCGGAGTCGTAAGGTGACACTGCTCCATCTAGAGATCTATCATGACAGCTTGACGTTAGCCAAAAAATGTTGTGAATAATTTCTTTCCCCAAACTTTTAGTAAGTCTTTTATTAGTCTGAATCATTCATCTTACACTCTGTCTGCTAGTCGTAGTCATTTTTAGACAAGCTGAGAGATGAAGGGTAGCAAGTAACTGCTGAAAAAAATCAAAGGGCAACAGAAGGCGATGGTGTTTTTCTGGAATCAAAGCTCAGAGTGAATCTCAAAATGAAAGCAAATGTTTGGATGAATTCCTTTGGGGGTATCATGGGTAAAATCGCAGCTAATGCAAAGGTATTGATGCCTGCACTGCACCATAACAGCGAATCAAAACACAGCTAATCCTGCCAACTTCCCCAACTCTGACACTGTGCAAACTAAATATAATGCACGTCTTCAGATGGGTGTCTCACATCGACGTGAAAGTGTTGACAGAATAAGGGCAGTTCTACTCAACCAGATTAGGCTGGTTTCTGGTCTTAAAAGCAGTCATAAATCTCTACCACTGAATGTTGTTTGCAGCTGAGGATAAGGCTCGACTTCAGTCTGTGCAATTTACCAAATGTGGTCCAGTAGTGGCACTTGACAGACACATTAATAAATCTCTCATATTGCAGTTCAAGCATGTGATGCTCGTCACCGGGATGTGAGATATCAGTCAAAGTGCAGAAGAGTCACATGGTTTTTCAAAGCTGGCTTAACAGATGTCACCGTAGGGGAGCACTGTTGTTTTTAGCCATGCTAGCTGCACGGCTTCAGGGATAGCAACGTTGGTCAGCCCACACTGAAATATCTTGACAGCATTCATGGTTTCCAGAGGATGAATTGTTGAAACTGGCCAAATACCCACAAAACTGACGTTCCCATCAGCCTCAGCTGTGCTTTGTGTTTAGCGCTAATTAGCAAGTGTTAGCATACTAACACACTAATCTAAGAGGTCAAGTCAAAAGTCAAGTCAAATTTATTTCTTTGGCATCTCTATAGTATTTTGTGCTAATTAGCAAGCATTAGCATGATTATACACTAAGCAAAGATGGTTAACATAGTGGCACTGTCATTGAGAGCATGTTAGCATGCTGGCATTAGCATTTAGCTCAATGTCTATAATCACCCAGCCTCACAGAGCTGCTCGTGTGGCTGAAGACTCTAAGTCTGTTCAACAACATCCAGCTTAATTCTCCTGATGTTCGTTAAAGATATTAGAGAGTATTTGACTTTCTGGTTTCCCACATGGATTGCCTTAAATATTAAACAGTAATTTCTAAAATCATGTCCAAAACTGTGCCGACATGGAGTCAAACAGAGGTAATTAAATTCCAAACCAAGACTTTCACTGTCTTTCTGAATGTAGCTCTAAAGCTTCAGGAGTTAATGCTTCCACAGTGCACAGTTACTCATCGTACACACAGGCATAAACTCAGTGTTTGTAGTGGCTGAGAGAAAGTTAGACAAAAAAAGTGCCTTTGAAGATTTTTTTTTTAGCAAGGCGGTTAAAAAAGATAAGCGGTAAAAGCATCCAACAGCAACCAAGAACAACACAGATGTGAGCAAAAATAGGCCTGAAACAAGTTCAAGACATCAGAGAAGAGTTGTTGAAAAGTGACTCCAGAACAAAACTGCACTCCAACACTACAGCCGGCGGCTTTCCAGCACAAGAAGCCGCTCCTGCAGCCTCGAAGCATCCACTGAGTTCTGTCATTAACACACACGCAGGTGATCAAATGACAAAACCCCATTATTCAGACTCAAAGCTTTCACTTTAAATGAAACTCACTGAATCGGCTCATTCAGAGCCCGATTTCCTGTTTTGAATTTTGAAAATGTGCTGCAGATGACATTTTCCTTTGTCACTCTGTATTTAGTCTTCACAGAAACTCACCTCCTTCAGGAGTCCTCTGCTTTGTGAGTAGTTGTCTTTGTCTGAGAATATTTCTGACAGCTCCTCGTATCTCCTCACCGCCTCCCTGTCAAGTGACCAAAACACTCAGTTAACGAACATTTAGATTTCGTAGTCAAACGTAATGAAGGTGTTTTGTGCAAGCTGAATTTGAAGATAATGCAAAGTCAAAAGCATCAACTGGAATTGTGTGTTAGTGTTTGAGACAGAGATGGAAAAAAAAAACTGTTGTTGTGTTGTTTAACACCAAACACCACATGTTTAATATCATTAAGAGAATAACGCTGAGTCAGACGATGCCGTGACTGATGATGGCTCCATACTGCTGAACTGGCATTTTCTAGTTTTAGATTAAGGAAAGACATTTCACTTCTGCTTCTTTATGGGGCTGACTTAAGATTTATTTACAAGGTTGCCTTGGCATTTAATAAATAAATTGCCCTGAAGGTAACAGCGTTTTCCTGTAAGGCTGTTTGAGGCTATGACGAAACTGTCCTCCTCATCCTTTATCTGTATTAACTGCCTTTAACTTACAGTTAATATGATACTTTATGAAGAGGAGCTGTGTTAAACATTTTTGAGCACATGATCAAATATATAATATGTTCTGATCCATCTGAAAATGACTTTACTATTTTTTTTTTACATTTTCTTTAATGTAATATGATTAAATGATTAATTGTTCAGTCTAAAATGATGCTTTCAAATGTCTCGTTTTGTCTAATCAACAGTCCAAAAGCGCAGATAATGAAGGTTTCCGCCTGTTTGTTCAAAGTAATACACCAGAATTTGAGGTGTAGCATATAGCATTAGCCTCCTCACTGCATGTTAGTGAAATCTGCTCCTGGTGCCTTCTGTCCTCTTTGGACCACATGGAAAAGCACAAGTGAAACTAACAACATTAAAAAATGCCATTTAAAGTATGCGTGACGCTCAGCTAAGCAGCACAGTCATTATTACCTCAAACAAGTTATGACACCATGAGAGAGATCTTTTATTCTGAAATCTGTGCTGGAGTCCTAAAGTGGCTCGGCTGCAATTCTATGGTCACCAGCAGAGGTCAATAAAAAGCTTAATACTACAATACCGACAGTACTGAACATCCCATTAAAGTGTACAAAATATTTGCTGCTATTTTCCAGTTAACTTTTCAACTGTTCTTCTTTTCACTTACAGGCAAACTTGGCTAATTACTTTATGTCATTTATTGTTGCATCGTGACCGTTTTATGGAAGACGATCAGAAAGGACAGGAAACTAAGAATTTCATTGTTCTGATCTTTGTGCCAAAGTCAGTAAAGTCCTCACGCATTTTTAAAATCTTAATCCCTTGTTTAAACTGAGAGTTGTTCAGCTGCAGACCTGTCAGTGTCCTGCCACGTCTTCCTCAGCCGGTGGATGGGGTTACTCTGCAGGGCCGACACGATGGCGTACAGCGAGGAGAAGTTCTTCCTGGCTCGGCACTCCTGTTGAAAGCACACACACACATTTGCATGCATACACACACAGACATACTGTAACTGAGAACACCTGTGGGGGTGGATCTGGCTCGTATTAAGTTACAGTGTCGGCCTGAGGTGCTGAATAATGCATACGGCTAAAGAGGTTTGTCCCAGAAGAAACCTGGGATGAGCTTAGGACGGCAGTTTGGCAGCAAACCAGTGATACCTGACTTTGCCAAAAGCAGCTTCGTACAGGAATACCGGAGAGAAGCTGCGTTTTATTCACAGATAAAGAAGCTTTGAAAGGAATAAAACTCCTCATGTGACCATAACAACCAAGGACAGGATATGTTTTGGTCTGCGCGTTTGATCCCGTTGTTGCTTTGAGCTCCTCAGTATTTTAAAAGAAGCCGATTGTTGCGCATAATAACCACTTTTACATAATTCATTTACATTTCTCATGTATAACTCTGACATTCAACCCTTTACTGTTTGCCTCGAGGTTGTACATCACATTTTTCGACTCAGCACATTCCTGGTGCGTACTGTTCATGCAGAGTTTCCTATTGCACTTCTGCAAGGTGTACTGGAACTGTGAGTCCACTTCCAGCATAAAACATGTTGATTTTAACAGTCTCTTCAGAAGTGGTTAACCACTGAACGCACTCAATCAGAGAGAGCATTATTTTTTTGCTGCTGCTCTGTCCGGAAAAGAACCACAAATCAAGGCTCATTACTGTGTTCAGCTCTCAGCTATTGATTAAAGTGAAATTATGAGTACAGTCACAGCGCAAACCAGGCCGACTGTGAATTTGTGATGGTATGAGCAAAATCACAGCTCAGAATAGGATTATTATGGTTAGGGGATTAATGGGGGTTTATTGTAGGAAAAAGCACAGTTGAAGGGTTTGGAAGGCTTCAAACTCCAGCTGACATTCAGCCAACAGTGTCATTTCACCATGAACCCTTGTGAAAAGCTTCTTAAAATGGCATCAAATCCTGCGTTTTTATGGCTGTGACCTCTGATTGTCTGCATACTGACCTCTGCCACGCTGATCCATTTCTCCAGCAGCCGGGCTCTCTGCTGGGTGCGTAGCTTCGTCGGCCAAAGGCACGATGCTAAGACTGCATTGGCCAACTTGTTGAACTGACGTATGGTGGCCCGGACGGACCAACAAACGTCTTCCCTCCCTTTCTTATCCCTCTGGGACCACAGTGACCCGAGGCAGTGGTACGGGACCAGACGGACAAACAGCTCCTGACAGGTGACAGCAAACAGATCTTTAAATAACAGCCTGCCTCGCAAAAAATCACTAATCAAACCGTGCAATGCAAACATATTCTGTCAAGCAAATCTTTAATTTTCCATTTCCTTGGTCAAAATTTGCGTCATGCCTCCATCAAAAACAGGCTCAGTCTTACAAAAAGGACTTACTGTCTCTATCTTGGTGAGCTGCTCAGCAATGAGGGCTGCGGGGAATCCCAGGATGCTGGTGGCTTCAAACATGGAGGCGTCAGGCGGAGAGCTGGTGAAACTGGTTTGATCTGCAAAGGATGAAGCTGTTCAATAAAACTGCGCAACTGGAATATAAAACACACCTTTGTTTATAGGCGCTGTAAATCTTTTCAATCCTTTAGTTGCAGGGATCAGTTTCTCTCTGATCCTTTGCTGTGTCCAGTCTAATAATGAAGCTGTTTTGTCCCAGAGAATGGTGGCTTATCCGAGTTATCCAGCTATCTCAGGAAAACCCAAGGAAATGAAGTATCTCCTTGTAATGAGAAAATAAGGTTATCTCATGATAACGAGGACTTCACTCATGACCTCACGATTAGAGGATGAGAGGGAACAAGATTAAGAGTCAATGCTAACAGATCTGAAGCTGTACTGACACAGCGGTGCTTTGAGCTACATGTTAATGCTAACAAGCTTATAATGACAGCGCTAACATGCTAACAAGTTTAGCAGGTGTAACGTTCGTCACTTTCACCTGCACAACCCTCAGTCATTGCAGCCTGTATTTGACGGCAGGACATGGAAGACCGGATGTCTCAAAACTTTTGGTGCTAAACGAACTGAAACATCTCTTTGGCCCTCCTGAAGCCACCAGCGGGAAGCTCAACCCACTCTCATCCTTTTGTCAAACCCCATGCAACCTTGGGATAATTTCTGATTCTGCATTTAAATTTGTTTTCAAAGCACTTCATGGATTGGCTAACTCTTACCTATCTGACCCAAAATACAAGTGTATGTCTACGTCATAACCTCGTCTATTGAAGCCTTAACTGCGTCTTTTAAATCCCAGTAAAAACACAGACCTTTATGGGCGTCAGGGAGCAGGGCTTTCTCGCTGAGCTCCTCGGCTATTTTAAGGAGGCGAGCACGGAGGTCGGCTGCAGATGAGGTGTCCTGGGGGAGGAGGGGAGCCAGGCGCAGCAGGCGAGAGGGCTCCCCCAAACTCTTAAAGTCTTCAGGATACTCGGAGAGCCACGTGCTGAACACTGTACACACCGCTCTGCAAACACGAGGAGAAGGAAGAATTATTCTACCTGTTCGTCCTAAATTTCGTACTGATTCAGCATTTCCACGGCTTAAAGGAACGTCGGTCCAAACTTTCTGGGTCACAACAACCTGATAATCTTTGGGTTTTTAAGCATTGACCTCCAGACAGAAGTGCTGTGTCCTGTAGGTGCATCAGGTCATCAGGATGCAACTTACGCCTCATAGGTTTGAAGAATAATTTTCAAATCAATCATCAGATTTCGCTCGGAGACAGTGAAAGGAGTTGTGATAGTGGGACTCGCATCGGCTTCAGGTTTAAACCCTGAGCTGTTGTAGGTTGCCAGAAGCGGATAAACAAGCTACTGCAGATTGGAATTGATTGAATATATTGATATTTTCCGACACATCTAAAAAGTTGCCAAGCAATCTCGTTCTCAAGGGGTTTAGACAAGAAAAGCAGCTTAGAGATGAGTCTATAAATGAGTGGAAGCGAAGGATCAAGATTGTTCTTGCAACAGGAGCTGAATGTAAGCTGGGTTATAAAAAAGCTATTCATAACAGCCTAACAGTAAGCCTGGGCCAGCAGCGCCAAGGACCCTTTCAAGAAGAGTTCAAACGACATCTGCATGTAAGGAAAAACTAACTAAACAATGATCATTTTGGTCGATGTATTTCTGGCCCGCAGCTCCACACATATATTTAAGTAGACGCACAAAAACATCACTTGTCACAGTTAAAGTTCCACAGAGATGTTGGAGAGCGTTTTCAAAAACTCACTTGTTGAAAGATTGTCTCGTCTGGCTCCTCTCGCCGTCCCCGGGCGGGTTCTCCAATCTGTTAACAGAACAGGAAAAAGTTAGTGAAGCAGAAAAACAGAAATATCATTCAGCTTCAAATATGAGCGTCTTCTGTGTCATAAATAATACTTTTGCCTTGTGATGGAGTTATTTGTGGATTGCTTTTCAGAGCAGGTGTCGTCCTGATGCTAACAGGTAAACACAGCCAGGAGTCTAAACTGACCCTCCTTTGTGTTGCTGCTTTGGAAAATCTTTCCAAACAGGTGTTTCATACAAATGCCTCCATTTTTTAATAAGGACTTAATAACAGAGCCAAGAGCCTTCAAAAGCAAGTTTTTTTTGTTGAATTATGCTGCAGTTATTTTTAAATAGGCAAACAGGTGCTTTCTGCATTGTGCGCCTTGAAACCTGTTTATCTTGTGAAAAGGGAAATTGGGCTCACAGTAAACTGATCAATCACTTTTGCCAATTCTAACAATTTAACTGCACTTAAGCATTTAGCGCGCTAGCAGTGTGGCTGTAAACATGGTGGTGTCTGTCAGTCGGTCCACTGCTTTGCTCTGGACTGAAATATCTCAACATCTGCAGGATGACTTTGTCCAGACATTCATGGTTCCAAGAGGACGAATCCTGCTGACTTTGGTGATCCTCTGACTTGTCCTGTAGCGCCACCATGACATTTGTGGGTTTGTCTCAACAATGTTCAACATTCATGTTCCCCTAAGGTGGATTTGGTGATCTGTCACGACTCAGGTACCACCATCAGGTCAAACTTTTACTTTGTCCAATCTTTGGTTTATGATATTTAAATACCTGCAAAGCTAATGGCATTCCCAGCAGCCTCCGCTGTGCTTTGTGTTCAGTGCTTTTTGTTAGCATGCTAACAGGCTAAACTGGTGAATGGTGAATATAGCAAATATTAACCTGCTAAACATCAGCATGTTAGAATTATCCCAGAGCTGCTGGTGTGACTTTAGACTCTCAGTTTAGTTATAAATCTGTTCCTCCAGAGTCTCTAAAATTCACTTCTTGTCTTCCTCCACCCAGACTCCCACAGGACAGGATCAGCCTGAGATTTCATCACTTCACACAGCACAAGCCCAGCCAGACAGCATACTGACAGCTGCTGTGGTTGCTCTGCATCATTGCACCTGGAGCTGTTAATAAACCAGTCGCTTAACCTGTTGTTTTTTTCCCATGTCTTACAAAAAAAACACTGCCTGAAAACCAGATTGTCTTACAAACAAAAACCTCTCCTACCTGTCGGTGAGGATGTCCAGCACTCTCTTCGTGGAGGTGAAGGATCGGTATGTGGACAGGAAGATGGTGATGAAGGAGGAGTCTCCCATTGAAAACGAGTGGAGGAGGTGGAGCACCAGCTTCTCTTCCGTCCCCGCTTTCACACACTGCGAGCGAGAAACTGACGACTGGAGGAAGACAGGAAGGAAAAGCAGCAGAGAAACGGAGTTAATGCACAAATAGGAGGCGTCGGTCTCAAGCGGCGCGTCCAGTCAGTCATGAACGACTTACCACTGGATTATTGGGGCCGCCATGCTGCTGTTTGACCACCACTGTGTAGATCACTCCATCCTCCTCTTCCTCCACAACAGTGGACTGTAGAGCAGACAAACCAGGTGAAGACCACGTTCATGTGTTGCAAAGAAAGCATGAAAATCATCCTTTAAACTGAGAGAGAACTTTCTGCTGCTGATACTGATTCAACGTGCCATCCTTTTACTGCATCAAGCAAACTTACATAATTACACGCTGTCATTAAAATGACTGAGATATAATCTGTTCTACAAGAGGCGGCCAGCATCCGTGTATGTGTTTAAAAAAAGGCACAAAATCCAGCTGGTTTGAACTCATTTCTCATCCTACATGGAGCTGTAACGATCCTGTTTTAGCCCCGGGTAAAGTCCCTGACACAGTTACCCTATTTTCTACTAGTACTGACTCACAGGCACATTTTCCCCTGCATGTGCAACACAGCTGGCCTTACCAGATCCAGAGGACAGTACCAGGTAGTCTTCATTGGCGAGGGCTCTGCCTGAAGAAGAGACCCAAACAAAGCAGGCGTTAATGCAGAAGTGTTGAACCTTTTTGTCTTATTAGAAAAGGCATTATGATGGTGCTCTATAATCACTCAGTGGAACAGTCTGAGGCGGTGGTTTCAAACTGATCCTGACCCAAAATCACGGCCTGCGTGTCCACTTCGACCACAGAGCGACTTTCCTTTTTTTAGCTGGTTTCATGTGATGAATCACATGGGACAATGATGCAGAAAGTACAAAAATACAAATTTCAAGATTTGGTTTTTCTGCTCTGCTCTGACAGCTGGAGAGAGACAGGAAAGGCAGGGGAGGGGGAGAGAGGGGATGACAGCCCCGACACGAAGCAGGCACTCCACCAGGTGAGCCACAGGTTACCACAATACGCTCGCACTTCACAAGGTAACGTGCATAAGAAGACGAATGCAGCACTTTCATTGGTCTTCTTATGTACATTACCATTACCTTTGTACTGCCTTCATTCCCACTACTACCCAGTATTTTGCACTTTTATTGTGATATTACACTGATATTGTGCGTATTTATATGCAGTGGGTATATATGCATATAGTTTTTCCTTATTCATTTCTTCCTTTAGTGCTTCATTATGCAGTCCTGTGTTGTATAATGACAGTAAAGCTAAGCCAAAATTTGACAAAACTAATCTTTCAGGACTTTGGGGGCTCCGTATGCACAAGATGCAACAAAGATCCTGAAATTTAACTTAATAGTCTAATAAATATTACGCAGCCTCCACATTTTCAGCTCTCTAGCCATAACGACCTACACAGAATTTACTCAGATTTTCCTATTTCATATGTTATATCTACCCAAATATTGATCTACAAGCATGACAAACAGGGTTTATCTTTATTATTCAGAGTTTAAATGGTGCACTGCAATAACACATAATGACACAATTTTAGATAAATAATCCAGCACCGTGTGTGCCAGCCACACACATAAACACCCCAGATAACACATGTAAACGGAAAATGATGCTAATTAATAACATACACTCATACATGCTTGGATGTTGTTTAAAATGGAGCCTTCTTGATGCCTTAAAATCGTCAAACTGCCTACGGCCAAGTATGATCAATTTGTAAGAACGTCTCAAGTGCCGTTTTATCAGCCTCTACATATTGACACACAGCGCTGTTAGCAGGATCCTACAGCCCCAGTCATGTTTACTAAAATTATAAAACACACACCTTAATGTGCCTTTAAACATACATTTAAGTAATTCAAGTGCTGTCGTTTAATACATGAGCATTTCCATTTTCTATACACCTTTATACTTCAACTTCACTACATTTCAGAGGCAAATATCGTACTTTATGCCACACTGCATTTATCTAACAGCGACTATTTACTTTTCAGATTGAGATTTCACATTAAAATAAACATACAACAGCCTTATAAAATACATTTGGTTAAAGAAAAAACCCAACTTTATTGGCATGTAATCCCAGTATTGTTGGAGTTTTATTATTATTTTTACATTGTGGTATTGTTACTTTCACTTAAGTAAAGTCTCTGAGTCTCTCTCCACCACCATGTTTGACATAAGTTTGAAGTATGTCCACATTTATACCTGCAGAGTTTGAGATAAAAATGGAAAATCAGCATTTCTCAACATGTTTCACTGATGCAAGCTGAGCCTTAAAAGCATCGTGAACATTAATATTTCACATCTAGTTGTCTATTGGTCTCAGTTCTTGCAGTAAAGGAGCTGTCAGCTAATTTGAGAATGACAGTAGGTCACGACCTTCTGCTGTGATTTGTCGTTGGAGGGTGAGGCTGTTGTTTTGTTTACATCCAGATCACAGATGCATTTTAGTGACACATTCATCAATAACTCTACACACTGACACTGACGGTTTTGCAACTGTGACTTTCCATGATAAAAAAAACTGCGTGACTAAAACGCGGTGTGAGGTCACCCCGGTTGTCTGGCAAAATCTCCAGACCATTTTAGACCGTTTGTGAGTCAACAGTTTTGGTCTTCAAAAGGCCTGAGCAGCACCTTGGAAACACAACAAATACACCAAAAACACCCAATCCGCTTAAACCATTTTGGCGCTTAATTAGCCTCTGAAAAAGTAAAGCTAATGACCGTCTTGCATTTTCATTAATTCTGCATGTACTGACTTGTGATCTTTCTCATATGAAAATTTAAAGAGCGCACATGAGCCAAGAAACATTAATAAAGACAGCAGAAGTGCCTGAGTTCTGCTATTCCTCCTGTCCAACCCATGGTGTAATTAGATGCAATCAGCACGTTAGCCTCTATTAGCCCTTTTCAAATTACCTTGACTTGACTTGGTCGAAGGTCAACACTGAAAGCAGGCGCTCCTCGCATTCAAAAATGGTCCAACCGCACTGAATTATACAGTACATGTATCAAACCTGTTAGTCCACCTGCTATCTCTGCTCACTTCTACGCAAATCCGCCTGCGATTCTATCTTTCCCATGAAAGCAGCCCAAGCGCGCACACACACACAAAAAGGAAAAAAAATGGTCACACAAGTTACCTTTGGCTCAGCAAGTCCAGACAGGTAGCAACTCCCAAGCTTCCTGGAAATCTTCAGGATAAAAGTACAAAAAGCATTTTTGTTTTCTCCACTTTCTCTCATCTGTCGTTCCCTCTTGTCTCGCTCTCTCTCTCCACACTTGACCGTCTCTTGTTTCACTGGCGGTTGACCTGGATCTGTGTGTTTATGTGTTTGCTGTTCGCCTCTCTGCGTCTTGTGGCTCTCTATCACAAAGACACACCTGAAGCAGGAGCTAAGTCCGGCCCCTGCGAGCCTGCATCACCTGGGCACACCCATTAGACACACACAGACAAACACACACACACTACAAACATAGAGGGATATGCTGGGGCTGATAGCACAACACTCATTTCCAGTGAGTCACATTTTACAGTCAGACACAGACACACATACAGTAAAAGCTCGCATACAGACACTCTGCTCACACAAACGCAGACCCTCATCAATAGACACATGCATGGGCACTTTCCTGCACACACACACACACACACACACACACACTGAGAGACAAAGCCCCGAAGCTATTTCCAGAACAATACCCCCTCTCTTTCAGTCTCTCCTCTCCTGCTCTCTTTGTCTTTGCAGATGACCTTCCTATGCAGATAAACCAGTTTAACCGAGTATCCTGTTTAATACAACACAGAGCAAAACAACCATTAGAACATCTAACACCAGGTAAAAGTTGGGCAGCCCTCATACTGTATTTTCATTTAGAGGCCTGCCACGCTGTCTGAGCAGTAAGAGGCTTGTAGTCTTGTAATGAGAGGTGATAAATGTTCAGACAGCCACTAAACCAGGAAGCAAGCTGTGTTTATTTAAGGAGCTAATGACATCGCAGAGTGAAGCCATGTTAACTAGGTGGAGACTTTCACAGATGTGTGTACGTGTGGAGGGCAGTTAGTTTGTTAGTGTGTCGGCTCAGACACAGCCCAGACAATGATTAAAGCAGTATTCATTGACTTGTAAGTGCTTTACACTATTCATTGATTTCTTTTTGCTTTGCAACAGGCTGGAAACACATTTACCTCATGAAGTAATAAGGGCTAACGTGTTAGCAAACAGTTGCTTATTAAAAATATGCAGAAGACACATCAGCTTTAGCATTAGCAATCATTACGCTTCTGTCTGTCTGACTACTGTAAGTCCAATATTGATCCTCCTTTATGCTCTATGTTTGGGTTGATGTCTAAAATAGTAAAGCTGCGAGTTGTAAAACCAAAACAATGAGCTAAAAGATGCTAAAATTGCTGAGATTAACTGCATTTTCTCTTAATTTGTTAGTATGAACGACACCTCTCACACTCCATGGTGTCATTTAAACTAATTTAATCTTTTGCTAATACAAAAATATTGATTGGTGTAACTTTAATTTAACAGAGAATATAATTTTCCCCGAAAGCCAGGTCCTCCGGATGAAAAGATGCTTACTGAACCTGCAAAGTTTGGTTTTAAGTGGGAAAAGAAAAACATTAAAGTTAACGGCAAAATGTTATTCAAACAGAACTGGCACAGTTGGTGGCGTCAATGAGCGTTAGTCATCAAAAAAAGCCAGACTACACACAAAGTAAACTGTATTTACTCTGACTGAAAGCCTGCCTTCACCTATCATTAGGCCCTGCTAGACACAACTTGTAAAAGATTTATTTATTTTGAGTACATATTGAAAGTAACTGATACAATCCATTATTTACATTTTCACTTAGCTGAGGCTTCATGAAATATTCAGGATGTGCTGATAGAAGAAAAACACAAAATTACAATTCTGTTAAAACAAAGTATGCATGTTGACACAGAAGTCAAACACAAGTGGAACTCATAGTTAGCCATCAAAAACGGTCTTAGCTTGCTTATATATAAGACAGTATGATTTCCCCCCAAAGCACAGAAGAGTGAAAGTGATTGGAAGCCCCTTTTCTGGTCACTTGTTTGGCCTTTAGCACGGCGACCCTGCAGGCCTTTATCACGGACCCAAAGAAAACTACCGTAAATAAAAGCCCTATGGTATGTAATATACCAGAGCTGGTATACTGAGATACTGGAGATAAAAGTATATTCTGTGGAGCATCAATTGGGTTTGCTTTCTCAAACCAGGCTGAATCTGGGTCAGAGAAACTGGCCTTTTCTGTGGATACACTTTTCAAAGCGTGGTAGGTGTGTGTAATTTGGAGTTCAGCTGCCTCAAAGGCTGGTGGATAAACATCATGATTACAGGGCACTGTGGTGGGTGGCATGATTTGGTTGCGGTTCATAAAAAAGACTCTGCAGCTGTTGCATGTCAAAGTTTTACCAAAACCACATATTCTTCCCTTATGTACCATCGTTGTTGCCATAGAGCGCATTGTTTATGTGCTTTTGAAAGATGGGATCACGCAGGGCCCGAAGCGCTCCTTTTTCTTAAAGTCCCCCCACCCCCGGCTGCATGCAGGAAGTACATAATAAGTGGAGACAAACACAGGAAGCAGGACGTGCTGTCGTGTTGCGAAGCTATTTTTCTTCCCTTCTCCTTCCATCACAAGCCCAGGCTGCGTCAACCCCTCGTCCTGAAGAACTACGTCAGCTATTGGACGGCAACAGGCAGGAAGCCGACTCTCTATTTTCACCCCCCCGAGCTCAAAAAACAACCAGCTCCAACCTTTTTCCTTAAACAAATCCATGCAGTTGGACTTCCACAGTGCAAAAGCTTTGGCTCTGAACAAATACACACTCTGCTGCTGCCCTTATTTACGACCCTACACAAGTCTCTCCACCAAACAGGGGGTCATAAATACATCTTCTGAAGCTTTATTTAAAGATAAGCATTGTTTTTTGAGTGGTCGGCGACCCCGACCCCTTCCTTCCTATCTTTCTCTCCGCTCCTCTTCTCACGCTTTCATCTGTGGATCCCTTGGTGCCCGTTATCTACTCTCTTTCAAGTAAAACTCGTGGCATCAGAGTCAAAGCTCCTCCATTCCCCTTAAAGGAAAAAAAAATCCCCCTGTGGATACGATTACTCTGTTTCTGTAGATATCATCAGTCTGTGATGTTCGGCAAGTTAGCTTGCAGGCAATAGTTGACTTTTCAGCTTGTAAACTTTTCCTTAACCCGACTCCTGAGTC
Organism: Chaetodon trifasciatus; assembly: GCA_037975065.1. Classification (NCBI taxonomy): domain Eukaryota; kingdom Metazoa; phylum Chordata; class Actinopteri; order Chaetodontiformes; family Chaetodontidae; genus Chaetodon; species Chaetodon trifasciatus. The sequence continues at coordinate 770,035 of JBBMOE010000075.1, forward strand.
CCCTCATTCAATGTTAGTGAGAGATTTCCAGATAACAGGAACTAGCTTGTATATGGGTATATAAAACAATGCGTGACAAGCAAACAGAGTAGGTGGACACCTGAACATGTTCAACATGTTAGCCCACCATCATGGGCATTAATTTGCTGGTGTAACCATCAGCAGGCTTACAACCTGGGACCAGCTGCAAGAGCCCAGTTTAAGACTAGACTTGTCCTTAGGCTGGTCTTTAATTCTCAGCCTAATTAAATCTGTAGCACAAATATTAAGACTGACTTAAGTTTGTGATAGGAAAGTCAGCCACTTCTCCTCCTGGTTAAGCCTGAGGTGAGAGCTTTGTGGCAACAGTGTGTTAGAACCAATGAGAAGGGTGGATTCTGCTGGACTACGTCCAAGTCCACTTACTTTTTTGGGAGCTTGGTGCCCGGTAAACTAAACCGTGGAGGGACAGGAATTGATTGTTGGTGGAGTCCTACCCCACCTGACAGAGTCCATCACCCAGACGGGAAGCAGCCCAGTGTCGTCACCACACGGCTCCCAGTTCAGAGGAAGAGCAATGGAACTCCAGGTGGGACTGCGATAGTTCACAATTCATGCAAACTGTCAGGGGTATAGTGATCTGTCAGATGGGTGATGTGGTGACTGACAGCTGGAAAGTCAACGTAAATGTGTTGATCTTCCGCCGTTAACTGTCGCTGTTGCATCCGCCAAGTCAGTCTTACATCAGTCCCTCATATGGAAGCTTTATGCAACAGGTAAATTTAAGTGTCAATACTCTGACTTAATTTTATACATAAGTCAAAGACTAGGTCTATTTTTATGCAGCTGGCGCCCGGCTGCAGGTATCGCTCCCATTCAGTCACAAGAACATTAGCGTCACTGATGCTGGGCGATAAAGCCTGGCTCAAGGCAGCAGAATACGCCATCAGAGCTGCTTGTCGGATGGACAAAACAGGAGGAAGGGTTTGAACTCCTCTCTTCAGCTCTATATTTTCATTGGTGACACACTTATTTCTGTCTTGTTTCATATGCACAACCAATTAACATGCAATGAATGATCTGCAGGAGAGGCTGTCTGATTTGCTCCGCTATCTCCGCATTTAAATGATACAACAGGCCCTTCTGTCCTTTGAAACCATTATCTGCGTTTGGCCAGTCGTCCCCTGACACCAGAAAAATGCAAAACCCAGCAAGAAAAAAGGCTCAAAAATGCGAAACACTTCAATATCAAAAAACACTTCATCAATATCTGTTATCTGCTCTCATGCCAAAATGTCTCAGGCGTGATTTTTTATCTCAATGAAACCGAACTTGAAAACACAATTTTTTTCTTTCACCCACAAGCTTCATTGTTCGCTCGAGGTTGCCACTTCATGCGTTCTGACTCACACATTCAAGTTTCCCTCATTAAAAAATGAGCAAGTGGCTGTATTGGATTCCACTCGACAGACCGTCCTTGGAGACATCCTGTGATACTGGATACTGTTTATAGGGAGAGCAGGTGTACACCACATCGACCAGCCAAACCGCCACATGCATTATTTACTGCAAGGTCCAACAGCCGCCATGTGACAGGAGCACGGAGGAAGTCTGCTCATTCGGAAAGAGAGTCAGCGCAACTTCTTTTTTTAGCTTCAAGGAGTTTCTTGATGCCCGGCGTGAAGTAAAACCGGAGAGCCATTTGCAGGTCATGTGTGCTGGAGGCAAGAGGGCTGGTCAGTACATCACCATGACTCAGGGCAAATGTTTGTTGGCAATATATCTGGTGTTGTAGTCTGAAGGTTTTTAACACATTTGCAAGAAATCTCAAAAAAGTTCTCCAAACAACACCCTGACTGTGTGTGAGGTTCAGACGGCAGCCTGAAAACGTTCAGATAAGCCTCAACGAACCTCACAATCAAGTCTTTAAACATTAACAGAGGTGAAAGGTCGTGGGAATTTTACCTGCGCCGTGAGCCTTTTCACTTCCTCTATTTTACTTCAACTTAAGTCTGAATGACATACACGTCAGCCTGGAGTTAGTGCATTTCATTGATGAGCTGCATACAAGTTGAGAAGTTTTCCCGATAAAAGAAATACAGGAGTGCAGAAAAATGTCTAAAAGTATGTTGATCAAGAGTCGGCAGCCATGCCAGCTGCCCTGTGAGGCTCAGTGGTGCTTTGAGCTAAACGCTAACATCAGCATGCTAACATGCTCACTATGGCAATGTTGACGCAAAGCATGTATAGTGTTTAGCATGTTCAGCCTCTTAGTTTAGCATGTCAGAATGCTAACATTCGCTAATTAGCAACAAAGACAAAGTAAAGCTGAGGCTGATGGGGTCCTCATTAGTTTTGCAGGTCGTAAACCAAAGCATTGGAGCAGTTCGTATTTTGACATGCTGTTGGTGCTACAGGAAACATGAAAGTATCACCAGTGTTTTCACCATTCATCCTGCAGGAGACATACATTATAGGTCTAATAGCTGCTGAGATGTACCACGAAACATTGAATATTGCAACCTCATGGTGGCGCAAGAGGAAAGGTCAGGGGATCAACAAAGTTGCTAAGATTTATCGTCTGGGTATCAGGAAAAGAAAATTAATGGCACATGCATCCAATCGTTGTGGACATATTTCAGTCTGGATCGATCGAACAGTGGAGAAGCTGAGCTGAGACGACAACAGAAAAGTAACTTTAGAAGAAAGCTTCGGGGAAGTTTATGGATACGCACCAAGTCCCAATGACTGGTGGTAAATTTTCATGCCAGCTGAAGGAAATATTGTTTAAATCATGATGGTTTCAGTTTCTAATAGCAAGTGCTGTAGTGGATGCCAATTTGTCTTAGAATATGAACAGTAAATCCCAAGAGCGCGCTTTATTTCTTCAGAAAGAAAGAAGAAACGAATGCAGAATGAGGAATTGCGCTGAGCTACATGAGCTTGTGGAGGTTAGCCGTCATGACTTCAGCTTCTATTGCCTTTTAAAACACTTCACTACAATGTTATTGCCCTGGTTTGAGTCTGCGCATCAATATTCCCTTTAAAAATGAGTTTAATTTCCATCTATGTAGCTTCTTGAATTTATTCAGCTTGTGGAAACTAACAGAATTTCGGGAAATCAGTAAAAACACACATACACCATCTTCATTTGTCTCTCTTTCCGTCTCACTCTCGATGACTTTATTCCCTCGTGGTTTTCTGAAAACTAGCCGTCTGCATCTGCTGTTTATTCCAGAAACTGGTGGTCGAATGCAGCCTGTACGTACGGTTTCACAGAGGAATGCTCTAAATGCTGTTAGCTGTGTCGGCTGGAGGAGACGACAAATAAAAAGTTCTCCTAATCCCCTCTCAGAAGAAACAACTAATAAAAAAGGTAGCAGGAGACTGAAATAACAGCACAAAGAAAGCTTCATGTCACTCTCTGAAACGCACTCCAGTGACAAGTTGACGGATGTGTTTCAATGAGGCCGAAGAAAAACACTCACCTGTGAAGTTTCCACTTCATCGCTGCCTCTCCCCCTCCCTGATTGGTTGCTCGGCGTGCCGCTGTCAGGCGGAAGAGGCCGGTAGCCGATGAGAGGCACCTCGCTCGACTCCACCCCCGGCAGGTCATAACCACCTGTTCGCATGTTACGGGGCAGCATGGTGCCAGCTGCCACAGACAGGAAGAACATAAAAAAAGAAGTTTGTCATGGTCTCGGTTTGGTGTTTTAACTCACCAGAAATACATTTCTGATCTGCTGTCCCTGTACATTACGGACCATCCAGACCTCTCAGGTGGACTGGGACAGGTTTGTCTGTCCTCAGAGACATCGAACGAGGAGAAGCTCTGTTTCTTCTCATATCTGAAACACAATCTCAGAAATCTGGAGGTCTGCCTCAACTTTCAGTTCTTTAAAACTGAGGTTTAAAACTCGCCTGGTCGTCACTTCCTTTATTGACGTGGCACGATTCATTCATACCTTCATTTTTCTCATTTTCTTTATTCTCTTTTACTCACTTATATCTCATTTTATCCTCTATTTTCTTTAACTCTTCTTAAATGTTATTTATGTCCTTTTAAATGGCCTGTGTTTCTTTTAAATCTGGTCTTAAGGGACAGGTTCACAGCTTCTCACTCATGTCTTAAAACAATAATCAGGTGCCTGTATAAATATTAAAACAGGTTTTGCTTGCTGTAATTATTCCTCCTTTTCACACCAGCCATTAAAAGATCCCTTTCTCATGAGCTTTCAGTGTAAATGATGCAGGACAAAATCCAGAGTCCTCATTCTGTTCAGCATTGTTTTAAAAAGCTAATAAGCTATCCCTGAATACCTTATGTAAGGCACTTTGAATTTCCTTGAACTTATAGTAAACTTTGACAAGTAGTAAGATAAAACATGGGCAAACTGACCTCTTAATGATCACATTTCAGTCAAATTAGAACAAATTATATAACAATCAATGCATTGCTGCTTTAATTTCAGTGTCTGAGTTCCTGTTTGTAGTCACAAAAGTAACTATGAGAACTCCTGGCCTGCTGAGGATCAACAGTGGACGGTGTACCAGCCCCAGTTTGGCCTTTAAAAACAGTTTAGCAACCTTTGAGCACAAATTCGAGGCATTTTAAATGAAAGGAACACACTCCAGTGCAGCTCGGAGGCCATTTCGTGCGTGATTTGTTTAACACATTAATTGTGCCCCACAGCAGGTCAGGATTTGCATAGCAAGCCCTCCTTCTGCCCCCCTTTGGTATTTGGATTGCCATGAAGATAGACATCTCGTAAACACTGTTTCAGGAAGAGAGGTGTAGGAAGGAGGCAGATGCAGGGGCTGATACGGTATAAGCGCTATGGAAATGTGAACTTTTACATGCCTGAAGTACCAGAATGAAACCAGTGTTTGAGCGTAGCAGCTGAGCAGGTAGTGCGTTACATACTGATATACGATGTGTGCTTTGCAGTTTCTTTTGGACTCTGCGAGCAAAACGTGCAGAGTGACTATCAGGTGGCTGAAAATCCACAGAATCAAACCCCTGAAGACCCCCTGTTGACTCACAGCTCTGAAAGGAAGGGCAGAGGCTAAACGGCCTCGAGTGTGACATAAAAATGTGCTGGCGCTCCAACTTTCCATCGTGCTTTTGTCTTGGACTCCTGCAGCTCTGTAGTATTTGTGCAGTTTTTCTCTTGCATAATCCCTTATCATTGTTTGCAGTTTTGCTCATTATAACCTCGCTTAATAAACCAGTTTGCAGCCTGCATGAGAGAGGAAAAGAGGCCTGGAGGGAAAACAAGTCCTAAACAGAGCAGCTCTGACCAACGGCTCTGCAGACATCTGAATGGCTGCTATTCACTGGCTCTGACCACACATGACTGAGGTGTACACACACATACAGCTGTAACTAGGTTGCAGTGAAGTCACACCCTTTTACCTAATGCTCCTTTTCTGCACGATAAATGCAGCCATAGGGTGGTGCTGCAGTTGTGTGAGAGCCGCTGTCACAATGTGAGCTGGATGATGAGAATTAAGCCTGACGCTGTAAAAGTTTGTGCGTGCTGACACTCCTGTTACAACACAGCGAAGTGACGGACGCTGTGCTTCCTACTATGAGTCACTCAGTGATATGAAGGGCCTGGACATTTAACAAGAGGAGATAGAATTAAGCAAACAGTGGAGGAGAAGCGAGAGCGGCCGTAAATCCACTTACTGATAGCCGAGTGTCATTCGCGGGGATGCGGGATATCCAACCGTGCTCAGCTGGATCCAGGCAGCATTCGGGCAGGGTGACCGCTGGCTCAGCTGAGGAGAGTCGCGCCCATCTGTACCACCGTCACCGACGACAACGACGAGGGAGCTCCGTCCTCCGCCTCCTCCACCCCCCTCTCTGTCCCCTCTATCAGTGTCCGCACACCGCTCGTCTGTCCAGACTTCAGCGGCTGATAGCGCGCTTCGGTCAAGCTGCAAACTCCCTCCCTCTCTCTCTCTCTCTCTCTCTCTCTCTCTCTCTCTCTCTGGCGTCGCAGTTCCTGTATGTTGTGCACTCAGCGCTTTGGCAACAGCTCGGTCTCTCTGGGTGGCGCGCAGGGTGAGGACGCTGTGCACCACACCGGCTTCGGCGCACCGCTCCCCCGGGGGAAATGTCACTTCAGGGACCGAGGAAGAGCCACGTCTCGCGCACGAACGCATTTCCGCACCTGCGCGTACACACGCACCTCATGTAACCTAGTCCTGACCGCAACCCTGAACCCAAAACATCATGGGTTAACTTTGTAACTCCATGTTAAAGAATGTGTTCATGTTTGTTATCAAACCTTAAAATACTTTAATTGCAATCATGCGAATCCAAATCCGAAATTATCCTCAACTTTTCAACGTAATTCCAGCCATAAAACAAACCCTGATCTCAAGTTTTAAATATAATTTGCAGCCTAATCCCAGTTCTAACCCTGAACTTGAAACCTGATGTTCAGATGACGATAATACGAATTCCAGTATTTCCATTTTATGATACTTTATTTTCCTGTTTAACTACATTGGAGATGAACATATAGTGCTTTCTACTCTTGTTTGACAGCTATACAATAATCAATGCTTACTTTGCAGAACAACCTTTAAAGCACAAAAAATCCAGTATTATAGTATACTGCATATTAATGTAACACCCTCAGGGGCATAACAAGTACTTGTATTTACCTGTGAGTATAATTTTGCATGCAAGACATTTATTTGTACTATTCGATGGAGTACTTTGTCCCTGTAAGACTCTAAAGCTCTAAGTGACTGTCAAAACGCACAACCATCAGGTTGACTATGTGCATTATGAACAGGAAACTGAAATATGTCGATAAAATAAATGTTTGTCTCACTGCTACACAAAGTGGAAAATGTCCAGAGACAACACAAAGACACAATGCATGAAGGAATATTGATACCATGTACACAAATCATGGCTCATGGTGTCATTCTGGTTTCCAGCCTTTCAAAGCCTCCTGACATGTGACCTCTCATCACCTGCACGAGCTGTGAGAAGTTCAGCCAAAGTGTGATGTTCCGTTTCCTTTCACTTGAGTTGCTTTTAGAGTCCTGGGGAGATACAGCTCTGCAGCACTTCAACACAAAACGCAAACTTTGCTGACATTTTGAGAGATTTACATGCAAATCATCTCACGTAACATCAGTCAGAACAGACCGACCGGCCTTGAACATCTCTCAGGCTGACTGGCTGATCGCAGTGCAGTTGTAGTCCTTGTATTTGCTCTCCACCTAGTGGTAACAGTTGGAAATTGGCACTTTAACACTTTTTAATCTGCCAGGGGCCATTTTGAACCGCACGGCGGTGTTACCACACGGTTGACTGGTGTGAGTAATGTGCAAGACACGGGCTAAATAAACACGAAAAGACGCAAACACGGAGAAATAAACAAATAACACCTTGAATTGGATGCATGCGCCTGCAGCCAAAACGCGCCAGTCTCCCAAATCAACTTAACTGTGAGTATAATCTACTGTACGTGACGCTTAATTAAGATTTGCTGGAATTTAATACTGTGTGCGTGAAGCGGCTTTGGCCGGATGTTTGTTTTGTTTTGAAGCCGTAAATGAATTTTCTGTCATTTACACAGTCAGCACTGTGGTTTGTGAGAGGAGTTTACAGGAGAAGACACACAGCCCGCATTGTTTGTGCCAAACATCTCACATGTATGAGTTTGGTGCAATCAGAGCCAGACTTGTTTCGTGCGAACAGTATTTCGCATCACGCATTAACTCGCGTCCCGGATATGTCCTGCGTCCTCTGGATGTCACATCTGTCCTGCAGATGTGCTGTTTGTCCACTTTGGAGTTCACTTCCAGTATTTTCATTGACGAGCAGCCACGCTGCAGAGGTTGTTCCAAACGGAGTAAATTGCAGAAAGAAAACGCTCTTATTTTTAAGAAAGAATAAAAAAAAAAAGATTTCACGTGGTGCACATCATTGGCCTCGTTACACCTGGAAGTCTGCAGTGATGCTGACTTATTTTTGAGAAGAGATGGACCAATCACCTCATTGCTCTTTTCTCAAAGAAAGCGAACACGTCAGCCAAATAACCCCGTTAATAGGACACGGGCAGATAATCAGTATTGATAAGTGGAAGTGTTCGCTCGGCCGTCTCAGCCTGAAAACTTTTCTCCACGGGCTTCCTGAACTTGGCCGGTCCCCCTTGTTTGAGACCAATTAATGAGGCGGCTAAACTCATTAATTGGCCACTTAATTGGCCCCTGTCGCTGCGCGCGCTGCTTCCGCTGGCTCTTAGCGCACCGCCACCCCTCCCTCCCTCCTGCTGCCAGACATCACAATCCCACCTTGTCACAACGATTTAGGGTCAGTCCCTCAGACGGGAAGGTGCTCTCGCCGCGGACCCCCCCGCCACCTCTGGATCCCCCTCTATCAGTATCTCCCTCCCACTCTATCTCGGTGTTTTATGTCTGCGTCACAACAAGTCGGTCGAGAGCGAGAGGCAGGGATGATGGCGTCTCTGGCGGCTTGATTCCGGTGCTGCTCTGACAAACCCGCCTTAATAGCATCAATAGGTGGCGGCGGAGAAGGAGGGGGGCATAGGAGAGCAAAAGCGACGGGGGACATGACGAAACGGCACAGCGGAGGACGGACAAACTAGGCTGAGAGACGGACGGACAGTTTAGTCGCCTTCCCCCCCCCCCCTCCCCCCCCTCCTCCTCCTCCTCCTCCTCCTCCTCCTCGCTGACGGCTTGACTGACACACACACAGGCGCTTGGCACAGACAGGACATACATGCACATCATCCACTTTTTGCAAACACGCAGGCTGCGCATCCGAGCGGGCAGTAATTGGGCAGCGGAGATCCACGGCAGATGAGGGCATTTCATGTCCAGCCTGCCCAGGAATCACTGTGACCCCGACGGAAAGGAGTTCGACTTGACAGGTACCCTTCACCGGCCAGCCTCACTGTCCAATTTTGCCTGATTTCCTTCTGATTCACAAAAGGCTCCGTGCACTGTTATGTATCCTGCGTCTGTCTTGACTTGAGTGCATGCACTGGAACAAATGCTCAGCGTGCAGAGATAATGCCTGCACAGTCGTTTCATGCATCTATTCAAGTTTTTAAGATGTTGGGAGAAGAAGAAGAAGAAAACGGCAAAGTGCCAGGCAGATGCTTCAAGTAGCTGCACACTGATGTTTTGCTCATTCAATCAAACTGTATTGCAGCAGTCATCATGCAGTGTTTTGTGTGTGTGCGTGTGTGTGCGTGCGTGTGTGTTTCATGTGTGCACTAATCATTTGTCTTGCTCTCTGGTTGTGTACTCACTCTCATCTTTCACTGTGGTGGATACAGGCTGTCGCTATGCTCTGGTCTAAAAGGAGGAGGGTTTTGGGGGGGTTGGGATTTTAACCCCTTTGCACCGAAGCCCGCCTGTCTGAGAGCCAGCTGAAACGCCGGGGCCATAAACCCCTCTGTCAGCAATGGCAGCAAAGTATTCAGCGAATAAATCGGATTTCCATTTCACATGAGCCCTGCTCTCTCTTCTCTCTCCCCTCTCTGTCTCTCTCTCCTCAGGATGGGGGGAGTAAGCGAGGGAGATGATGTGTTGGCTCGATGGAGTGATGGACTACTGTACCTCGGCAATGTGAAAAGAGTAAGTGCATGTGTGCGCGCGTGTGTGTGTGTGTGTGTGCTCGGATTTGAAAAGACTTCCATTTAGTTTTGTCAATCATTCTGCTCACCTGCTATCTCCCTCTCAGGTAGATGGAGTCAAGCAATGTTGTCTGGTGAGATTTGAGGACAACTCGGAGTTCTGGGTGCTGAGGAAGGACATCCACTCGTGTAAGAAGAACTCTTTTTTTTTTTTGCTCCCCCTCTCTGCTGCGATAGATGAGTAAACAGCTTCCTGTTGGGAGCACTTTGTGTTTCTGAGGTTAAAAAATGCTCCTAGTTTGAGTTCATTGAACGTACGTGCGCTCAGCCGAACTCAGACTGAAAGGTGTTTGTTTCCACTCCAAAACTTTGCCCGAGGAGTCGAAGGAACGCTTTCCTGATTCCTTCCCCTCGTGAGCTTAAAACTTTTCTCTTTTTTTCTACCTTTTTGTCCCTGGATCTCTGAATTGTCGTCCAGGAAAAGTGCAGAGAAGAAATTACAGGCACGTTCAAGGTTATGATGCCAAATGAGTGTTCTGATCGGGGCCACGTTGAGATGTAATTGGTGTATTACGGTCTATTTATGAATTTATCAGACTAATGACTCCTCAGGGAAATGGCGCCCCCACTCCTGCTAACATCAAGCGAAAGGGGAAGTTGGACGCTTGTTAGGACCAGGCTGAATATCCGCCCGTCAAATGAAGTGAAATCTAAAAGGGTGCAGGAGACACTGAAATCAATGAGGTGGCAAGGATGTGAATCAATATACATAAATTAATGCTGTTGACTGCTCTCTCTCTGTCTTCCTCTTTCACATTTACTTCCTCCCCTCCCCTGCCTCTCTCTGTCTTTCTCCGTTTGCTTCAGTCGCTGCTGGAGTGGAAGAAGTTTGCTGTATTTGCGACGCTCCACCTCTTAAAGAACCCCTCATAAATTGTCTTAAATGTCGCCACGGTAAGAAAGCACGCCTGATCATACGCTGTCAAGCAGCGTTTCTCCACCAGTTCTTGCACTGACCTTGACGATTTGACGCCGTATGGTAAATAACAGTGTTGCTCTTAAAAAGAAAACACAGAAAACCATATATCATAAATGATAGATATGAGTTGTTGCACCTGCGTCTTGACTAGAATGAAAATGAGAGACCTGTAGACGGGAAATTTCATTCACAGGCTTAAATGCCAGAAGACGTCTTTACTTAGGCTAATTTAAAGATCGCCTCTGGACATATTTTAAGAAAATACCCTGCATTGAATAATAATTTGATTTGATTTTCCCACAAAAAAAGTTTAATAGAAAATTCTTCTTCTTCTCCCTCCTTGACAAATCCATCTATGACTATGCAAATACTTCTACATCTCAAAAGTTTTAGCTCTAAGACGCCTCCTTCCTCTCCACTCTCAGTGTCCGCGCACTGTCTACCAGACGTGTTAATCACGCTGTAACGTGCGCACCTTAAAACTCAGATTTCAAGTGAGCACAGAGATGGATGCGAAAACAACCTTCTGGTGTCGGACTCCGCACATACAGCATTAAACTTTAAAAGTCTTATGATGAAATAAAATACACTGAAGTGCAAGTGAGAGGAAGTTTCACAAACAGCAGGATGCACGAGCGGGAAAGAGAAATTTCACCGTCACGTCTTCTTCACGGCTCAGTCGGACAAACGGGCTTGTTGAGTGTTTTGAGGAAAAAGCAGACAAACATACTTCTTTCACCCTGGATGCAAATAGTGTAGTAAAATGTTTTGCATGCTGCTGAAACAAACCAGCAGAGCACTAAACATGGAGCTGCTCTGCCATTATTGTCACTCCGCCTGTCTGTCTTGTAAACACGAATTAAACGCTCTGCCTGCTCCTCCCATTACAGGTTATCATCCAGAGTGCCACACGCCGACCATCGAACCGGAAGCTGACAGCGATTCGTGGATATGTCGGCAATGTGTCTTTGCAGTCTCAACCAAGGTCAGGCTGCTAATCTCTCCGTCTCACACTCCGGGGGAAAAAAACATTCAGTGTGTAATATGGGCGAAATCCAGTCAAATATATCAGGCTGCGCTGCCACTATACTGTTGTGTGCTGCAGAAAATGGGTTTATTCGAGGCAAAAGCGCGTTAATTCCCACAGTATTGAGTTCAATATTAGATGTTCTACATTGTGTCCGAGAAATCATGAAGAATCAATAGTTATGAAGCTGAAAAATTACGCTGAAGTTGAGAGAAGTACATTTAAAGTCAATCAATCACATGTGCTCCAGTTCTGTAGATATGAGATGAGAAAGCACCCGGTTAATTGTCAATCGGTCAATGTCCGTATCTCATTGTCCAGACTTCCGTTGCTTCGGACACTATCTCTCACAGCTGACCTACAATAAAATGAGACGAATTGCTTTCCCTCCATCGAATGCGATCTGTCTCCCTCGCTGTTCTGACATGACAGTGATTTGAGGGGTCACCGACCAATCAGTTCTGTCCTAAAATTGTGTTTTCAGAGAGGCGGGGCCCTCAAACGGGGACGCTTCGCCCGGCTCATGCAATTTATGAAGCTCCGGCTCCCCTACCAGCTGTCGTCTTTAGACTGGGACCCGCAGCATCTGACCAATCAGCAGCAGTGTTACTGCTACTGTGCCGGACCTGGAGAGTGAGTGACACTGCAGAGGCCAGTTTAAGTTTGAATGTACAGTACATGTGCGCATCTTCTCTGAAAACCTGATCTCATCCAAGTCAAAGTCATCGTGTGGATTATTTCCAGACTGCATGCAGCGAATCAGACGTGTCAAACAGTATCAGCAGACTTTCTTTGAATGATTTAAGTTATTAAATTGGAAAACAAGGACATTTTAAGATCTGTTTAGTACATTTGCTGTGTTTTTCATACTTTGCTACTTTGCTTATGTTGCTAACCCCACCCACCTGGCACATAGAGCAGTATAAAACAAACTCCCAGCTGTCATACAAGTAGTGGGATCCGGTGGGAGTTTACGCCTGAAGACTCATTTCCGCTCAGAAAGCCTTCAGTCTTCTCTCAATTATGCATAAAACAACGGACTTGACACATCCATTCATGTGTTTAAAGTCTCTTGTGTTCATGTTGGTCTGCAGGTGGAACCTGAAGATGCTGCAGTGTGGAGGCTGTGGTCAGTGGTTCCACGAGGCCTGCACACAGTGTCTAACCAAGCCATTGCTGTATGGAGACAGGTGCGTTACTGCAAAAAACTCGGGATTCTTTATATTTAGAGTTAGAATGTAGGACTGTATTTGACAGACAAAAGACAAACGAATTCATCAAGGAGAAAATTTTCTTTTTTTTTAGGATGAATGATATTTCACACAGTCACATGAAGACATGACGCCTGTCTGATTTTTTCCCCTCTGTCTTTTTAGGTTTTATCAGTTCCAGTGTTCAGTGTGTACAAAGGGACCAGAGACCATCCAAAGACTACCCATGACCTGGTGATGTTAACAGTAAAACCTTGTTTGCAGCGAAAAAAATCCCTATAATTTTACACAGTGGTTATTTGAGAAAACATCAGGAGTAAATGCAGGTTTCTTCTTTAATCACATTTAAAAGAATAGGTAATTTTTCTGTGCATTCCAGGTGTGAGAGGAAACATAATGGTGTTAATGCTTCTTCACACAACAACACAGCACAGACTGATAGAGCTGTGTGCAGTAAGAATGTGGTACATCAAACTAGCCTATGTTTTGATGTTTCTTCTATTTTATCTGTTTCTCATTGTTTAATTCTCACTGTTTTTTATTTAAAATGCAGGGTCGATTTGGCTCATTTAGTGCTGTACCATCTCTCGCTGTGCTGCAAGAGGAAATACTTTGATTTTGACCATGAAATCCTGTCCTTCACCAATGAGAATTGGGAGTCGTTGCTCCTAGGCGCGGTATTGATATTTCCTCGTTTAAGCACCATGATGAAATGATGTGAAATGCTGCCAGCCCTTTTGCATTTGAGACTTAAAGCCTATTAACCACCATTAAAGTTAAATTTAATGTTTTTTAAAAAAAAAGACTATGACCTCTACGTAAGCTTAAAGGGGAACTCCACTAAATCAAAGAGTTGTGACATTGCATGTTTTTGTGATCTAGGACAGAGGTTCCCAGCCTTTTTTCGCTGACGATCCCCTGCGGCCTTATCATTCGTTTAATTTTGAAAAATTTAGCACTGTTAGCCTACTGAGGGTATTGTACAAGGGGATATTGCTACGATATTTTTTCAGACGGTTGATGTAGTTTGCATTTGAACAACTACCACATGTAGTGGCAGACGCTGAACAATTCAACTATTTGTCCATTAGTTTCATCAATTACTTTGGGCTATTTTGCAGCCATTTACCTTGATAGCTGTTTCAACAGTTTATCCTACACGTTTAGCTAACAATTCAACTCTGCATCCAATACATTAAGCTGAGGCTTTCAACCATTTACTCAATACATTTAGCTAACTAGAGTATCTCACTGTTTGTCCACTACTTTTAGTGAACGATTTCAGCTGATCATGCAACGCTTTTAGCTAGCTAACTATTTCTACTGTTAATATCCAATACTGTAAGCTATTTCAGCCATTTATCCAATACTTTTAGCTAACTAAAGTATGTCTATTTGTATTAACTATTGCAACTGATAATCCATAACTTTTAGTTAACTATTTAAACTGGTTATTCAATACATTGAGCTAACGACTTTAAGCTAACAATTTCAACTGTTTACCAAACACTTTAAGTTCAGTTTCAACTGTTTATGCAACACTTTAAGCTAATCAGCTTACTATTTAAACAGCTTATCCGTTACTTTAACCTGAGTATTTCAATGATTTGTGAATTATTTTTAGCTAAGGTTAATATTTTCATCTATTTAGCCATTCCTTTCACCAAACTATATATCTTTTCTACTCCCTTGCTAACAAGCTAGCTAGTTTTAATCCACTTATTGATAAAACAGACCAAGGTTGGTGGGAGGTGTGTGTGCTTGTTGTAGCTTGTAGCTTTACTTCTTATTGTGACAACTTTAGTAAAAATCTTTGGTGAATGTAAAGATACTGTATATATATATATATATATTTTTATATTAGCTGAGCTGCTGCATAATCTTTCCATGTACCCTGGCGGTTAGTGAAGTACCCCCTGAGGGACGAGTACCCCTGGTTAGGAATAAGTGACACCCTGACCAGCATTTCTAAACATGAAGGAGTCTTGACAAATCCTCAAACTAGAGTGCTAAGGCTCAATGTTGTGATACCATCTGTTTTAAAGTCTGAAGTTGCTCCCCAGAGAATAAACAGGAAGATAAAAGTAGAGGTGACACCAGGGGGAATTTTCTGAGCATTTCCTGTACATCTATCTGAGGTGTTGAGTTCTCCTTTAAGCTGTTTTTAAAAGATATTTAAAATGTATTGTTTGTCCTGTCATCACATGACAGCATGGCTTTGCAGCCATGTCGCTGCAACAAGTAGTTTTCCATATTAACACTATTGCTGTCAGCGACTGTAAAGGGAAATTATTGTATGCATTAAAGGCTTTCTGGCTGATGGCCGTCCACTGTGTAAACACAGCTTTGATTTTTCATTCCTGTCTGTCCTCTAGCTCTCTGACACGCCAAGGCAAGACCGCTGTCACAATCTCCTCAACGCTCTGAACTCCCACAAGGACAGGTAAGTCAACGCATATGATGAGAAGAATAAACACCGGCCACACATGACTGGATTGATGAGTGGCCCTTCATGAATAGAGGGGTCTTCTTAGTGCTGCGTAGTTTGTAGCATCGGACATGCTGGCTGAAATGAGCGAGGTGAAATGTGTGGCTTTGAATAAAGAGAGAGCAAAATGGAACTGCCAATTAGACCAAATGAAATTTACCACTTTATGGTGCTTACTTCGTCTTGTCAGAAGAGAACACAAGGTGTTGTTATAAATCACAATAACCAGTCGAGAAGTCTAATTGCTTTCAGTGTTTTTCATTGAAATTTTCAAAAAGAAAAATCTTGCAGACACAAAACTGCACATTTCTCCAGGCAGTCTCCTCTAATTATGTATACTTAATTACACAGTCACTAGCTTTGAAATGTTCCTGAGTCTACTTTTTCATCAGGAGAATAAGTACATTTTGTACACAATGTTAAATTCATTATTAGCATCAAAGAGGACTAATGAAAACACACACACACACACACACACACACACACACACACACACACATACACACATAAGGTGATGATACATTTTAAGAACCAAAACCAGACTGTACAAGCTGCTGCTTTGATGTTGCCCCAGGTTTGTCTCTGGGAAGGAGATCAAGAAGAAAAAGTGTCTTTTTGGGCTTCAGGTTCGAGCCCCGCCTCCCCTGACGTCCGATTCGTCACCCCTCATCACCGACCCACCTACCAACATCACGCACCGGAGAAGGTCAGAGTAAGGACAGCGTCTCTTTTCAGCTCTTATCTCAGCAAGAGCTCTGGCACTCCCACAGGGCATATAGTCATTACGCATGAACAATTAACTTTAGGAATCAAAGGACTGCAATTTTCATATGCCAGCAAAAGTATCAGTGTCTTAATAATCTCCTAAAAGAGTATAAAAGCCCTCTGTGTGCTTACGTTTGTGCATCCGAAAGCGTGTGTGTGTGTGCATGTGTCCTGTCGTCTGCAGATTTCATAGTCATGCTTTCAATTTAAACACTGTTTAGCATGTAGGTGGTGCTTATTCACACTGAATTGCAATGAAATAATTAGCAGTGGAGCAGTCGTAAAGGCAAATGTGATTGAGGATGGGAGCTTCTTTTTTCCCCCTTTCAAAAAAAAAATCATTATTTGAGTCTGAAATACAAGTTTAAAGTCTGCTTATATGGAAACAGTACATGCACCTTCAGTAATTTAACAGTTCCCTTTGCTCTAAATATCTACAAGCTGCAAGTTTCCAGCAGCCAGCAAGAAACACTGATCTTACTGGCTGGAATCACTTTAGCCTTCACCCCTCTTTCTGACAGAAATGTAAGATGTTCAGTTTGACTGCAGCAAAGTCTGTTTGCTTCTTCCCAAATGGACAGCGTTCAGACAACCACGTCAGAGGCAAGACGTATCAGTTTATCCCTTTCCAGAGATCTAAATTTATACTTTCTCAACTTAACTGGCAACCAGCAGTAAAGAATAGAAGAGTCAAAGTCACACTGGCAACATAAAACATATAGTCCTGTGCTCAAAGATTGTTCATGATGTGATATTTAAAGTCGTTTAGGCAGAAGAGGCTTTCGCTCTGTTAGCAGCTGATGCTGCAGATGGTGATGTTGGTGGTCGGTTGGTCAGTTTTTCATGTTCAGCAGCTCCAGGACTGAGTGAAATTTGGTCCTTTAAGGCTCAGGGGCAAGTTACATCAAGAAGGAAGAGTAGAGTTTGATAAATCAAATTTAAGTTTACAGATATTAGACAAAAGGTGACTGGTGTTAGCTTCCTGGAACAGTTAGCGAAGGGCAGGTGCACAGAAACACGCTGCACAGGTAACATCACCACCTGGACCAACACTGTCATCTATGACCCAGGCTAAACTGAGTTCCAAAATTAAGGATTTTCTTTAAATTAGCTGTGGATATTCATATACTACAGAGGCTGAACATTTCCTGTTTTGGACACTCCGTGGCCTTTCCTCTAGCACCACCCCTGGTCAGATGATTGTCTTTGTATGCTAAAAACTGGAATACAGGTTTTAAATGAATTCCCACGTGCACACAAGAAATAAACAACAGATTCTAACAGAATTAACTGAGAACATTATTGCTCTCCAGAGGCTTTCCACGTCAGACAACACCTTAATCCATTACCTGTATGGTCTAATTATAGCAGAATGAAGAGTGTGTTGCTCATTCCACAAGGCATTATCGAATTTTGAGTTGTAATGGACAGTTCGGCCTCTTTGGAGGTTTTTTGACCTTCAGTCTTGCTTTTATAAACAAAGCTGGAGACAAGCTGCAGGAGTCAAATTCAGATTCAAGCAGAAGAAGAAGAGCATAGTGAATGAGGGGCATTTTGGAAGAACAAGGCATCTCCTTTTCATGCTTTTCAACCATCCTGCTGATGGTTTTTGCACTCATATATATGTAAAATTTGTTACTAATATAATACATCCAATTCATTCGTCTCACCGCTCTCATCTTCCTGTATTTTGCACCTCTCAGTAGGCTTTTATGGAGACACGCTAATAAACCAAATATAGCACATTGACTGTAGGCTTGTCTATTAATTTATGTGTGTTTTTGTTCATTTCAGCCCGTTGTCACTTCCCTGCCAGAGGAGAGTGGGGGGAGCAGAGTCGCGTAAATCAAAGCGTCGCATCATGGAGACGCAGGTCAGTGCCTCTGTCTCCAACTCAGGGCGAGGAGGGAGGTCTGGGCCACAAAACCTCTCTGATTATTTTTTTTCCTTTTTTATGCAGCCAGGTAAACAGCTCTCTGCGATCCAAATAACCTGTCAGTCAGACGCCGTGATGAAGGTTCATTTCGCAGTCTAGATCAGTCCGCGTGTCTTTTAACAGCCAGTGCAGCTCAGCGCCTCGTATTTTTCTCCTCCTTCTTGCTGTATGTTTAATGCCTGCTGATGCTTTAGAGTATAGGGTTTGAGTAAAAGGTAGCATGTGAGGGATGAAGTGTCGCGTGTTCGGCTCGGTTAAAATGTATAATTCAAATGCAAACTTGGCTGCACAAAAACCCGCTCATGTATTTCATCAACATCTGCAGTTCAGCACCGCATTTATCATGATCATCAAACCCAATTCCCAGCGGATCACACTGAAACAGACAACATCACATGTGGCAGTTACTATTTTTACACTGCATTCTTAACCGAGAATGCTCATTGTACTGTGTCCTCCTACACAATACTCAGATCTGGGTGCGTGCACATACAGTAATCCTGGAACAATACGCTCCACAGAGCACTCGTTTTCACTCTGGCACATCCAGGCCCCATTGTGCCCCTTTGATTGATGCTAATCTCCGGCCGTCTTGGAGGAGCAGGTTGGTTGTCGTGGGGAAAGTGAGATGGGAAGGAATGCTGATATGCATAGCCTGGGATCACTTCCAAGTGCACTTTGCAGTCGATTACAGTTTGGCCAGGTGGCGCTGGCACCTTGACAGTGCAGCATTGACAGAGCACATCCATTTAAAGGCACAGCCGTCGACTGAGGCCGCTGAATAATAATCTCCCGTCCTAATAGTAATGCTGGAGAGGGGAATGATAATGGGCCGAGTGTGGTGCCATATGTCACAGTCCAGCGATGAGACATGCAAAAACCTTTAGGTGGCATTCCCCCCCGGATGATGTTTCCAGTGATTAATTGGTCTGGTGATGCTCTGATGTTTTTACTTTTCATGGGTCCTGAGTGTGCGTGTCAGGAGAGCTGCCTCACTAACCAGCCTGCTCCATGGAGGTGCGGTGGAGGTGATACATCTAAGCGGGACATCCCACGGCTGTCTCTGATGAGCCTTGATGATGTGACTCACATCCATTAATGCTAGTAGTCTGGATTTCTACACATGTCTGCCCTCAGGCAAAGCATGAAAATGGAATTCAAGCCCTCGTGTGTTTTTAAGAATGCAAAATATATACAAAACGTATATCAACTAAAATGTTTTCGCTCCGATTTTCAGAGTGCAGACCTTTAAGTAGATGTGTTAAACACAAAACTGAAGCACGGAGGTATCAGAGCTTGGTGGACTCCTGTGATCATGTTGGCATCCAGACAAGCTGATCTGTGTGTGTCTCCTGTGCCCAGGCTTGTGCACCCCCAGTTGCTGCCAACCCCATTGAGCTACTGCCATGTTGCCATGGCTACATGGGAGGGGCCAGCCTTTACAACTCCAGGAAGTCGGAGGAGGAGCTCGGTTTGAGGTAAGGGGTGCTGTGCCAGTCGGGTTTGTGTATTGATAGATTATTGATGGGTATTAGAAGTACCATGTAGCTGCAGGAACATGTGCTGAGAAGGAGGCGCCGCGCCCTCGACCAAACGACCGACTGTCGGTTGAAAACTGGCTTCAGACTTTAGTATTTCGTCCATGATAGAGATGCTGTCTAAATGCTGTGCCTGACTTTGACCTTTCTGCCACAACAGATGAACACAGACAAAATTCTATGTGACAATAGACAAAATATTAAAGGAAAAACATCAGGAGAGCTTGTTATGCTTGTGTTAATGGTTAATTGTGTAATGTGACAAAAAGCCACCTGGAGGTGAGGATGCTGCAGCGTCCTCAGCAACCCTGATGCCAAAAAAAACGTTGTGAAGCCTGAATAAAATGCAGGCATGAGCCTTTCCAGGATTTCATACCCAATCATGATACTATCACCTGTTACCAATCAACCCGTTTACCTGTGCAATGTTCAAACAGGTGTTTTTGGAGCGTTCCACATCTTTCCCAGTCTTTGAAACGTGCTGCATCAGATTCAGAATAAGCAGATATTTACAAAAATCAAAGATTAAACATGTTGTCCTTGTGCTGATTTCAGTTGAGTATGTGTCAAAAAGGATCTGCAAATGATCCAGTTCTGTTTTATTTTGGTTCACACAGAGTCCCATCTGTTTGGACTCAGGGTTGTAACATGAGGTTTTGAGATATCCACCTCTGAGACTTCCACCCCAGTACAACGGAGGTGGAATTATTTCCTTGCTAGAAAATATTCCGACAGCACAAACAATCATGTGACCAGAACAAACAAAACTATTTTTTTTGCCAAGATAGTATTGGGGTGACAGCAGAAGACTTAAGACTTAAACTTCAGTAAATAGACACCAGACAAAAATCTGCATGGGCACCACAAGGCATAAGTTGGTGATATGTTTTTTATGCTTTGAGGAGAACTTAACCTTTAAACGATCAGAGCCTTTTCTACTGTCTTGAAGCACAGCTGGTTGAAAATATTGTGCCTTGAAGTTGTAAAGCAGTCCCTGTCTTCAACCTTGGTGTGTCCCGTCCACAGCTCTCCACCCAAGCGGATGTATGCCTTGTACCACACCACGTACAACGGGAACACCGCGCTCTCCAGGAGCCTCCATCACTACAACAGGTTTCACTCATTTATCGTCCTCATTTTTAGTCTCTCCTGCTGGACTGGCTTCCTCTGCTTGTTCACAATTCTGTCCCAGACACAAGTTTACAGACTACCAACAGAATTATGCACGGACGAATCAGAGGCTCCGCGGTTGTTTACGGCACCAACTGACCCTTCAGTTGAGTTTGAGCTTTTAAGGGCGCTTTTCACCGTTCACAGAATAAGCATTAAAGACATTTCGGCCATTAAACAGCTGATTTACTTTAGTTTTTATGTTTTCTTCCGCATTAGCTTAACTATCTTTGGTTGTAAAAATGGTCATTTTGGAGTAGCATTAAACTCACTAGAATATAAAGCAGAAGATTTGTGAGAACTAAATCACTTATCAGCGTTACAGTCGTTGCTACGTGTTAGCATTCATCAAGCTGCTGCGTACAGTATACTGTGTGTGCCTGTTGATCAGCTCGAACCTGAGATCACTGTATGCAATCAAAACATATTATCAGAGGATGATTTTTGTTTTTTCTTGTGATGTTTTTCAGATGTCAATCAAACGCTGATCAACTGTGAAATGCTGCTAATTAGCATTCAGGAATATAACTCACCTTTCCAGCAGCTTTTGTGTAATTGGGATTGATTCATTTAATTTAAACCTGCAATTTTAACCTGGACTTTTTGGCCTCCTGGGGGCGATGTTAACACCACATCTAAGCATTATCTCCATAGGCTGTATAGAACATGTATGTAGTCTATGTGATGTCTCCCATAGGTGTCTGAGGAGCCATTGTGAAGCTCTGTGACACTGCCATCTTGGCAGCGCCTGACTCCACTAAAGTGGAGCGTAGGTGGCCTGAATGAAGCTAACCTAGCATCTAGCTGTCACTCAAAGCAGCCATGGCCATAATTCTGCATAATTTTAAGCCTTAATATAATTTAAATGAGCACTAAATAAAAATTTACCATAGCACAGTTGTCACAAACAGCAAAATTAGCTATGGAGACCAAAACCGTTATTTGTTTATTTCTCTGTAAAACTGGGCATTTTAATATGGGGGTCTATGGGCATTGACTCACTTTTGGAGTGAGCCTCAAGTGGCCATCTGAGGAACTGCAGTTTTAGGCAGTTCGGCGCCAGCAGGAGGTCGCCGCTTGGTTATCTCCTCGTAAAGTTGATACGGGGAAGGTGTAAGCTGTTTGCACATCTACCAGACATGTCGCAAAATGAGCCTTCATCTGTAGTTGCATTGGGTGATAACTGTGCTTTCTACTTTAACTTATAGTCGTTTGATCCATTTGTTTGTATAGAAATATTGATTAGAGCAGCTTTAAGTCAGTCTCCTGTTTCCTTTATGTTGATCTTAAGTAAAAATGAATTGATGAATTTGGTGTGTTTCTTCATGAATAAAGCCTGTTGGAATGAGACAGTGAACCACGCCTGCTCATGACTCATCTCCGTCTCTTCTTCTAGCGTGGAGGACACCTGCAGAGTACCACCACCTTGCTTCCCGTACCCCCTCAACTCCAATGGCAGCCATCACCACCACCACCTCCATCAGCACCATCACAACCACCAACACCAGCCGGGGCAGAAGCAGCTGGAGCCCGTCATCCTCCGCGACCTGCCCTCTTACCAGACCGGCATGGGCGGAGGGGGTGGCGCAGGTGGAGGAGGCGGAGGGGGAGGAGGCGGCGGCGCAGGAGGGGGCGGCGTGGTCGTCGGAGGGGGGGACGGGACAGTGGCCAGGAGCTGGGGAGGAGGGGAGGCAGTGAGGATCTTGGCGAGACGCGTCACGCCGGACGGGAAGGTGCAGTACCTTGTGGAGTGGGAAAACGTGAGTTTGTACTGACACACGGAGAGAGAGACGCCATGACTGTTTGCCACAGGAATACTGTGTATGTAATACGTGGCAGTGTTCAAAGTACAAACAAAACAGAAAGAAAAAAAATCCCTACACGTTGCAAATCCAGGTTGCTCTCATAGTACCACCACTATTCGACATCATTATAGCTCACTACTCGTTAATAAATGTCCCTCTTTGCTAGTGTTTCTCTGATATTTGTACTGTTAACTTTGGAATATGCCTTTGCATTTATCATGTTTTACAGTGATGAGCGAAGATATTTAAACCTCCTGATGATTTGTAAATCTTTGGGCCACATCGACAAGAACACATGTTTAGTTGTCCTCATATCTTGACATAAAGTACTGTGAATACTCGACATTGTAGTACAAGAAATTAAGAGCGATTACTGCATTTTTCACCGGAAATGAAGCTTTATTTTCCATAAATCAGACCATAAACTTCCACTGCTTGTTTATCTGGACAACATGCTGCTAATTTAAAGGAACAGTTCATCATTTTTGGAAAAATTTGTGCTTTGATTTGAAGATTGATACCTTTCTCATATCTGTATGATAAATATGAAGCCACGAGCTTTAGCATTGAGATTGAGGAAGCTAGCTCCGTCCAAAGCTTAAAAATAGCACCTCTGAAGCTCGTGAATCATCTGTGGTTGGTTTTGTGAAAATATGCCGGACAACAAATAGTCCAAGCCGTGTCCCCCTGTTTGCAGTCTAAGCTAAGCTAAGCTAACAGTCTCCTGAGCCCACCTTCATATTTAACGGACAGACACGAAAGTGGTATCGACCGTCTTGCTAAATTAGCAAATTAGCGTATTTTCCCAAATACAGAAGCATTTCTTATGTGAAATAAAGAAAAATCAGCTTGATATGAAGCACATTTGCATACTGTTTTAAAAATGTGGCTTGTGGCTTGCAGCACAAAGATTTGCAGGCCAAAAGTGTATGCTAGCTATATTTTGCATTGAACTATAATTACTTAAATGCTGTTGAAATACGACACTCTGTTGCCTGTGACAAAAATTGTTCACTTTTCAAACTAAATCAACCCCAATTTATAGTCTCGACATCTGACCTGATTCAAATCAAATAAAGAGAGTGTTTGAAATGTACCTCACTCCCTTTTAAAGGTAATAAGATAACTTTAAAAAAGTGGCTTTTCCCATCATTTGAGATGGACATCCGAGGGACGATCCAGCGAAACAGCCGGTAGCCGACTCCTCACTTCTCCCAGCCTTCACTTTTATAATTGCTCATCCATCAGCGGATGGTTTAATGTTCACGTGGAGTTCAGTGAGAAAATGAGGCCAGAAATTGACAGTGATGAACGATCCGTCATCAGCGAGAGGCGTGATGACAGCTGGGTGGCGGCTGCTGGCTGCTCGTGAAAAAGCAGTAGCCTTTCGCCGGCGAGGAAGAGACGGAGCGGCGCCGCCAGTCTCGCGCAGTGTTTCTGGCCGCACAGATGGTAGTTTAACGCCTTGCTTAAGGGCACTTCGGCAGTAGTGGCTGAGGGATTCCACCTGGAGTCTCCAGCCTTTCATCTGCTCAGACGGCAGCTTGTCTGACTTCATAAACAACAGATTCTCCGGCGGTTTTCATATTTTTGCTCATCGCAGTATGTTAATAAGATTGTATACATGTTATTACGAGGTTACTTATTTGTTCTGTTAGATTTTGTCATAATTTACATTTAGAGTACTGTATGTATTAGAAATAGGAGCCACGAGAGGGCTTTTGTTTTATAGATAGAATTATATATTCACAATATATTGCTATGAAAAAATAACTTTATTTTATTTTTTTGACGTGGTTGCATAGTGCCTATATGGGTTGTGTACCTGCCGGTTGGTCTGCTGACCTGAGCCGACCAATCAGACGTCAGATAGATGAGCGAGGCCGTATCGCCGCTAAATAAGAGGATGGCTCTTTATCAAGTTGACAGATACAACAACAAGGAGCAGTTCTAATGTTGAGTAGAGTTTTCCTGATCAGAACAGACTGTGATGTTATTGTACATTCCAAACAAACAACAAAAAAGACGTGTATGTTACTGAAATGTCTGTTTGAAGTCACCAGGGTGGAGATCACTTTGAGAGGGGCGTGTTTCTTTTAGTTTTTGATGAGTGTCACATGCCATAAAGATCAGCGAAGGGTCCAGCCGCTCTACTGCTGTTGTTCAGTTTCATGTCGTGGGGAGTTCAGCCCTCGCTTTCAAAGTAACAGTACAGGTAAAGACGACACTGAGGTGCAACATGGCATTAAGGATTCATAAGTCAAGGCCCGACTGATGGCATCCCTTCCTCTCAGACGCGTTTATAGACTCAAGTGTAGGTGCTGAAGTTGGATCTTTGTGCAAACAGGTTACACAAATCTAGAATACTGTGGTGCAAGTTTCAGAGTTTATATTTTATACAGATGTTTATTTCAGCAATCTGTCGCGATAAGACTTACACAACATATACATTCATCAGTCCAGTCTTTGAGGAAAGGCTGCGTTACAGGTTTAGTTGGACAAAACAAAAGACAAATACAGCATTTATACTGTTCTAATCAAACCGATGCAGATTTTATTTAAGTACCGACCTCCCTGTCGAAGCATCTCCTGCACCTTTGCATCCATTTCAGGCCGGTGAAATGATGTTGCATTGCAATTCTCATCCTCCTCAGTGACTATTTGACTGTAGTTTATTAGGAAGGGGTGTGTTGAACCTTTCTAGGCGATGGTGATGAATGTATTTGTGTGTTTTCTATGGTATGTCTATACCCGTCAAGTGCTTGTTATAGGTTGTACTCTAGGTGGAACTCAAACAGACTCGTTTAAAACAAAATAGGAGGACATAAAGACATCAGCATTGACGAACATCATTTATTTTGGGAGAGGTAGTCTTCTTTTTCTGATTTGTAGTCAAGTCCAAGCTCAGTTTGATGTATTTTTGGAGAAATTACGTTTGTACATGTATACTCTGCGTTGACACCTAATATGTAACATGAATAATAAAAAAATTTCACCTCGTACACTTTGAGTTTTTTTTTATGTATCTGTATGTTGTTTCAGGGCGGCACGGTGGCGCAGCAGGTAGTGCACCTGCCTCACAGCAAGAAGGTCCCCGGGTCAGGCGAGGGCCTTTCTGTGCATGCGTGGGTTCTCTCCAGGCACTCCGGCTTCCTCCCACAGACCAAAAACATGCTCACTAAAAATTAATTTGTGACTCTAAATTGTCCCTAGGTGTGAATATGAGAGTGAATGTTTGTGTGTGTGTTGCCCTGCAGTCGGCTGGCGACCGGCTCAGGGTGTACCCCGCCTCTCGCCCGTTGACAGCTGGGATAGGCTCCAGCCCCCCCCCCAACCCCGAAAGGGATAATCAGGGGTATAGAAGATGAATGAATGAATGAATGAATGTATGTTGTTTCAGTATCCGTCTCTCTTGATTATTTTACAATTTAAAATATGTTGTAATTCATCTTGTTGCGTCTTAAAAAGAAGTGATTCCCTCTTCCAAAACACCAACATGACTGTAACGGGCAGCACTGTCGAAAGCAGCTGACGTTTGAGTAACTGCTGCATCTTGAGCCTCGCACACACCAGGAATGGAGGAAGTATTTGTAGTGTGAATACGATAACACAGAGGCAGGGTTTCGTGTTCTCTGGGGGGTCAGACGAGGGTACAAACACGCAGTCGCTCAAATCATTTAAGTGAATGAAGCGAGACTAAATAAACAGCCTCAGCTTAGAGGTCAAATAGAACAACGTCAGACATGAGCGGGGAAGTTCATTCTTGACAAAATAATCTCCACTTGCTAACTTTTTAACATTTTAAGATTTTAACCACTTCTCCTCGTCTTCATGAGACCTGAGCCGGGTTCATGTGCTGATGAAGTTCAGGAAAAAGCTAGTTTAGCTTTGCAGCATCCTTCTCTTTTAGTCTGAACAGATGGATATTTTCATGAAATTAGCATTACCATAATTAGCATAAAATAAGATTGAGAATAAAACCATAGCTGATAACTGAGCATTAGAGATAAAATAAAGTTAAAAATATCACAAAATCAAGTAAAATACAAAATATATTAGAAGAAAAACCTCATATTTTACTCAGCAGTATGTTCTTCAATGAAAACTTTTACAGAAATTAGTTTGATTTTATGTGAAATCCTTAATGTCTCCAGGAGCAATTCACATGTGAAATTGAAAACAACCTATAAATATATTTTATAGTGTGTAAATAGGGATGAAATGGTGGATAATTGGCTGAACTGGAAACCAAAGACGCCAGTACACACCAGAGAAATCATATAATGAGAATTTAGCAGCACATTAACAAGTGAAAACAGTGAAGATGCACGGGATGTTATTGCAAACCCTGTTCTGAGTTATACATATTGATTTAGAAAACAAATTATTCATCACAAGTGATTCGTGTCTCGGAGCGTCTGTGTTCGTCTCTGTCTGTGCTGCAGTCAGCTAGGATATATTCAAAGGTTAGGAAACCTCTGGAGCTCTCCTCAGTTTATTCAAATATTTTAAGTCCTAAATTGAATAAGTAGCTTGAACTCTTATATTCGTGAAAGAGGTTAAAGTCACTTTGATCTTTAATTTAAGTCAAAAATGACAGCATAGATTATTATTAATCCTGCAAAAGGCACCAAAACATGACTTACAGACACAGTTTTCATAGGCTAATATTGTTCATCTGTAGTGCATATTTCTATATAGTTCATCACTGCTGAAAAGCAGGTGAGTGTTTTACCTTTAAGGCAAAAGTAGACTGAGTTATGTTCCCTTCTGTCACTGATGGCCTCCACTGTAGGTAGTAATCAAACAGGGTTGGTGAGAATCCCTATGAATTAGTCTGATGGGGATGATAAATTGTGTTACAGCCAAATGCGTCCTGTAGGAAGGATTAACTACTTTTTTTTGGCAGAAAATGTACTAGTGCTGCCAACATGAAAGATGGATGTTTATTTTGCATTTGTGCCAGTTACAATGAGTTTTCAAGATGAATGGAAATTCTGAAGAATGACGCCAAGATTAATTCCACATCTCTGTCTAAGTCCTGTGACATGATGTTTTATTTCCAAGAAGCAGACGTAATATCAACTGATATCTCTACATCTATTTTCTTTTCATTTTAATGAGACAGATATTAGCCTTCTTCGCAAATATTGAATCCATCCATCCATCCATCCATCCATCCATCCATCCATCCATCCATCCATCCATCCATCCATCCAAAGATTTTTACATTTTGGTGAGTAACTTGAGAAACACATGTATGCCAGAAGCTCACTTGGCATGTTGTGAGCTTGAGGAAAGTCACGTCTTTGGTCCTGTGGATGTTGTTTGAAGGTCAATAAACATTTTTCACAAAAGACATTTTGACATTTCAGTAGAAAAACACTGATGTAAATGACAAAATTAATGATGAATTCACTGAGCTGTCCTCTCCTGTCCTATGGAGTGATGATGTCCCAAGGAGAGGCTGGAATAACTGGATATTTGATATTTCATTTTCTCTATATACATATATATATACGTGTGTGTGTGTGTGTGTGTGTGTGTGTGTGTGTGTGTGTGTGTGTGTGTGTGTGTTTGTATATACATATAGATGTGTATACGTGCGTGTGTACATGGATTCTGGATATCCAGGCCCCAGCTGCAGCTGCTGGTATTGACCACAAGGTGGCGGCCACATGTCAACGTTTAAAGCAAGGCCGGCGCTGCACTGTGCTGCCTTCAAATGTTCCTCTGTGAAGTTGGGCAGTGACAGGAAGTGAGTGTGAATGGAGTTTACACATACTCAAGAGTTTTTAGTTTAAAACAACGCCAAAGAGTGCAGTTTGGGCTTGTTGTGCTTTGTTTTAAATCAACCTAAACACGGCTGACCAGTGTTTGAAACACGAGGAGAAAGAAGACAACGTGCATGTCCGACGTGTAAGTATCTGTAACTTAGCCAAACGTTAGCCATAATTAGTGGTACATATTGTCTTTCAACTAACTGAGCGTCAACAGCTAGTTCAGCTTCTGTGTTTGTGACAGGTAGATGAACCACAGAGTGAAAACAACTCTAAATAGACATGTTGTCATTTTTTCACACCCTAAACATCACAACTCGACAAGGTAAACCTATGTAAACGCTAGCGTTAACACGCCAACTTCCCAAACGGCTCGAGCATATCTCATACAAGTTTAACTCTTATCTGCCGTTTCTCCCACGCCACTCAAACGCATCTTACTCGAACTCAGGGCGCCATTTTGGCTCAACAGCTTCTTTCCTTGATGCAGTTCCTGTTTGGTCATGTGCATAACAAATCCGGCATGATTTCCTCTCGTAGAAATGTACCGATGACAAGAGTGAGCAAGGGCAGTGGCAGTCAAGTAGAATCTAACTTTAATGTTTATTTTCAGTTGACCGTCATTTCCGCGGTGAGTTAGCTGCCCGTGAAGCTAGCAATTAGCTTGTTCGTAACAATATTAAGAGCCGGAACATCAGTTTTTAGTGATTCAACAGCCTACATATATGGCGGAAAATCCCCTTAAGTCATTAAAATACTCTACAGTGTTGCCACAGACACATAAAAACGGACAATTAACGTGAGAAGTTGTGTAAAAACTGTATCACATACAAGGGCAGCTCTTTCAAAGGAGTAATTTCGATATGTTTAAGTCATATGCAAGGCCTGCCTTTGGGGCATTACACATTCTCTCTCCCTCTCTCACTCATTCACACACACACACACACACACACACACACACACCGCACTGTAGCAACAATACTGAAGCCTGAAGCACTACAGTGAATTTACACTCACCGCAACATTATTCTAATATCTTTTCTGTAAAACGCAAAAGCTAAAGATAGCTTATAGATATTGTGAAGCGTGCGCCCACACATACACACACACACACACGCACGCACACGCACAAACAGGCGTGCGCGTGCTCAGTCCTCCACCCCCTTCTCTCTCTCTCTCTCTCTCTCTCTCTCTCTCTCTCTCTCTCTCTCACTCACACACTCGTGTTTCACCCTCACACCTCAGCAGCAGCGTGCAAATAAACACACACACACACATACACACACGCACACACACACTCACACACACACACATACACATTTCTGCATCCTGTATTTTTTTATGCACCGGGAACCGGGCGCTTTATAAGCGGTCGTGGATTATGATGCCAGTTTTTATAACAGCGGAATATTGGCCTCTCCTTCGGCACCAACTGTGAATAGCACTATACCGCGTGTTTGTTTTATTTTATTTTTATTTTTTACATTTATTTCTAATTTGGTTCCCCCTTTACTTCAGAGCACCGAGAGACCGCCGAGACGCAAAGCTCACGTTCAATGCCGTTGGAACATGTCCTATGTTCCCTTTCAAGGTAAGACAGAGCAGATATTTTATATGTTTTGTCCTCCACTGCATCTTTCTTTTCTGTCCTCCTCCCCCGTTCCTCACCATCCTCTCCCTCTCTCTCTCTCTCTCTCTCTTTCTGTCCCTCTCCTCTCCCTCTGTCTCTCCGGCACTATCATATGCAATAGGCATATCTAAAAGCACCATAGCCGACAGGTGCATAGAAATAGCCTAGAGTGCCTTCTAGATGGATGCCCACACACGCACGCACGCAAGCACGCAGGCAAAAACACTCGGATCCAGCGCAGCGTGTGTCCGTGTAGACCTGTGCATGCGGCAATTATAGTATTGTAATCAGGTATGCATGTGTACTGGTGTCTACTCCTGCAAGTGCATTCCTGCGTTGGAGAGCAGCCTCAACGTTTACAGGGGAAAAAAATGCTGTAGTGATCCTTAAATATTCCTGTTATAATCTCTGGTGTTATGGAGTACATCATAAGGAGTTTATGGACAAGATAATACTTGTCTGTATCTGTACAGTTCATATATTATGAAGTTTATACTGCCCTTATCATACTTAATGGTCTCTGGTGTAAAATTCCTGTAATATTCTTACAGGCGCTCTTAGTATAGCATAAGGAGTTTAAAGTGTGTTTTTAATACTTAATTAAATTTTTATCTCCGCTGAAATATTCCTGCAGGGATTTGTAGTTGTCTGTTGAGTAGTTATGACATATATTTTGTCAATATCCTGAATGGACTGTGTCCTGCCTTCTGTGTGCTAAAACTTTGGCCCACTAAAATATGTATATGACAGGAATGAGAGGCTACTTTATTCCTGCTGGTCCTTTATTCCCCCGTACTCGAGTGTGAGTGGGTGAAAGGCGCTTCAGTGTACGGTGAAGGCAGATTCCCCTCGGTATCATTGCACTGCAATTGTGACTAATGCTATATGTGAGCAGGCGTGCTGCAGTGAGCTGCCTCAAATCTATCCAGTCGAAACGTTCAACTTGCAGTGTGTGTGATTAGAGGGGCTAACGTGGAAGAAAGCGAGGTCCTCAATCATGGAGCGCCCGGCGCAAAGTTCGGAGGAACCGTGAAGGATTGGGGGTGTCGTGGTTTGTTTGAGTACCTGTTATCAAGGAGGGTAGACGCCAAAAGCTGTAGGGACGGGGAGGATGTGTGTTGATATGAGCGTGTGTGACAGAGAGAGAGGAAGCGAGCGGCAGCGTAATCAGTGTGTGGGTTCAGGAGAGAGTGGAGGTGTGCTGCATGTGACTGTCAGGGTGAGAGAGAGTGATGCTTCATGTGTGGATACAAGCACACACTCACAGACCTGTAACCCCTCGTAGAACAATACGGGTGCCTCCAAAATGGAGACTAATCTCGACCTGAAAAACTCCACTCTCATCTCCTGGACTTCACCGTGACCCTGGAGTCATCATCTGAGCTGCACATGAAAAGAGAGACCAAATTTAACTGTGGCTGCCCGCTCGGCTCCTTTTCACTCTGCTTTTTATTCCCTCAGAGCAAAGCAGATAATGGCCAAAATGCCCTCTTGTGCAAGTGCAGCTATAGAAGTTGGTTGCATAATGTTGGGGAGATGCTCTGCCACCGTGTACGTGTGTGTGAGTGTGCAAACCCACTCTGGGAGTCATTGCCAGGAAATTGTGAGCACAGTGCTGCACCTTCAAAACCTGCCAGCGATGGCACCGAGTACTCTTTCTCTGTGATTGTCAGTGTTGTTTCATTTTAGACATTGTTTTTCGGAGCTAAGCGCTGTTTAGTCTTAGTCAAGTTGGTACAACTGCTGAGGATTTCGCCGTAAGCTGGATTGTAAGGCTTATCAATATGGAGAAACACCAATCTGCTCGGTTTGGGTTGGCATTTTTAACTTTTTGATTACAGCAGCAGTATTAAAAGAACCTACGCTCGGAGGAGATGACACCTGTAAACCTGATTATTTTCCAGCAATATCTGCTATTTATTGATTATACTGTAAAGTCACCGTGTGTGTCCCCTTAAATTATTGTATATGATAACATAAGACAAGCTTGTTGGTGTGTACGGGTGCCAAAACTATTAGTCGCTCAACAGAAAATGAATCAACAAATGTTTTGACAGAAATTATACATGGAAACAATTTGGCAAGCAGAAACATTTACTGGTTCCAGCATCTAAATTGTGAGAATTTGAAGAATTTTGAAGAATCTGTTGGTTTTTGGGCTGTTGATTGGGCAAGATCAGCCTTTTGAAGACCATACCGTGGGAAAGCACTAATTTCTGATGCTTTATAGACCAAAACAATTCCTTGGAAAAATGATCAATTGTGAAAATAATCAATAGCTGTAGCCCCATTATTTATTTTGGCCAACCAGCTGAATACTCTCTGGACAGATACTCAGTCCATCTCCCTGGTCTACCTATACATTAGATGCTCCATGGTTACTCAAAGCGATTATGTAACACTGTGTGATATTTATTGCCGCACAGTGACTCAACATCTAGAGATAAAATATGTGGTAAGACGGCTGATATTAGTTTGACATTGATTTGGGATGAGATATAGATCTACATAACGATATGGGGGGGGGGACCTTCAGCAATCTTGCAGATGTATTTGAGCCCACATTGACAAGTGTGTTAAGCTAATGTACCAGGCAAGCCATTTGCAGTCATGCCAAGTACCGGCTCACATGAACAGGCAGTTAGTGGGAGGCAGGCAGCAGCAGCAGCAGCAGCAGAGATGGGCCTTCCTATCTTGGCTAAATCTTTTTCCTCCCTCATTCGCTCACTTAAACTCACACCTCCTTTCAGTCTATCGCTTTCTCCTTCTTTTCCTTTCTCTCTCCTCCGCTGTGGTCGACCCCCCCCCCCCCATGCTGAACCACCCACCCACACACAAACATGCTCTCCTACCCCCTCACCGTCTCCTCTCTCTCTCTCCCTCTTTTCCCATCTCCACAATGGCTGTATCCACGAGTGCAGATGGACACCATGGAAGCAAGCATCCAGCCACTGAGCTATCCCTGGCCTTGTCGATTTTACAGTAGTTTGATACAGCAGCTCCTGTCAAGCATGGCCATAGTTAAAGAGACAGCGCACCACCAATGCACTGCAGCACTCCTCTTCTCCCTCCTTCTCTTTCCCTTTCTTTCTCCCATGTGACATAAGGGACTGTCTTACACCCCTCCACTACTCAGGCTGTGCCAAGAACCATCATCTGTTAGGCTATTACTGTACTGCATGCGCGAGATTCATCTAGCCCTGTGCACTAGATCATCTGTCAAAAGAGTGAGCCCATTCATTCTCCGGTAGGGCGCTAAGTGTACTGGAGATGCGTTTGCGGCGGCTTTTTCAAGTGTTGTGTCGAATTAGCGGCAGAGACGACCAGCGATGAGCGTTCGGGAGAAGTGATTTGCTTTTAATCACACACGTAGGGCTGAATTCTCCAGCCGGAGAGCTGCTTGGCTGGTGTTGACAGATCTTTAGTGATCTGATGTTTTGCGAATCAAAGAACCCCCTGTCCAAGTTCAGGGACGTTTTAAATTTTCTGGCCGAATCCCCTCTAGATGTGGGAAGTCAGCACTTCTAAATGTCAAACCAGACTGTGCCTTCAGCTTTTTCAAGTGTCCCCAAAGCTTTCTGGTCAAAGACATGCAATGATGTCAAGATATTGAGGAAATATCACTCATGTCATTATTCTGGCCCGCAGATAGGAAGTCAATCCGCGTTCAACAGGCCTTCATTTGAACGCACTCACACAGCGTTTTACATATTCATCAGCATGCACAGGGATGAAAAGCACACAGGGTGGTGCCTATCAGTTGCTTACTAAGCTTATATTAACATTATCTAGCAGAAACTTCATGGTCTTTGAAACCCTGGAGGTCAATCAATAGCTGACCTTGACAGCATAAGATATGTCTGGATAACACCAGAGACTGTGACCAACCCATTGATAATCTAACAAGTGTAAGTGCTGACGCCCCCGGCAAGATCTTAACATAAAGTGACATTTCACTGGAGATGCATTCTTTATCGCGTTCGGGCCTTCTGTAATCTGAGCGCCAACAGCATCATACGTCATCTGCATAGTGTGAGGTTGGCTGCTCTTACGGTCTTGCACATACAAGGATTTCTTACTTTGTGGACTGTCAGCGAAAGGCTCCACATGGTTTATTTTTGGCAAAGAATAAATTAATCCTTAGTCCAGATGTGTCGTCACTTTCTCTGTCTTTTTGTTCGGTGTCAATAGATTGAGTTCAGTCTTCGGCTGATCCTCTTTTCTCTTTTTTTCCTATCTGTTGCCCAACACTAAACTAGCTTTAGTAAAGAATGCCCAGACCCTTATCCTCTAAGAGCCTTTGGTGCTTTAGTGATACATGGGGGAATCTACATGGGGGCTGCTGGAGGCGCTGGGAGGAGTGGCTTTTTAGATTCAGCTACACTTCGGGTGGGTGGGTAATTCAATCCTGCTGCAAAGCCGGAGTGGAATGACTCAATGGGTTTGTGCAGAGAGAGAGAGAGAGAGAATGCTTTGGCTTTTGATTGATCTTGTCAGGATTCACTCACAGCAAAAAGGTCAGGATGAGCTGCCTCCTCTCTCCTGAGCCAATCAGTGGGCTGCCAATCCGGGATAATGATCTCCCTCTGGATATGGTTGGCTCATAAGGTTTGCAGGCATGATGTCATCCAATCCCATGGATGCCCATGATTCAGAACTGTGAGGTTTTAGCCAAATACCCTAGGCAGTGTGAGAAGTTACTGTACATATGTCAGTAGTATGAGTCATGGGGTGACCAATGGACGGACTTTCTTTTTTTTTAAGATGAATTCATGGCATGAAGGGATATTATTTAAGCCTCCATTCAAGGATATGTGTCGATATGTTGTACTTGCAGATTCCTAGTCAGATTTAATTGTAAGATATTGAACTGTTGTGTCCAGCGATTTATTTGCCAATTAAAAAAAAAAAAAAATTTAACACCTATTGCTCACATGAAATTAAAAGTTTTCAAACTGAGCTGACTTCACAAAATGTGCTGTCTGCGAGGTGATAAGTATTGTAATTAAAGCAACATTTCTTATAAAACATAATATGAAATTGTTCAACATAATTTGTGCTGGCTGAAAAGACCTACATTAAATAATACTGTGCAAAATTAAAAATATATACAGTACACTAGGGGAATTTTATCATTTCCTCTGACACGCACACAAAGTAGTACATTTCAAGTACCTTTAAAAAGTCTCCCTGAAGCAGCTCGAGGGTCAGTGAAAGAAGGGCCGCTACCACAGGTTGTAAAATAATGGCCTCTGAAATTAATAGAAAAAAACATCTCTGTGCACTGAAGCCTGAAGCTGGATTAAACATCAGTGTCAGGCTATCAATCTCTGAATGGGACATACAGCGCTCTCTGCTCAGTCTAGTTTTCACCATGCTACCCCACACCGAACAAGACTGTACTGTTTAATCAGGCACCTGTGGAGCCATTCATTTCAGCCATTTTTCTATTCTTGCCTCTGTGTCTGTGTATACAGTCTGTTTGCTTATATAAGTTTCGTATTTGTGAGTTTTTACGGTGCATGTTTGATAATGTCTCTGAGGCCAACATGCTTCAGTCCCCCACAGTTCAGTGGGGAGGAGCGGTCATATGAGGTTATGGAAATTACTGTACAGTACCAGCTGGGCTGAACCAAGCCTCCATTCAAATCTGGAATAAGTGTGAAAGATGTGACCTTCAGTTAGCAATGGGAATGTTCAGGATACAGGACGTTTTCTACCTCAAATGATAAACATTTATTGTTACAGTTGCCCATATTAGTGCAGGTTAACAGTGGTTTCATGCATCATAATGACAAAACAGCAGTGAAGCTCTCTTCAGCGGCGTCGCACGTTACCCCACCTCTGTCCTCACAAACATTTCCTTTTTTTTGTGATCAAATACTTGATTTGAATTGCTCTATTCTGAAATTACAGCATTTTTTTGAGCAGTGAAGAGGTAATTTGGGGCACAATGCCATGGCAACGTAAAAATTCTGGTGTGACTGGTAAAATATCAATGAGTATTTTATTTTTACTCAAAAATAATTACACAGGGTGTTAGAATGAAAGCATTTTCATGACAAAAACTGTCAAGAGTAAGTGAAAACCTGAAAATAAAAGGATTGCCATTTTCAGGAAATGTCACTGCTGTGTGTGTCAGCGCGTCCTGTATGGTTCCTGGGGGAGCTTCATTCTGTGAGATAGGTGTGCATAGCTTGCAGTCTGACAGTGCAAACAACAGGGAGTATTCACCACAAGAGCTGAAACGATCAGTCGATCAATCGATTAGTTAAGTAGCCGCTTGACAGGAACCAAACGATTGATTGATTGAGAAAGTAGCTGAAAGGTCAATCAGAGGTGAAAATGTTAGTTGCAGCCCTGTTTGTTACATAAAATAACTCGTGCAAAATAAATGCTCTGCACTGAAGTTTCATTTAGTTTAAACAAGGTCAGTCCTGAGCCAACATGTCCGTACATTTAACTGGTCACTGCAGCATCCCACTGATGTGCAAACCAGTATTCCCCTGCACTTCATGAACGTCTGAGCGTCACAGGTTTGGTAGTTTAGGGGTTTACACTATCGCCTCTCAGCAAGAAGACCCCGGTTTGATCCTTGGCTCTTCCTGTGTCGACTTTGCACGTTTGTGTGGGTTTTCTCTGGTTTCCTCCCACATTGCAAAGATGTGCAAGTCAGGCAGAGTGGAGACTCTAAATCGCCTGTAGGTATGAATGTGAGCGTGAGTGGATGTCTGCCTATCTGTGTTCAACCTGTGAAGGACTGGCGACCTGCCCGGTGTCCTGCCATCCGCCCAGTGCATGCTGGGATAGGCTGTAGCCCCAGGTGTGCCAGAAAAGGATTAAGTGGGCAGAGAAATTAAATGAATAAATGATTAACCAGATGCATCTTTCTATCTAAAATATCGAATAAAGAAATCAAATTTTTTAAACGTTCGCAGTGTGTTAACAGTTCTTGGGCAGCCTGAAACATTTTAGGATGTAAACCAGTGCGGAAGCAGTTGACCAGTTAATTGATAGGCCGAAAAGTAAATGTTGTGATAATCAATTAATTGTTTTGTTGATTTTTTTTCTAGCAAAAATGCCAAACATTTGCTAGTTCCAGCCTTTAAAATGAGAGGTTTGCTTGTTTTTCTCTGATGTGATATAAATTGATTTTATTGGCCTTTGGACTGTTTGACAAAAAAGGAATTTGAAGACGCCAACTCGAGGCCTTATGACATTGTGATGGACATTTTTCACAAGTTTTTTTTTTTTTTTTTTAGACCAAATTGAATAGTCGAGAAAGTAATCAGCAGATTACTTTGTGGCAGGGGTGGGGAGTAAAAGCACGGATATGGATGGGTTGGCTGCCAAGTTCTCCAAACTTTTTTCTCATCCCGGGCGAACTCTGAAATAATGAA
This sequence comes from Chaetodon trifasciatus, assembly GCA_037975065.1. Classification (NCBI taxonomy): domain Eukaryota; kingdom Metazoa; phylum Chordata; class Actinopteri; order Chaetodontiformes; family Chaetodontidae; genus Chaetodon; species Chaetodon trifasciatus. Next base: position 807,378 of record JBBMOE010000075.1, read on the forward strand.
CTTCAATACAACAGCCGACATGCTGCCAACAATATAATGCGAGTGCTGTTTCAGTGAGACAACGTCCTGGTGCTCACCTGCTTTCTGTCTGCCTCTTCCTCGTTCGCCTCTGTTGTCTTATGTTTTCCTTAATAAATAAATAGGAAAAGAGTCATATCCATTGACAGGGTTCATAAAAGGAGGACATATTTAGCATGTTTTTCTATATATCGAGGGGGACGGATTGGTATTTTCTCAGTACTGGGGGAGACACGACCACCCTACCTCCCCAAAGAAGATGGTTATATGTTTATACGCGGCAGTCAGCATCGCTGTGGATATCAACGCTTGAGAAGCACTCATTAGAGCACGATGAACAAAGTACAGCGAAGGTAAACATGCAGTAGCTGCTTCTTCATTATCAGCGGTGGCTTTTTGGATACCGGTTGCCTCACCTTCAGGCTACGTTTCATTTTAATGTACATAAGTGGAAAGTATTGTGGTGGAAACTTTGACAGGCAGCAGGCGGTATGTTAGCTTGATTTTTGGCTGCGTTCTGCTGTGATTAAGTTGTTTGCCATCTAGTATAATTGTTGAAAAGTTGGCCAAGTGGCACGGTTGCTTAACGACACAAGTTAAAACTGTGATCTGGGATTTTTGGTTTTTGAATGCATGTGTAAGATAGCAGAAAATGCTTGGGATATATCTGAATGTGGCTCAAACTGTCATCACTGACCACAACTACACATTTACACGACATGAGTTTTCCAAGAAGAAAACAAACCAAAAAATCCTCTTCTAAAGATTATCACTCCCATGAACAGGAGGTAGAGTAACTATCGTCTGTCAACAGGGACTTTAGTGACCCCCCTGGCCTTTATAAAACAGCACACTTTACTTTATTTTCATGATTAATTGTCTTTTTCAGCTCAGGCTTGAGACTCTTTTCATCCGTCTGTTGTGAGCAGACCCAAGCATTTTCACTCCTTATCACCATTTGAAAGGTTTTTACAATCACATGTGTTTCTTTGACAGATTATGTAGGTTCTGCCTCGATTTCAGATGTAGATTAGAGCAATTTGTTACCCGAGAGCTTCACAAGAATGATTCAGTTCACTATATTTGCGTGTGTGCCTGTGCGTTTGTGCCTCTGCATCCATGTCATTGTGTGTAATATGTGTGTAGTGGTGTTTTACCTCCACTCAAAGGACCTCATAAAGGTTAGCAGGCTCACTCAACAGCTGATGGTAAATTTAGCCTCCTTTTCACACAGTCCCACACACGATTTGAGTATTTTTCCTACTGTATCAGACCATATCCAGGCATGTTACCGCACTGAAGAGATGAGCATTTATTTGAAGGTATTAATGATTTAGAGGTGCTTGTGATGGCAATGTTTCTATGAAAGAATTTCATTTTTGTGTGTAAGAATTTGATGGAAGTCATGGGTTTATGTGTGATTGGGTTTGGCACTCCAGAGTAGTGATGAGTTGTCCTGGATGGGATTGAATGTAATAGAACAACAGGACTCTTATTTTTGATTAACGGCATCGTCGAACAGGTAGGAATGGATGGTTATAAGAAGGGCTTGCAGGATGCCAAAACCACACTTTTAATTTTGGGTTCTCACTTCAATCTCACATTTAAATTTGGAAATTGCACGCCCCGCTCAAGAGCATGTAATATTTCCTAGTGCCATGTAAGACCAGAAGGAAATCAATGCTCCTATCCAGCAATTTTTTGGTAATCCAGAGGAGAATGGTTAAGTCACTGCTCCCACTGTTAAAGTGAGGTGTTAAGAAAGCTGTTAGAGGCCAGAAGTCGTCCTCTCACAGATAGAAACGTTGCACCTTGTGTACCTTCTTATGTAAGAGGTCTGAAGTTGCATCTAATGAGCTTCTCTGGTAAATTTTCCTTTCAGTATTTGCGCACAGTTGTGCAGAAACCACATTGCTAACATTTTCTAACCTCTCTCAGCTGTGGCACACGCTGACATTATTTATGGGTGAAAGGTTGCCTGTCAGATGCTACAATCCAAGTGGTTTGCCACCACGTCATGACCCCCAGGTCCCAGAGCCTGGCTTTATGTAATACATGTAATGTAGTGGAAAATGAACATATGACAGAACTGCTGTATGCTAGGTGGTTTTCTCAATATGTTTGTACTCAGGAGGGTCAAAAAATACTTCAAGTTGCAAGTGCCAGACTGAGATTTTGCATGTGTGCTGTTTCAAAGGAGAATATTATATGTCTGGTATAAATATATGAAGTCAGATCTGTCTTGATGTCAGTGAATGTGCACAGAAGGATTCGCAAATGTGTTTTGTGATTTATATATAAAAGCGTTTTTGGTAAAACTGAAAAAAAGAAGGTCACAAATGTGTTTCTGATGCACACACAAATATTTGTTCTTTTAAATAAATGTAGGAGAAATCCTCAAATGAATGTATTAATAAATGTATTTCATCCAAAACATATTGGGATGTTGTTGCATTTGTATACAAACTATTGAGCCTGTGTTTCCAGACAGTGTGTCATGTTTGAACTTCACTGCATTGGCGTGTCTTTTTTGAGACTTTCCTGTCGTGGCTCCACTCACAAATGCATTTAGTTTTTTTTTTGTAGCCACAAAATGCAGTTGTGAGTCCTTCTGTGCTCATTCATTAATGCTGAGACCCATGTGATTCCATATAAATAAGTTACAGATGGTGTAGAGTGTCAAACAGCGGTGATTCCTAAGTGATATCTTGCAGTGCTAACATATTGTTTTAGCCAGCATTTTACGCCTGGATGAACACGGATACAGCTTTGTGTGAGGTTTTATTAATTACTTCTTTACTTCAAGGTCTCAGAGAGGTTTCGCACAAAAGAGTGGAATTAAAATATGTTAAATTGTCAATGTAGTGGCCTAACAGGCATTTTAAAAAAGCCATTTAACTGCAGGACAAAGTGTGTGCGTTTTAGAAGACAGATCTGACCGGACGCCATGAAGAAAGGAAACCGAGGTTTGGTTTGCATTGATCCTGGACAGCAAGTATTCCTGGGATGTCAGTTTGTGTCCAGCTCTCATTCTCCTGTCTGTTTTCATTAGTAGTGTCTGCAGGACACAGGTCACTTCAGCTCACAGAATATAATATCAATAAAGAAAACATCTGATATGATAGCAGGACTCATTTACCTGGCTGCTTTAATCGAGGAAGAGCTTTGTGTCTGATCTTTCAAGTGATGTCATCACCTCAGCCGCTGAATAAACTCACCGAGTGGAGAGGAGACATGGAGTTAATATACTGTAGGGAAACAGGAAGAGCTGACTTGCATAAAGCGAATGCCAAGCTGTCCCCCGGACACAGAGCATGCACTTTGTATAAACGCAGTAATCTTCCAGCATATGCTCATTCTTGGACTGGATTTTTGTTGTAATGCAAAAGAAAGCAGGAAATCACAAAACAATATAAGCCAGTGAATACATTTATGGAGTTCCTGACTCTGCTTGGGTTTGGCTCCATAGTTTATATCTCCCAATTTAAGAGTGAATTTTTTTCAACCTTTATTTATCCGGGCAAGGTTTTGCTGAGCACGCCCCGCCTGCTCCTTTTAAGCAGCCTCCCCCTGCATCTCATTCATGTAGTTACACATTCATGCCTCATGCAGCTGCTGTTTTCCCCAGGTGATTATTGTGCAGCCCTGCTGGACCTGCCGGGGTTTAGCTGCCTTGCCTGGTTGCTGATTCCCGTTGAGGGACATCTGTCCTTGACGATGCCCACGAAGAATTTTTCCAGCAGGCTCACAGATTTGAACCTGCAAAACATTCAGTCACAAGCGTCTCAGACCCTTCAGGGAGGGGAGAGTGTTACGCGTGCACTTAGCTTGCCATGAATTTGCAGTGAAGATGTGAACTAATGGCATCTGGCAGGAATGGCTGCTGCGCACTGGAAGCCCGCTGCTTATGTCTTGTTTGTGGCGAAGGCGGATGCGCTTCCATTGGAGGTATATGTCTGTTCGTATTAGTGGCAGAACAGAGCTCTCTGGGGCCTGGCAGTGACATCACTTTGGAGCGTCTGACATCAGAAGTAACAGTAATGGGGATGAGTGAATGAGTTCACAGTGACGCGTGTCTGTGTTCACTGATGGCTGATGTTTTACACACCTGAATACATGCTAGACCACTGACACACATATACACACGCACTCTTAGGCACTTCAAGGCAGGTATTATTTATGTGTTTTTAATAAAGCATCAAGTGAGATTTTGGAAACAAAGTGATGTGAAAGGGGTCACTTGCAGGGATGAACCCACAGAAAATGATCACCTGAATGTGCCGCTCCCCTCGGCTTCGTGGAGCTTTATATCAAGTGTCGGCGGCTCATTGTTAAGCTGTCTTGCCTGCAGCTTTACTGCTCTGGTTCACTCTCACCTCTCTTATTGTGCTGTTTGTGGCACAGACAGACACAGATAGCGACTAGCTGGTGAACACAGTGGAGCATTTAGCAGCTGAAGAGACGGATATGTCCCTCAGAAGTTGGTGGAGACCAAAACCAGAGTGAAAAGTTGTGTTCATTACTTGTTTCTGCTGCCCCCAAGTGGACAAAAATCAGCTATTGCAGGTCTACATAAGGTTGAAGTCCATGTTTATCAGCTGTAAATGGAGTCATATTGCAATATCAAAACTGAAATCATTAGTCAACTAATCGATTAAATGAGAGAAAATGAATCAGCAGCAGTATTTAAAATTTAGAAAAATCATTGGGTCCACCTCCTCAAATGTGAACATTTGCTGGTTTTATTTGTTTTTTATGACAGTTAACTGAATCTCTTTGGAGTTTGGACTGTCATACAAATTAAGCTATATGAATATGACAATCTGGGCTCTGTGAAGTTGTGGTCTGTATTTTTCTGACATTTTATAGACCAAACTGTGTGAAAATAACGGTTATTTTCAGCCTTACAAAGTACTTGTTAAAATGATAATGAAGGTCCTGACTCAGAACAATGAGGTTAATAAACTCAAAATATTCAGTTGACGTTCAGCTATATTTAACGTCTGATGATGTTTGACCAGTTTAAATTTAGGGATCCTCTCCTGTATTTAATGTGCCGCCATCATCTAGAGAAAAGTCGGCGCTCTGTTGAACCATAAAAACACAGTTAACTCGTGTCAGTAGAGCGACGTTATGGAGTGATTTGTCTTTTCACTCACAATCTTTGGCGGAGCACAGTCAGAGGTTTGGAGAGAGCACATTAACCAGCAGACGAGAGTTTCAGTGCAGCTGTTAGCCACGGCTAATATAATCTATAATCTATAATTTTAACCAGTGGAAGCTAAAAATGAGTCACCTGCTGAATTTTACCTTCTTTTTTTCAATACTGATCTTTGGTAATAAAAAATAACAGGATCGAAAGCTCACGTGCATCCGATCTTAACAAATGTGGGTACCTTGTCGACCAGGAACCAGACCCAAAATGGAACCCAACCCAACAAATATTATATTTAGACTTAACAAAAGAATAAAATAGATGTAAGAAAAACAATCGAAGAGGTACACAATTAAAGATTAACTAAGGAAACACCAGACTAAGAAGATTATGCCAGAATATAAAGATATTTTCATATTGTGTTTACAAGCTGATGTTGTCCAAATTGGTAAAACTAACACACATACGTGTATATATACAGTATACACACGCAAAGATGTGTGCAAAGAAACTCTTTAATCCTCCGGGTGCACACAAAAAGACTGCTGAAAGCAACAACTGGAAATAAATAATTTGCAAGTGCGATGAGACAAACGCGGGGCCTTTTTTTCCTGAGATGATACAAACACCCTCACGCCGCTCCTCTAATTAAAAAGAACAGGTCATGAATTACAGCACTTATGTAAAGGTGGCTGCGGAGGACCTCCTTTCTTCAGCTCCAGCGTTTGTTGTGAGCTCGACACGGTGTTCTGGCAGCTCAACTGCTGCTCTTTACCCATTCACATGATACAGTGTGTGTGTGTAAGTGTGTGTGAATACCTGTGTGTTTGCAAATGTCACCGTATCTCATGTACTTTTTGGGATTGTTTGCTCGTGCTCACAGGTTTCTCTCCTCGGTGTATGCGAGTGGATGTTCACTTTGTGCAGAAAACAGCAACACCTGCTCTTTCTATACAGCAGACATACCAGATGAATCATGTGATCCCTTATTAATGTCATCTGCTACAGCAAATCTACCTCAAGCATGACAGAGTGTGGATGTCGATGAAGCAGAGGAGGCAGGTTAAAGAGGCTGGAGCTCCGTATCAGGAACGTGCTCCTAATATTTTGCACTCTCGGTGTGTGTGCGTGTATGTGTGCTTGTGCACGTGTGGTTCATGCATCATGTACTTGCTGAAAAGTGAGCTGTGAAGAATGAGCCAATGTGTTAACCCTGCTGGAAGATGTATGCGAGAAAACATATTTTTGTCTCATACACCAGTGGCTCTGACTGCCCTGTACTTAATGGAGTTTGCAAGCATGTGCACTGATGAACTTTTATGGGAAGTGACAGTGCAATGATGGTGTGCCATGTAGTCATGAATATCTAAGAGCTGTGGAGTGGAAGCTGTCAAAACACGCTGGTTAAAGTCTCAGAGGACATGAAAGTTCTCCAGGTCTGAGCGGACATGGGTGCCTGTTGTTGTGGATGTGGATTTGTTAATGCACTTAACCTCTGCTGCAGCTTGCATTGGGCTTTGATGCACCTCCAGGGGCTCTTCAGATTAGTAGCAGGGACTCTGCTCGAGCAGATGGATCAGTCATCCCTGCGTCCCTGCATATACTGTCTGTTGACTGACCCAGTGGAGCTTTAATGGCTGTTGGATGAACCCTTGAACTTGTGGTCTACAAAGTTACCACTCTGCTTGGGGTTGCTGTTGCTTAACTTCCTGTTTATCAGCTATTGATGAATCATTTTAATTACTGATTCATCCTTTAAGGAATTGCCAAACGTTCCCTATTTTCATTTGCTCATTCTTTTAGTTTTATCTGATAGTAAACTGAAAGTCTCTGAGTTTTTTACTACCGGTCAGACAAAACAAGCAATTTATCACTCTGGGCACAAATTGCGATAATAATTTTCTGGCATTTTATAAACCAAATGATTAATCGCAAAAATAATCTGCAGATTAATCGATAATGAAAATGGTCTTTAGCTGCAGCCCTAATAATGATATTATAATTTTAACCAAAAAGTCAAGATAAATGAAAGCTCCTCTGGCCTTGACAGCAACTAGCCGACACCGCCATGATTGAGGCTATTTCACGCTGCTTCTGCTCGGTGTCTTTACCGCCCATTGTCAACTGAGCAAGCAAAGAATTTTCCATTGCAGAAGTTTGATCATGCCTTCCAAATGACATGTCTTCGGTTATCTGGTGACTGGATCACTTCGCTTACGGTGAGTGATTCTGGTGAGGCCGCCGCTTTGGCCGCTGCTTTGGTCGCTGCTGTTTGGTTTGAACGTTGGTATTAAGAACCCTACACTCTCTCTAGCCGAGTTAGAGATAATACTGAAGTTAAAACTGCTCACAGCCATCAGTTGTTCACCATCAAAGCTAAATCAACCTAACATAAAGGATCTTTATGCCCAGTACAGCTGTAGGAGGGAGGCCTCATGGTGCACTGAGGCACAAAGAGGCTGCTGTCAATATGTAGTCTTGAAGACTTCAGCTGTACCAGAACCCCTATACGCCAGTACCATAAAATGCCAATAAAGACAGCCAGCTGCCTAGATTCACGCCGTTATCATTTTAACAGTACAAAGCTGGTCGAATTGATAAAAAATACATTTTACAATGCTCAGTAAGCACTCAGTACAGCAGGGCGGTCCACACATAATAATAAGTCCGGGCACACTTTATTCAGAATGCTCCCAACAGATAAATTTAATCAAGTCCATCGACGTTTCAGCTGATGGGATCAAAATGTTAGTGGAATTATTGCAATCTGCAGCGTCTGTCTATGCAGAGCATGCTGAACACAGTGTGCAGCTCTTATCTGAAGCATCCTGCCAGTGAAGAAATGCTGGCTGCTCATTCAGCTGAGAGATGGGCCAGGTGGAACGAACCATGTCGGTCCTATGGTCTTCATCTCTCCGCTGCCAAACAAATGACGGTCTGATAGATATGGGTTTCTGAAAGATGATACACATATTTTTAGACTGAAGCTGCGAAACAGGTGATAGTTTGTACCAGTATTCACAATGTTACCATTTGATTTTTATGCCAAAAAAAAAAAAATCCTAAGCTCTCAGGGCCAGATTTGCCTTTCATTCAGTTTTATTTATTTATTTTTTTTGCTCAAAACCAGTGCTGAGCTAAAGTCTGATTTACTAAGACAGCGGTTAATTATGCAATCAGAGAACCAGACTGACTTCTAAGCAGACTCTCTGAGTGAAGGAGAGCCTACGAGGTGCAGTTCAGACATCTGCTGCCTCAGAATAGAATCAAAATGCAGTTGTATTCAAACTACTAATCAAAAACATGGTTGATCAAGGTTAGGCGTAATTAAACTCTGAGAAAAGTCTAATTGTAAAGTGATGTTTATTTTTTTTTAAAGTTTTGTAAAACTAATGCAGTCATTAAACATAATTGTAAGGAAATGATGGTTGAAAGGCAAAAAACACAATGTCAGCGTGTCTAAGTCCCCTGCAGAACCGCCGCTCCGCTCCGTCTGCGCCGCCTTGTTTTCTGCAGTGGTCAGATCTTGAGTTCATCACTGCCCTCTTTTTATTTCCCCTAAGTTTTTTGTTTTTGAACTATTTGCACACTCACCCTTTTGTGTGCCCTCATTCGAAATCTGCTCTCTCAGCCTGGTGCACCTGTAAATGAAAAAAAACCCAAAATAACACGTTTATTGTGGCAGAAGGTGTTTTTAAGGGGGTGCAGAAGATTTTGTAAATCTGATACTCAGTGCTGCAATATAATGTTCTTGTCAGACTCTAAAACTAAAACTTGGGGTGAATGAAACGCCACTGAACCCAGACTAATGAAATTCTTTCTTTGTAGGTTGGCACTTCCTTAAGGCGTAATGGCTGACCTAATCCGTTCAGATGTAGAATAGAATTTGCTTACATAAAATGTCTCCTATGCAGAGTTACAAATAATCAACATACTGGCCAATTAAATGAAGAACTAAAACACAGAATACAAAGTAATGTCTGTCACACGTGGCGCTGGCTCCAGTACTTGTCAGTATTTCTGCACAATGATTGTTGGGGCTTTGTGGTTCACTAAGTACATGTGCCATGTACTTTTGTTGCAGGTAAATGGAAGTAATGGTGGTACTGATATTTTTACTGGCACTTTTTCTTCTTCCACTACTTCAACTAACTTCTACACAGTTACTCAAACTAAACTTCCATACAACAATAGTAGAAATGTGATACTTGGATATCTCAGCAAAAAGTCCAAAAATGAAGATAATTATTTTCCTTTTTTAATTAACAACCTGCAGTGAACACATACCAACACATTGGTAATAATGTTAGTAGTATTGGTTGAGGACCAGTTGATTTGCTTCCCAGTTGTTTCATCTGTGTGGCCTTGGGTTGAAAATCTGATCGTAGATCTGTTTTTTGTAGCTTCGGTACTCAGTCAAATGATTGTATGGTTTTAAACACGTCAAAAAAATATTGTAACTTTGATACTAATGTACTCCTGTACTTCTAATGTACCTCTTCCCAAACTATTCCCCTTACTTCATTCTTTTTGCCCCCTCAGTTCCTCCTCCTGTGTGTCCGTCAGCTGTTTGTCCGACGCTGCTGAGGCAACATGAGTTGAGGTGTGTTATGAGTGAGAAGTTTCAGAGACGACCCTTTGGGTAATAAGACAATGACACAGTTCCTAGTCTATCTCTGGATTGAGGACAGATGACTATAATTGTTCTTTATCTCTTAGGGACAGCTTGGCTCGACCCGCTTTCAATCAGCATGGTGACACCAAAGAGAGAAACAAAAACACACAGGGGTCAGGGCCCGAGGAGCATGACTTGCAGGTGCTGCTAGGCTAACACAGTGGTGGTCCAGCTCAGCTTGGCTTAATGTCCTGCTGCAGAAAATGTGCATTCAAAAAGAAAATAACATGCACAACAGAGATTCGACGTAGAGTACATACGGTATAATATCTGCTTAAACAACAGGTGTGAGGCAGTGCCACTCAGCGTTTGAACGCATGGCTACAGTGCATGTGCATGCACGCAAAGACTAAATGAGGACACAGCAGCCACTACGGCTGAGAGTGAGGACAACCAAGCAAAGTACAGCAAGTAAGTTCTGTCCAACTGTGAGGTAGAAACAGTGAAAATGGCCCGTTAGTGTTGAGGTGTCCATCACGGCTCGTTCAGGATCAGCTAGCTGCCTAGCCTCTGCGTTTGTACATCTGAAATGTGAAAGTTCAGCTACAGTATAGTATTTATGTGAAATAAATTAATTGCACATTAGCACTCAAAATGTGCTTTGAGCTTCGTGTAAATTAAACAGTAATTTATTGATGGTCCCTAACTGAAGTCCCTGTGGTTAAGAGCGAGGGCTCAGAGGTGAGCGAACCGTCCTCTCAGTGGATCCAGCCACCGGGTGAAACTGAGTGAGAAGATGCTGCTGAATCCAGGGTGAATGTTTGACCGCGGTCAATTTCTGCTTCCTTATTATGACCTGTCAAGTATCGGCGCTCAAAAAGTAGGCTGCTGAATTTTAATATCCAATCCTGTTTACTTCTGTAACTTAAGCTAACATAGCTTTCATTACAAACTCACACTCGTTTGCTTCACGAGTAACAGATGGAAGCAGTAGTTTTGGTGCGCGCTTTTGCGTTTTTCTCTGAATTTTCAAAACAGTGGACGGCCAATAATACCAAGGCTTTGAGTTAGAAAGGCAGGGAAAACCCTGGGCGTGTCATGTGTGCCAGGCGCACATGGCGAGACCACTTTTAGAGATTTTTTTTGGTGCTGCACTCGGTGAAACACTCGGATTAGAACGCTAACGTTATCAGCAGTTGTGTTTGGAGCTCAGTGCGCGATAGCACTCTGACGCTTTAATGATAGGAGGTTTAGAATATCTGGCACCATAAATTCAATTACCATGGGAGGAGATAACATATTGGCTTACTGTACCATGTTGCCCCTGTCCAAGGCGAGCCCGGTGGAAGTAATTTCTCAATGATATTAGGTGGGAAGCCAAACAGAGCCAGCAGTTTTAACTAGAGGACGGCAGCATCTCTAAACCTCCCCCTGACATCAAGTTCTGCTCTCTCAATCTCCGCTCACTGCTTTATGACACCTCCAGATGTCAGCAACAAGGGAAGTTATTTTGTCTTGCTAGGGGGACTTTTATCAGGCAAATTGTTATTTCTAGCAAACGACTGGTGCACAGGACGAGTTCATAAGAGAGCTGGCGACCCTGGATTCTAAATAATGTTAAACAGTCGTATTAGCATAATAATGGCATTTCAAGGTCGGAATAGAGCCACCACAGTTAACGTGGTAGCCTTAATGAGGTTTGGGTCTTTCTTTCAGTACACAGTTTTCAGTCCCACACTCTTGCATTTCCTGGGAAACGGGAGCAGAAATCCTGTGAAACATCGGGATCTAATCACACTCAACCCTAATGGACGCAGGCAAAGGGAAAAAAAAACTCATATCTTTAATTTTCCCAGGCTTCATGGTGTTCGTTTGTTCCTCTCTCGTGCTTTGGCTTTTTGAACAGGCCTCAGTCTTATGTTTCTTAGCCAAACTGTGGTTCATTGGCTCTGCTCAGTGTTATGGCCTCCAGTGCAGCTCAACCTCTGAGAAATGTTGATATTACTAAAACCCGTGATTGAGTATTTCCATTGTTCGAGGGGCTTAAACTGAACTTTGGGGTGCCAACTTGATATTAGTGGTGTTATTTTAGCTGCATTATATACCCTGTCTGTTGCAGCAGCAGCATTACTGCTACAGCTCGTTTAAATGAGCCATCAGGCAGTCGAACTGTGCCACCGAACATAAAACAGGTTCAAAAGAATTTAAAACTGCGCACAGTTATGTGGTATTACTTGATATATTCGTCGAAGTCCATGTGAGCGTGCACGCACACACAGACTCAGAGCTCTCTTTCTCCCCATTCATCTTTATTTTCTCCTCTCAGCACATTGAATATCACCTTCACAGCCAGGTGGAGAGGCAGTACTGCACCTCTGAATGAAGCAGCAGCAGAGAGAGAGATGTCCAGCGTTTCATTTTCCCCCCACAGTGTTTATTTATTCACACCCTGAGTGAAAAGGGCCTTACAGTGCAACCTGGAGAGTTTCCTGTGTAGCCTGTCAGACTGTTTAGAGCAAAATGCAGGAGAGATCTGAAGTCAGAGAAAGATAAAAAGATGGTGGACTGGGGAGTTATGGGAGAGAACATGAGAGTGAGGGAGCGAAAGAGCAAAAATCACAGAGAGGGAGAGAGAGAGAGAGAGAGAGAGCGAGCAGAGTTTCTATCCAACCAGCTTTTGTGAATTGTGACACATCAAATAACGCTTATATTAACATCTAAGACAGAGTTTTTACGATCTTGAAACAGAATTTTAAAATTTTCATGTGGAAGTTAAAGATAAAAAGTGATGTGAATGATGACTAGATTACGACACAGACTTGGCACGAACAATCCACAATGTGTGTTGTTCGGTGTAGGCGTACAACAGCACAAAGGCAGCCTGGAAACTCAAGTCTTTACATACTTGCTCGCCGTGACCTTACAGAAATATCTGATGCTGCTCCCATGAATGGGGGCCGCTTATTTTGTTTTTTTTAGCTCTTGCATTATTGTATTGTATGTCATCTACTTTTTGTTCTTGGATATGGACAACATTGGCGGAGACAAACAGGTCCTTTAGAGGAGTATTCTTTCCTCATATTTCTAGACAGGCAGGATGTGCTTCAGCCTATAAACCTGATGGAAACACACACACACACACACACACGCAGTATGTATGTGGCATTTTAAAAGTTGGCAAGAAAAGATTTGCTTGACATTTTGATAGAGACGTTGCAAGAAAGAGAGTTGCAGCTCTAGTTAAAAGACATTAGGTAGGTGAAGGAGAGATGAGAGAATGAGGGAGTGAGTGCGAGCGAACGAGAGAAGCAAAGAGAGTTGTGGGAGTGAGTGTAAGCGAGTGGGAGACTGAGAGCGAGCGAGAGAGCAGTGGAGAGGGAGACTGAGAGAGGGCTGCTGTACAGCTATAACAGGCAAACCCGACTTTGCTATTGGCCAAAGCCTGAATGGTCTCAAGCTGTTCCTGTCATTCATCGGTATTTACTTGAGTCTGGCCCATTCAGAATCATGGGGGAAATCCTCACCACATTAACATGCAGAGGAGAAAAAGCCTCTTTTACATGCACATTTCAGTTTCTGAGACATTTTCAGTCATTTTAACAAACAAATCAAACGTTTGAATGCCATTTTTTTCGCCTGGATTTGTCGCTCAAGCGCACAGCACAGCCTTGTTGCAAGCAGTATGGTCAAGATTTCCTCAAAGGTTTCCAATGAGTTGCATTCAGATTTATGCAGGTAAATGCAAATGAGTGACAGGGACATCTTGAGGCTGTTTGCGCTACTACTGGTCCCAGAGATGAACATCGATGAACACCGAAATGCTAAACACAAAAGTTGAGCAGATGGAGTCATTTGTATTGAGAATCAGTTTATTGTGTAGTTATTATTAGCGTCTGTTAATCCTAACATGTGTGCCTGTGTGTTTGTCTTTGCCAAAGTTTAGTATTTTAACAGGAGTTTAAATTCGGCAGGAAGATCAAGACGCGTTCAGAGAGGCAAGGAAAAGGCCACATGTAAGGAAAGGAGAGATCAGACTACAAGTCAGGTAGATGCATTTGAATTTAGATTCGGAGAGGCAGAGGAAACATCACAGAGATCTAGAAATAAAAATAGAAGAACCGAGTGTGAGAGAAGATGGAGGAGTGAGAGGGAACGGGAGAGAGGTGAATGGTAAAAATGTGATTCTAGGACACATCAGTTTTGTTTTTAATCCCACATAGAGGAATATCGAGGATGAAAGGGTGAAGAGTGACAATGTAAATACAAAAGGGAGGAGGTGGGGAGGCACAGAGATAGAGATAAAAGGTTTACAGGGGGGTGTAAAAGAGAAGGCCACATCCAGGAAGGAGAAGCCAGAGAGGGAGCCAGAGAGCGAAGGGGTGGGGGGGCTGAGAAACAGATGGGCTGAAGGAAGAGGGGAGAGATGGATGGGAAAGGGGAGGGGGGGTTTTGAGAAGAGGCTGCCAGGAGTTAGTGTAGTGTTAGTGTCATGGTGGGATGATGGCCATGCGGTCCCACCTCCCCCCTTTAGGCATATTGCATTTTGTTTTTTGCGTCGAGGTCAGATCGTGTGGAGCTGACATCAGCAGTGCGGATTGGTTCAGAAGTCTGTCTGTTCACGCCAGACGTGTCTCTGTAATCGTTCCTCCTCTCCATTCTGCCTGTGAAGCTCTGCACAAAAATGGGCTCGAAGGCTCACCTGAAGCTAAAATGGGGGTTCAACACTCTGAGTTGGCCAAATCAAGTCGGTGTCTTTCAAAATTATGGTCTTCTTATTCGCTCTCTGTGTTTCCTCAGACAGTGTTGCCTTGCTGTGATAAGGCAGGGGCATATAGTACGTCCCGCTTGTCACATGCACTGTAGGTTTTCAGCATGTTATGCTAGTGGCGGCTAATTAGCCTTGAGCCGCTAGCCTCAGGCGGAGATGAGGAGCGGCCTACAGAGGTCTAGCAAGCTCACTTCTTTCCAACTCCTGATTTTTCAAACTTGTAGTCTTCAGCCCCAGCTGACACTGACTCAGTCTGACTTCTGGCGGCCCCCTCTGGAGGCTTTCTAAAACTTCTTCACACGTGCAGTAGTCCTCCCCAACACCTGTAAGCAGGCTTGAGTGTGTAAAAGTGGAGATCCCCTGTAAGGCGTCGGCGCGCTCCTGTGAAACCTCCCCTCCACGCGCCTTCATGACGACGGTCTTGTCGGGAGCACGACAGACAATTTGCAGAACTTCCTGAACCTGAGTCGTGCCCACTTAATGCAGCGATCAGTCAGGTGCGCAGAGGTGAAAAAGTACGCCGTGACTGAACTTCCACTTGAACTCTCTCTTTCCATTCTTTACACATCTACTTCCACCAATTTTTGTGTGAACGAACGAGTGCCACACCATGAATCCCTTTGAAGACAGACTCTGCTGAAGTGTGCTCTGTTGCATGCTTTTGTGCAATTTATGGTCTCGTCCCTCTCTGTAACGGCACGCTTTTCTCCGCACCTTCCACTGTGGTCGTTTGGGATAAGTATAAACACTTCTGCCTTTACCGGGTTCAAATGGCACATCGTATGAACCACTTCATTCCAGCAAACCCAAGCCTTTACAGCGTAGTTGCTTTAGGAATGGACCACTTCGCAGCCAGTGTGGAGAGGAGGAGTGATTACAGCGACCAAGGACTCTCTTAGCGTACATATGGCACAGGAGTATTGTATCAATAAAAAAAAAAAAATCTGAAGCAATCCAAGACACGGCTGCTGTGAGTGTAAGGACACGTTAATTCCTGCCGAGCGATACATTGATGGTAAATTTGGTACCTTTTGATGTGTTTGACAGTGTTGCAGAGCTTGGATTACTGCACACATACTCAGTGCCAACTTACGCTCACGGTGTGTGTGTATATATAGTTAGAGATGGAAAGAGAAAAGGAGAGGGGGAGGGATGGAGAGACAGAAACAGAGAGAGTAAGAGAGTGAGAGGGAGGTACAAGTCAGTATTTCATGGATGGCTGTGTTGCTATGGGAACAAGATGTGGGCTCCCTATTCCCAAAAAAGTGTCCTCCTTCCTTCCTCCCTTCCTTCCCTTCTTTCCCTCTCTCCGTCTCATCACTTCATTTCTCTCTCTTCCTCTTCACGACATCCACAGCATCTACACCTCTCTCTCCTCTTCCCTTTCCCCCCGATCACATCCCACCACATGCTTCCTCTCTCTCTCCCTCTCTCTCTCGCTCCCTCTCTCTCTCTCTCCCTCTCTCTCTCTCTCTCAATCCCTCATCCTCTCCTGTCATCCATCCTGTCCCCGCCCACTCATTCACCTCTCTCTCTCTGTCCATTCTCTTCCTCTCCTCTTCTTCACTCTTCCCCAGATTTCCTCTCCGTCCTCCCCTCCCTGCCTCTCTCTCTTTCCACCCCTCTTTTTCCCTGTCTCTCTGATCCCTCTGTCTCTTTAACACTCACTTATATTCTATTCTTTTCTCGGTTGTCATGGCAATAGGCTGGGGGCGTGAGGGAGCGAGCGCGAGCAAGCGAGCGGGAGTGGGTGTTTCGGAAGTGACATCTCTTGGGCAGTAACCTTGTTTCCTGTGTGGTGGAGTTGGGGGCGGATTCAAGGCGCTAGCAGCGCAGCAACAGTGACGCCGTGTGGACGCTTTGGGTGAGCAATGGGGAACCCGGGACGCGCCGTGTGAGGGCTGGGTGAATGATCTGATAGGTGAGAATACTCTCTCTCTCTCCATCTCTCCCACTCTCTCTCTCTCTCTCTGTCACACACACGCACACACACGCGCATACACACACCTTTACCTCCATCCTCCCCTCTTCTCGTCGAACATCTCTCCTCCTTCATGGCTGAAGTTGGTTGAAGCAGGTGAGATTAAAAAGGGATCAGAGCTCCTGCCTGGATTCGTACCTTGGTTTGAGTGTATGGGAAGAAGCAGTTTTTTGTATATTTATTGCTCTCGGCGCGCATACACACAGCACAAACTCATACTCAGTAGCAGACATAACGGACAACGGATGTTACAATCATCAAATTTTAGCTGACGATGCATTGTCGTACAAATTGCGATTTGTTTTTATCTGTTAAGTTTGTGGCACTATTATAGTAGAAGCATAGTAGTTTAGCAATAATTATACACATAATTATGGTCTCACATCAGTTTAAACAGAAGAACCTGTCCAGCAGCAACTGTTTAGAGTTTTGTTTCTGGCAAACTAATGAATTTAAGTCCAATATTCACTCTTCTTTTAGCTTTCTTTTGGTTGCCACCAACTGCTCCACTACGTTCACCACCTAGTTAATGACTTTCCTGTCTGCCATTTGGTGCTGAGCAGGTAGTTTAGTTTACAGTTGGTTTATCAAAGCTTCTTTTGCTAGAAACAGCTGCCTGTGGCGGCAGGAAATGAGGGTAATGGTTTCATTTTATGCCACTATTGTTGTATAAGCAACAAATACCCATACATCTTAAAAGTGGTGTTATATGAGCTGAAACAAAAGAACCAGGCTGACAGCAGTAAGGTCGAGACAGCCTTTCTTCTTCGTGTTTTTCCCTGGAACGTTCTGCTCAGGTACACAGTTTACTTGCCTCAATCAGCTGGTGGAAACACACCTAGTTTTATTTCTATTCGTTGCAACATTGCTAACATTAGCTTGGTGTGTATCCCAAATTTTTGCCAAACTCACAGACTACGTTTACATGCAGTCAGTATTCGGTAATGTTTTCTGAAACACTCGGAATAACCTGTTTACATGCGTGAGCAAACAGGGTTATTCCTGTATACATGGTAATTGTAATCAATTGGGATATCCCGATCAAAACAGCGACGCACGGACAACGTGTCGACGCACGGAGAACGTCATGACGCTTTCCAGCGGCGCTTGATCTGGTCTGGCGTTCGTACAAACCCTGCTTCGCATAACTTTTCGCTCACCTTCTTGTATATCTCACTATTCCGGTACTTTCTACCGTCTACAAAAGACATGATATTCATGTCTTTCACCACATTTACGAAACAACACACCAAAAGTGTGGTGTCCTCCGTTTCACCATGTCTTCAACAAGTAGTTCCTGCACTCAAAGACCAAGATTCCTTGCGAATAGAACATGCGCAGAACACAAATTAATGTTCCGTTTGATGGGGATATCCCGATACGCATATACATGACCAAATATTCGGGTTAGAAAAGGAGTACCCCAGGGGTCATATTCGGGTTATTGGTGTTTACATGGCCGTGTGCAACCAGGTTATTGCTGATATTCCGGTTATGAAAGGGTTATTTGACTGCATGTAAACGTAGTCATAGAAAATCGTCCAGAGAGAATACAAAACAATCCGCGTTTCCATCCACAACCGTTATGAGAAGTTAGACCCTTGAGATAAACAGCTGGTGGTGCTAGTTCTCCGCTCAGGTGTCGTTAAACCATAGCAGAAGAAGAGGGCGCAACGAGACGACCGCATTGATGGAGCGCTAGTCACGTGGAAATAGTGATGGAAATATTCCGTTCCTGTTAGTTTCATCCAGATGTTTTCATCCATCTGAATGGAAGCGATTATAACGATTATGATTGCGGTCAGCTCAAATAATCCCAATCAGGCGATGTAGAAATTATGACAGGCCTAATGTAGATACACATTTCTCTACATGTCTTCATGTTGCAGTGGCAGTGATGAGAGTAAAGTCTCGTGCACTTGAGACATGATGACTACTGTGATTAGGAAGTGATTTTTTACTCCAGAAGCCTGCTAGTTGGGGAGTAGCCCTGTAGAGGGTGGATAGCACTCAGAGAAGGAGTGCAGTATGTTGGGAGGTGCCTACAGTTCTGAGGAAAGGTGGGCATTGTACTGAAGAAGAGGGTAAAGTGCTAATGGAAGGGAGGTGTCAATGCTCAGGGGATGCACTGTGACTTTAATATTCAACAATATTCAAGTAGTAGGAATTGTGATCTGAGGGTACACTCAATACAAGCTGCATTAATTAATTGTTTGGGCACTTGGGGTCTGAGGAACTCCACAACAAGCTTAAAACTTCACCTCTAACGTACTGTCACCTTATAATATTGCTGTGGCCAATGTGTTAGCAGACACAGAGCAACATTAGCCTTTATTTGCAGTTGTGCTCCTGGAGAAAAATATCAGGCTTTTAAATTGCTAAATGCTCCACGGTGTTCACCAGCTAGTTACTGACTTTGCCTGTCTGATGTTTGGTGCCGAGCAGGTAGTTTACAACTGTTTGATCACTGCATTTTTGGTAGAAACAGCTGCGTGCAGCTGCTGGAAATGAGGTTAATGAGAGCAGAATGTTCAGGCGGTGAAAACTAAACAACGAGGCTAAAAGTAGGGATGCATGGATCTGATGCACTTGATCGGTGTTAGATCCGATACTGACCTTGTGAAGCGGATCGGGTCTCGGCAATGACGTGATTGATCCACACAAATGCAGCTTCTGTGTCAATGTGAAAATTTAGTGTTTCTTCTGACACTTACATTAACTCAGTCATGGTGGGCCACCAACGTTTTTTACCATGGCAATCCCTGGTCTTGTGTGTTATAAGAGTTTTATGCAGTGAAGTATACAGATTAGAAAAGAGAGCACTGGTATTGGATTGGTACTCGGTATCAGCAGAAAGGACTGGAGGTCCCGGCATCACGAGAGAAAATGTTGGATGGGTGCATACATACTAAAAAGCCAGCAGAGCAGCCCCTCACTGTACACAGACATTTGATTAATTGGTAATGTAAAAAAAATGAGAAGTGGTGCATTAAGTGGCCAAATTAAAACATGGATTTAACTTGCATACTGGCACACCACAGCTGTTCCACACAGAGGCACATGAAGCACACAGCACAGCTTCATGAATGTTTGCACATACGGCAGGCGTCATGGGAGGTGACAGTTTGTCCAAAAGTTTGCTTTACATAATGTCTGTTCATATTAAGCACAGTCTTTGATTCTCTCTGACAGTTTTCTTGTTTTCAGAAAGAAATGCCACTGCCTCAGCATTACAGGCCACCACCACTAGGATGCAGGACTGCATATTGTCAGTGGTCAGACTGCTCATTTAAGTGCATTGTTACTCCAAGTCTGTTCCGTCTGACAGCACAGTTGAATCAGATGTGAAGATTTGTCTGTCCTCAGCCCGGGTTGATGAGAAGATGAAGAATGGCAGTGTGTTTCTGCTTGGGATCATCCCTCTCTAAAGCCACGTGATAGTCAGGAGAGCCACGTTCTGCCGTTTAGGACGTGTAGGATCTGTAACGTGCATCCGTGAGCCAGATTAACATCTTAAAATACAGCCAGAGATAAACCAGCCTAAAAATAAAACAAAATAAAGATACTGCCACATTTGCTGATTGACTGTGGCCTACAGCAGAGAGATGTGATTTACCACGCTTGTCCCACAACTCAAAATGTGCTTTAGCGTGTCATTATTAATTCAGTGTATAGTAGATTCTGGTGTGCTGTTGTGTCACAAAACAGACAATGGCTTAAGCAAGCTATCGTCACAAATAGTTAAGCTACGGTTGTAGTAACAGGTGTTCAAGTATCAAATGAAAGTGTCAAAGTCCACATTATACCCAGTGTAATTACGAAAAACAGCCAAACAAGCCTTTGTAATGTGATCATTAAAATGACATTAAGTAATCAGCTACAACTGCAGCAACGCAGATAAAACTTATCTCCTACTCAAGTCTGACACCGCCTCCGACTCCACCGGTACCCCTGAGTGATGGTAGCCCGTAATTGGCACAAATAAAGACACATTTTCACAATAGAGATCCCTAATTAAAGCAGAGATCCAACAGAAATGTCTGGTGCGGAGGTACTGTCGTGATGCAAAGTGCTGTAATGGCGCTGTTGCTGTCATTTTCATAGCTGAGTAATTGGTCACTGGTTGATCGCTCGTCACACTGTACTGTTCTTCATCTTTGAGCTATTTGGGGAGCGGTTGTGGCGGCAGGTGGTGAGACTGGGAGCGCTTTAAATCGCACAGGCTGGATATTGAGTTTTGAAAGCCAGAGGTCTCACCACCCCGTGAGGTAATCGTTGAGTAATTGCTATTGATCAAAAAAAAAAAAAAAAAAAAACTATCAACCCTCCGCAGATATTTAGGTAATTTCGTCCTGCGGAGCAGAAAAATTACTCTGATTTCCTTTTAATGAAGCAAATCCTAATTTCTGATTGCAGATTGTAATTATTTACTGTGCTGCACGCCCATGCCAATCCTCTGTAAGTCTAACGAGTGAGAGTTTCTCCTTCGCAGCATATAGCAGAAGTTGAGGACATGACCAATGCGCTTGCTCAGCGAGAAACCTCGTACTCGTGGGCCTCCGTGACCCCGCTGCTGACACTTGACATCCCCCTTGACTCAGCACTGACAGCAGCCTACTGTACTGCACATATGCATCACTCTGACTCACAGCTTGTCAAAGTGCAGCACTGCATCTATTCTCACTGCCATCCCTGTATTCACTCTCCGCAAAGCAGCATCTGTATTCCGTTGGTATATGTTCCAGTGATCCGTTGGAAGGGAAAAATATGTGACACTGGTGCAGCTGAGGTCACAGTAATGACATGTGCACTCTGTGGTGCTTTCTTGCCTAGAAAGTAAGATGCTTTGGTTCGCCATGCTTGCAGGAGTACATTATCTGCCCCGGGCGGCCCGGGGATATTGCAGGCTTTATTTTTAGCGCTGTTTTGGAGCTCAGCGATGTGTATAAATCAACATTAGGCCTGTCGGGTCCCAGTAATGACAACGTTGACTAAGGCTGACCAGTCATCCGATTGGTGCATGGCACTCTTCTTTGTAAACTGCTAAGGATGGCAGAAAAAGGAAAAGAGTCCACAGAGAGGAGGAACAAAGGCAGGGCAAGGAAAATACAGAGCAGACCGTGGAGAGTGAATGAAAGACAGATGAGGTAGAGGAAGATGAGCGGAGAAAAGAGGCATCTCAGCATTTCTGCTTGTGCCAAATCGTTACAGTATATGTGCACCCTGTACGTACGAACGGACAGACAGAAGAATGAGTCTGCTCATTGAAATTCTGTCCACTGCGCTTCACAGGCCCTTAATAGGCAGCCTCGGGGGTGGAGAGGTAGGCCTACAGTAGAGTAGCGCAGATTGGGCTGTGGATGACTCACGCTGCTATCCTCCAGTGAATATCTCAGCATCATGACTTTGCTCAGCACAGTTGCAAAGTTTGGATTCGAGGGCTAAGGTGCTTTTTGGAG
This sequence comes from Chaetodon trifasciatus, assembly GCA_037975065.1. Taxonomy (NCBI): domain Eukaryota; kingdom Metazoa; phylum Chordata; class Actinopteri; order Chaetodontiformes; family Chaetodontidae; genus Chaetodon; species Chaetodon trifasciatus. The sequence goes on from JBBMOE010000075.1 coordinate 829,374, forward strand.
AAAGGGAGAGCACGCCACACGGTGTTTCATCCCTCTGAAGCCTTGTGATAATGACCAGCGTGTCACCGCGCACTCACTCAGCATCTATCACGTCTGCTTTTACAGTTTGTCTTTAAGTGGACACGCCCATCCACCATGAGGAACAATGCATAAGAAGAGTGGATTAAGTCAACAGTGATAGATCACCATAATTGCCTGTCCCCTCTTTATTTAAAATAAATGGAGATTCTAACAACTAGAAGATGATAGAATTGTGTTTGATGCAGGCACTTTCACAATTTCCCTTAGCAACAAAATATTTTTGCCATGTAGCCTTTGAAGATAAAATCACCAAACAATCCGCTGTGCAACATCACAGCACAGAGCGCATTAATAGAGCGTAAAGCCTTGTACCTTAAAATGCTTTTCCAGCTGTAAATCCATGGTCTTAAAAGAAAATTTTGACGAGACACAGCCATCGTGTCATTATATCGCATGTGAGTATCCTGGCTTGCTTTCACCAGCTAGATGTGACCAACTGCAGAGAAGCCGTCAGGCTTTACGCTGTTTTTATTCTCAACTTCACTGTATTTTAATCATCGAATAAGCTAAAAATCGGTCTGCGTTGCTTCCATTGGCATCACTTGGACTTTTCCTGGAAAAAAAGACACACTCATGAGTGCCTGAGAAACTCTACTGTGTCATAAAGAACTTTTTAAAAATTATTTATCCAGACAGACTAACACTGACACTCAGGTGATTGATCCTCTTTGTTAGCAAAATGACCAAAATGCATCCCTCTCGTTAACCTGCCATCCCTCCTCTCCCTCCCTGAGTAGCAGAGAGTGCAGGGGCCGAGGGGTTGTTTAGTTGAATGTGTTAGTCGAGTCTGTCTGACTCATTGATCCTTTAACTGAGTTTTGTATGACTTCGACTCTCTGACCCCGACTGTGGCTCTGAAATATCAGTAGCCTAACTGCTGCGTATTGATGAATCCACGCCGCTGTCCGTGGTGCTGAACTAGCAGACAGATTTGTGTGCCTTTTCTCTCCCAGTCCTGCCCTTCTGTCAGTTTTTTCTCGGATCTATTTAAAATTCTCTAAATTATAAACTGTTAATACTCAATTCTGACTGTGTTATAGCCCATATACTCTATAGAGAAATATCTCTTTCATGATCAATGTGACAAGTAGCAACGTGTAGTCACAGAAGAGCGAGAGGATCATACACAGCTACCTGTAGGATTCCTATAACATTCCTATGTTAATGATAGTATTAATAAGATTAAGACTTCCTTAATCATTCAGTAGCATCTGCACACACACTCAGAATGAGCCACCTCCTTAACATGAGGAGACATGACTGCAGAGTTTTTACCACAGGGTTCTGGTAGTGTTTGGCCATCCCTCCTGTTAAAAATGAGCTAATATAAAACTCTGTGGGTAATCTAAAATGAAAGAAGCTGAATGAGGAGGGTGGGATTAGAGCTGCAGTTATTAATCAGTGAGTCAAATTAAAGAAATTTATTCTGCAACTATTTTGCTGATCGATTCACTGTTTAAGTGAGCTAAAATGCTAAAATTGGATGGTTCCAGATTCTCAGATGTGAGACTGCGTTTCATGAACTTACATGATAACAAAGTTTTCAAATGTCTGTCAAGCAAAATGAGACATTTGATGATGTCGCTTTATGCCTCTGGATGTCGGGAAGGACATTTTTCACCGTTTCCTCATGTTTTATAGACCAAAAGAATCAATCCAGAAAATAAATGGCAGGTGAATGAATAGTATAAATGGATGAATAATATAAATAATACATAATAATCTGAAGATGCAGCCCCAGAAAGCCCTGAGATTAAACTGCTCCACATGGAAAAAATCAAATCAAATAAAAATCAATTATCCATCTGTCAAAAATTCCCTGAAGGAATTATGTTCTTTGAATGGCTTACAGAATTTTCCCGTCAAACGTGCTTCAGTCTGTCCCACCTGAACATCCCACCTGCTTTCCTTCCTCTCCTCATGCTGCTTGCTTTTTTAAAAGCTGTGCAGAGACAAAGACTCAGCGGAGTGTCGTGACCCTTTAATGCAGCCCATATTCACGGCCCTCCAGTCTCTGTCCACCGCATGATTCATATCGTATCAAAAATAAAAAATAAAAAAAATACCATGGCGTGTCAGCGTATGTCAACTTTTGCGACTGGACAAAATGGTCGCTGAGTGTTTAGAGTGATCATCCCACATCAGAAATAACTCAGGTTTTATTCCGTTACATCATCCATTTGTCTGATTGAAGGGCTCTTAATGAAACCTCTCCCCTCCTCGCTGAGCTGAAAACTGTGAGACCACACGTGAGTCCATGTATGAAAGACGTGTTTGTTCCTGAACCCGCTCCCCGCTCGGATTGTCCGTATTAATTAGCTGTGCTTGTTTAGGAGCTCATCTATATTTCAGAAGCCGGATTCATAATTCAAACAGGAACTCGAAAGATCAACTGAGCTGTTATTTTGCCGCGATTACACGATTGTCTCTTGTGCTTCGGCCGGAGACGGAGAGGCGCTGCGGCCGTCAGCGTCTCTCCTGTCAAGAGAGGGGAGGAATCTGAGAAGTGATGATGCGGTAAAACAATCGCTTATGACACGCTGCAGGGCTGCATTGTGGGCGACAGGTGATCGTTTGCAGCTTACTTTCAAGAGGAGACAGTGCAGCGCCTCCGTCAGTCACCTTGTCAAATACAAGTACAAAAGGTCAGTGGTCACTGTCAGGGATTCAGCTGGAGGCCATAGCTTGGATCTGCGACTGCACAGTATGTGTGTATTGGGTCAAATAAATATCAGGTTCCTCTTGTCTGTGAATATGTGTGAAAACTTGTGTGTGCATGTGTGTGTGTGTGTTCCGGCCTTGTAGTACAGCCTGCAGATGTTACAAGTGTGAATTTGGGTTTTCATCGATGCAGGAGGTGTGAGCCACGGGGGGGGGGGGTGTTACTTTGACTGATTCACACACTGCAGAAGTCTTCCTCAACTTGTTCACCTCAGGATTTGTCTTAAAAACCACATTTATCCCTTATTTTAACTTAAAAAAAAATTCATCCAACTTGGAAGGTCACTTGTTTTCACTGCAAATGAATTCATGCCTCTCCCCGTCTGGACCAGAGCTTGTAATTTTAATGCTGATGATTTGCCTTATAGGGAGGTATATCTTTTTATTTTAAATATAAAGCAAAGTTTTCAACAAGCACAATTGACGAAGCCTGTTGGCAGTAATTGGAAACGGCGTATTGTGGCGTACTTGTTCCCAGCATTGTTCCGCTGGACTGTTGCAAAAAGAGTCTTTGAATTCCAGCGTCAAGCAGGATAAAGTGTGAGAACTGCCTCAAGATGTTTGCCTTTGTATTCGTAGCTGAAAACTATAAAACGCTCAGTGGCGTAATCTGAAGCATGTGAAAGATGCTGCTGTTGCCTTTCATGGAAAGGCATTAAAAAAATGTCTAAAGCTTAAACAGAGATAATAAATAAGGAGTCTTAAGAGGAGGGAGAGGAAGCGTGAGGTCAATATTAGAACGACAGATTCATAAGGAGAAGCCTGGTTTGAACAAGTCAGGGAAAGAGATGAAGGGGAAATCTTTGTAATGCCTTTTTCTTCTGTATTATTTAGCATTTCACCGTATAGAAAGGTGTAATAGGTACGTGCACAGAAATACTGTCAGCAGGAATTAAACTTTATGGAAAAAAAACCTTGAAAAGCTTGGACAGATTGTACTAACGCAGCATGGACACGGCAGTTCTCCGTGCCTATGGTGCATTTCCTTAACTTAAAACACAAGTTAAAACAGAGCAATAAGGCCAGAAAACTTAGACAGCAGCGAAGGAAGAAAAGACAAAGTGCCTCATTTAGCAAAGGTCCTTAGCCACATTTTTCACTGAAGCGGAAGTCAAACAGCTACCTGGGAAAAATCCATATTAATGTCTCCAATAGTGTATGATCAATTTCTTAAATTATCCGAGGCACACACGGAGCCCTCAGATATAATTTTCATTTTTTTCCACATCTTCTTAAATGATCCTCGGAATCAGGGATAACGTCAAAGATAATTCGTACCCCCACCGAGGAGATTATGGTTTAGTTCCTCTGTCTGTCGGCAGGATATCTCAGGAACCTCGGAACAGATTTCTCTTAAATTTTGGTGGACAGCCTCGGGCCGAGGAACAGATGATTAGATTTTGGGGGTGAGCTGGATCCAAGACTTCTTCAATTAGACAATTATCATTTTAGCTGTGACTATAAAACTAACGGAGATAGAGGCTTGATTTCAAATCCAAAGGGCGTGTTTGCAGATTGACTGTCATGCACCTTCTGTGTATAAGTGAAGCTCTGAGAGTGAGGAAATTGTGTGAACGGAAAGGTAAGGAGTGTTTCTGAGTAACTCTCAGCCTGGTGGTGTGGCGCTTTTGTCTTAGGACCCACATTTTACTCCGATAACTTCCTGTTCTGTTTTCGTTTGGCCCTGTTTGTGTGAATGGGATTGCGATTGGGGAAACAAGGGTAGAGAGAAAAGCAAGAACATTTCCTCTGGACCGGAAGATTAGAAAAAAACCATGAACACTGAACTAGTCGGAGGTGTTTTAAGCCTTGTAGGTGTGGGTGACCAGAGCGCTGCTGTAGGTCCAGCTCTTCATGACTCATGTCCAGCTGTTTTTGACTCAAACTGCTCCAAATGACTCATTGGCTTGTACTGAGATTTTGAGCCGTCCATTATCATCTGTTTAGATACTTTATATTTTGGGAGCATTAAGCTACAGTTGTACTATATGTGTGTGTGTGTGTGTGTGTGTGTGTGTGTGTGTGTGTGTGTGTGTGTGTGTGTGTGTGTAGAAAGCAAATATTGGTAAATGCTGTGGATACAGGATCCATTTGCGTTATTGTTTAATTCTTTTATTGTGGTTTTAGCTTTTTTTTTTTTTTTTTTTAAAGGTCAACAGATCAACAGCTCTCTCACATCTCGAAATGGTTAGCTTAGCTTAGCTTAGCATAAAGACTAGAGACAGGGGAGGTTAAGTGCTGGGCTATGCTGCCTTTGGACAGAGCCAGGCCAGCTGTTACCAGGCTAAGCTAAGCTAAACATTTCCTGGCTGTAGCTTCATATTTAAGTGACAGACACGATGGTGGCAGTAATCGTCTCATCTGACTCTTGGTGAGAACGTGAACAAGCATATTCCTGGAAATGTCCAACTTGTCTTTTTGAAGCAGGTCATTTCCTACTCTGTTGTGTCAGTGCGTGCTGCTTTATTTATTCAGTGCTGTTGTTTTTGGTCCTGCGTCAGTGCGTTTATCTTCTTGGTGCATCTTTGTGAAAAAGTGCTCTGTAAATAAGGTGAATTTTATTTCCAGCGTTGTCCTGTATGGTTTCATTCTCACCGCTGTCTGACGACCTCTTCCAAGCACACTGAAATGACACCTGACGGTGATGTTATGAGGACTGACGTGTCACAGCACCGCAGCCCTACGACCCATGATCCTAACTGACCTTCTCTTTCCTCCCTCTCTCTCCTCTTCCTCCCCCCACCTCGTCTCTCCTCTTCTCCTGTCCAGATGCAAGGTGTGCCGTCCCCCCCTCCTATCATCATCACCATCATCGCACCCAAGCCCACTCCTTCCACGCTCCCTCCTACGACCGTCCCGTTCACGAACGTCCCTCCTACGACCGTCCCTCCTTCGACCGTCCCATCTACGACCGCCCCTCCTTCGACCGTCCCTCCTTCGACCGTCCCTCCTACAACCGCCCTTCGCACGAGCGTCCCATCTACGACCGACCCTCTCACGACCGTCCACTCCACGACCACTGGAACCCCAATCTACGCGTGAGCTCCGGAAAACAGCTCTACATGTTGGACCAGGAAGAGGTAATGTTGTCCACGCACCAGGAATACACTGATACTGGTTTTTCACAGCCAGGCCACCAGTTGAAAAAAAGGGACATTTAAAGACAACTTATTTTTCACCCTTTGCCCTGATAGATGTCTTTAGAGAGGACCTACAACACGAGTAAAAAGAGTAGTATATTTCACATGGACATCGGACACGTTCCATGTAGGTGATGCCAAGGGTATTTCAATGCTTATGCTTAAATATTCATTGTTTGTGGCCAATCAAGGTCTGCCTGTCATGCTCAAAGTCAAAGTCAAAACTTGTCTCATGTCAAGTCAGTTCTTTAGGGAGTCAAGTCTCAGCCAGTCCAACAAGTCAGGTCCTCATTTTTGTGACTTAAACTTGCATTAATTGGCCACCTGAGGGCAGCACAGGTAAATTCCTCTGACCCAAATGAAGGCTTCACAGCTTTTATCATAGAAATGTGTCAAAAGAAAATCTAAATTGTACAATGAATAGCCTATTTCCTTCTCCCGTGACGCATTGGAAGGTATTACATATCCAAAGCACACCCTTTAAATCATATTACACAGTATATACTTACATATGGCACGTGATACACTGAATTATGGTACATTCACATCTCACATTGAAGTTGGATTAAGGGTCTTGTTTTAAGCAATGTAGCTAAAGTCACTGTAAGCTGTATTTCATGTAGGAAGGTGCTATGTAAATAATAATAATAATATAAATGATATGTAAGCATTACATTGGCATATTGTTACTGTCATTTGGATTCACATTTCTGCTCACCTGGCAAACTAAAGTGCAATATTCCCTCTTCTTAAAGCTCTGTTTTGGTCTCCACCAACTGTTGAGGGAAACATCTGACCCTGAGGCCCTTCAGTGCTCCATAGTTTTAACTAAACCTCAAACATAAGGCAAAATCTGAGTCTTAGCTATTGGAAATGTCGGCTTTTGCTCATGAATATGAAGCAGTAAGTTAATCCTAAATGGACTGTGAAAACATTTTAATGATTCTGATTCAATAAGCAGTTTTTATACTAAATTGAGATTGTATTAAAAGCTATCCTACCCAAACTCTAGTTGGGAAGAGGTGCTGTATTGATCAGTATGCGAGGTGTAACCCTACTCTGATGTGTGAGCATAACATAGGCACACCTACATATCACAGTGAATACTCCCTGGTGTATTTTTGGGTAAAGGTAGGTTGACGGAGCTCTCAGCATGGCCTGTTATAGAATAGTCTTTGTGCTACAAAAATGACCCATCTTATGAGCTGATATCTGTTTAAAAGGAGGTCAGAGGAAGAATGTATCCCGGACCGCCGTCGCTTCAGGATTACTGTTGGGGGTTCAGTTTCAAGGGCAGTTGTTCATTCTTGCGTAAACATCTGTGGTTGGAAACTCTCGTAATCCTCTGCATTTTTTCACTCAGTCAAAACGAGTAACCAGTAACCTCGAAGAAAAAAAACACCCTTGAACTGTGGGACATCTGTGATGTTGAGTTATTTTGGAATGAGAAGTTGTAAATCACTGTTTTTGGTGTTCTCTCTTAGCCTGTCTGACAGACTGTACGTACATCTGGGTCAACTGGTGTCTTACGCTTTCTTGTCCGCTCGTAGAGTGCGTTAACTTGGTTTTACATGCAGGTGAAGAGACTCATCATTTGATTAGTGTAGTCAATGCAAGGTTTTCATTAGAGAAACAGCAAGAGTGGCCCCCTTTGTGCCTCTTGTGGTCGTAGTGCATTGTGGTGTACTTAAGCTACTGTTGGTAGAGAAAATGAGAAATCCTGACTCTGACACCAACTGCTGACTTTAACAGGTTTAAATTTCTTTAGATTAGCTGCATATTTCTGTCAGCACCATGGAATTATTTTGATATGATAGCATGTTATCTACATTTCTGTTCAGCTGGGCAGACCCTGTACAGATTAAGTCCAATCTTAGCCACAAATTGGTTGCCCCTGACTAATTCAGGCTCAATTTATGCCAAATCGGTTGGCGTTTAGTGCACAGTCTGAGGGAGTCACAACACCTGATTAACTGCATGAACAACCGACGATCGGCCTCGTGGTTGAACAGATTTCTGGCATGTCGGAAATTTTGCAGCGTGAACATCAAACTCGGAGGTTCTTGCCGTTGAGAAGGGAGGTTCAAAAAGAAAGCGTGAGTAACACAATGTGCAAGATAAATGAAAACGCACAGTGTCGGCCTTTATGCAGGCACCCTGTATAAACACAGTGCAAACTCAGGATTGCAAAGTACATCAAATAATTCTTTAAAGGTCTGTTTTTTAATTATCGTCAATGCCAACTTTATTCTCTTATGGTGTAAAAGCAGAATGTTTTCATTTCCAGTGATCTGGCTTAGTTCTGAACAGACTTTATTGGCACCGTCAACCAGAACCCATGCGACCCAAGTCTTAATAGCAAAGAGCATAGAGAGCCTCTCCAACCATTGCAAGTGTGTTGCTTCTGTCTTTTATAATGCAGTGCAGTGCAGTTAGTTTTAATGAGAACAATATTCTTTTTCAGCCTGTATTTATCTTAAGGAATGAGTTAGCAGGAGTTCTGTGTTTCAGCTCTGTTTCAGCTGTTTCAACACTTTCACAGCTGCGCAGCTTCACAGTGAAATCTTGATTTTCTGCTGTTAAAGCAGCAGAATATAATGGTTGGAGAATGAGAGAGACCTGTTTCTCAATTATTTTTATTTCTGTGTTCCCCCAGCTGATTTTCAGTTTACTTAAAGGGTACATAACTGTATGTCAGTGTTGATTAACTTGACTGTTTTAGCTCCTAACTTGAACCTGCTGCTGGTTGTAATTCTCCTCTGGCTCTGTAGGCCAGGAGAGGGTACTGTTCTTCAACTTTTCTACCTCTGCTTTGCCACAAAGCTGCTTCTACTCACAATATTACACATTTTAAGCCAATACTGCTGATTCATAACACCACTTCTGACACCACCATGAATGGACCGCAGCCATGTAAAATCCATAGGTCACATCCCCCAAACTTAACGAGGCTTTTTAAGGCCATTTTTACACTGATATACTTTTTAATTTCCTTTAAAGCCCTAAACTCTGACTCATCGGCACTTTATAGCAGTACACTGGGGTAGCTGTAAGTCTGGCTATGTGGTGATACAGTCATTCTGGTCCTTCAACGTTATCTTTTATCTTTGTTTTATTGTATTTTACTGTTATCTGCCACGCTGTTTGATAGATTTTATGTACTCGGTGTATTTTACAGTGCGTATTTGTGCATGCCGTTTGATTTAAGCCCTGCACTGAGGCACATTCCTATGTTCAGCCATGTTGGCGAGTCAATAAAGTAATGAATCTTTATGTGGCCAGTCAAAGCGTACTGGTGGCGACTTCCCTGCAGTGTGTGTGCACGCCTGCCAATAGTATTTCATCTTGTCATCACTCAGAGGAATAGAGCGCGCTGTGATCCCGATAAGAGACCTGCACTGCTCCGGAGGGACTGAATGGAGAGCCCAGTTCAATTAATCGGAGCCCTATCCCTGTCTAATTGTGCCAATAAGGCAGCAGCTGTGAATGGGTCGGAGGCAGGACTGACGTGCTGATGGCCGTCACCTCAGCGGCAGAGAGAGGCGTTAAATATTCATGCTTGTCAATCACCTCATGCCGAGCAGGCCTCTCTCTCTTCCCATCTTTTTTTTTTTTTTTTTTTTTTATTGTGCACACATACACACACCCACCCTTCAATTTATTTATTTCAGACGGCTTCAGTGGCGAGGCAAAAAAGCAATCATACTGTACGCTGCCACAGCGGAGATACGGAGGCTCAGTGGAGGACTTCGCTCTTTTCCCTCACCGGTGTTGCTGCTTCCTGCACATTTTGATATCAGCTGATCTTAAATACACACCTTTCACCTCCCCGATTCTCTGTTTGCTTATATGCTTGGCTTCTGAGGCTCAGCATCACCTGTCCAATCCCTCTTGTATCTCTGCCCCCTCCAGGCTCAAGCCTGGTTTTAAAGCCCTCCATCGATCCACCACGCTTACCTTTTCTCCTGTTCTCTCTCCCTGTTGCCTCCTATCACTCTCCTCTTTTTAATCCGTCTGTTGTTCCGTCTCTTCTCTCTCTCCTCCCACCCTGCCCAATCTCTCACTCTCTGCCCTCCCTCCCTCCTGTCTCCATATTCATTGCTACTACACTTCCTCTTTCTTACCCCCTCCCATCTCTCTGTCGCACTCCTTTCTGCCCTCATCCTTTTACCTCACTCTCTCCTCCTCCTCCCTCCCTCTCTCTGGGATGACTGGCAGGAGTCTCTGGCTCTCCCACAGGCCACCTGTCTCTGTCCTCCTCACAGCTCCATTCACTTGCTTTTTTTTTTTTTAATGTTTTATGAATGATGGCCATCAGACAGACGCAGGAGAGACGTCCTCCCGGAGAGCCGAGGTGTCGCTTCGGGGAACAAGACTCCTCTGTTGTGTCTGAAATGTGTCACTATGGAAATGTGTGTTAATCGCGCGCCTGTGTAGCTCTTGACTCCCGGTGCGTTGGGTTCATTGAACTGTTTCCTAGTGATGGAGTGGAGGCACTTCATAGGGCTAGAATGGGATTACGCCATCACCGACTTGTCAACACCCCTGGCTCATTTCACTTGCCAAGGATAATAGATATGCCGACAAGATGTGTTGTCTGACTGGCATGTTTTGACACTGTGCATCCAGGGCAAAATACCTCTGAAAGCTCAAAAACGGCCTGTGAAATTAAAAATGACGAGGCAAAACATGCCAGCTCTAATTACAGTACCCTCTTGTACTGTTTTTCCTTTTTTGTTCTTGCATTGTCATTGCACTCTTACAAGTGAATGTGACTTCTACACTATCTCCCTTGAGCGTCTGCGTGTGATTGGTGGAGAGTCTTTCCAGTGCAGTCTAAGCAAGAAAAATAGAAACGTGTTACTTGGAAAACAAGCGAGCAGGCAGCCTGAAGCAGCAGAAAATGTCACTTAGTGTTGCTCTGTGTGTGTGATCACATATTAGGGTAAGAAGAAAAATATTTTTGTGGTACAAATGGATGCAGTCCAGCAGCTGAGAAATTACTGTAAAGTTGAGTCAACACTTCTGTGAAGCAGTCACAACAGAGATTTAACACTGTAGACTTCATTTTGCAGGGATCATGCATGAGGTTGCATGTATTATATTCTGCAGCAGTGTTGTTTTGTTTTTTTGCCCCCTTAGTTCTACAAATGTTTCACCGTTTCCTGCGTCGTTGCACATTTACATTTAGTAAACTTTGTGTGAATTAGAGCTGAAATAGTTGATTAATGGATTGACTGATGAAATTATAATATGCATTATTCACTATTTTCTGACGTTTTATTGACCAAACGGTTACTTCATTGAGAAAATAACTGGTACAGTAATAGATAATGAAAGTAACAGTCAGTTGCAACCAAAGTGTTGTGTGTGAGCAGAAGTGCACTAATGCACTCATGAGGATTTAAATGTGATGACTGGATCATTTTTCACTTATTTTGACATTTAACGCTTTGCAGTAGTTTGAGAAGTGGAATTTGCTAACAGAGCTTGCTTCTTGTAGACCTCCTCACTAACTGGCTCACTTGGGAAAATCTGGCTGGGAAAAAAAAAAATCAATGTAGGCAATGATAAGCATAAGTAGTCATTTTTCTGGACCTGATATTTCTTTGCCGTTCATAATCTGTGAGGACTCGTTCTCCTCACTCTCTCCAGGCTGCTCTGCCTCTTTCTCTCCTGTAGGGGGAGCTACAGGGCTGGCAGTGATGGCTGTCTGCCATCCTCTCCCCCTCCTCTTCTCATCTCACATTAATCGGAGGTGACAGAGGTTCATATACCACGGCCACGCACCAGTGCTCTGTCCCCCAAGTCATGTGTCCTGGCTGCGCTTCCCCAACTGTGCCAGTGTTACGCAAGAAAAACTGACAGGGGGCACACGCCTTGTTTAGCCTGCAAGAGCTGGGAAATATATGCATAACACTCTGAGAAGTAAATGTAGTTCTCTAGCAATTTAAAATTCATAGGATTGTTGAGTACATTTTCCTCTTTGGTAAAAACATGTCTGCCTTTGCATGTTGGTGGTCCCATTTGCAGCTAGGATGGTGAATTTCATAGCACTCAAGCATGAGCTGGTCTGCAAACAAGCTGCAGCACCTCGGTGGCTTTAGCCTGTAGCTACTGTTGTCACAGTGCATGAAGAGGTGGATAGTATGTTTGCTTATGACCCTGGAGAACAGGATTCAGGTGGCTGTCGCGTGGGAGTCGGAGGGATTAATTATGTAATAAACGTAGGTGGGCAGTGAGTCTCAGAAGAGAAAGGTTGACTGTTTTAGTAAGATGGCTGACCTGAACCCCTGAGGCAATGTTAACAAAAAAAGTCTTGGTATTTCAGTAACTATTAAATGCCATTTAAATAAAAATTGTCACTCACTCAGAAGTAAAACACTTTTCAAAAGGTCATCCTGTGCATACAAGGGTTTAAATGGCTTTTATCTCAGCGTTTTGATTAATTCGCCTATCCCTGTGGATAGTGTACAGTTTTTTTTTTCCTCCATTCCTTGGAGGCACCTAGAGAAAGAGGGAAACTGGGCCTAATTTGTCTCCTGCCAACTTACCAGGAGCAACTGCCAGATCTCGATGACCTTAAAAGCAATCCTCTGCCATTTATCAGTTTTATTAAGAAGAATTGCACTTGGCCAGGTCTGTCTCTGTGGGACGCGTCGTTTGAACTTTTCCTGTGCACTTAACGTCTGCAAGCAGACGCAATAAACCAACTCAGCATTTACATTCGAGCTTTATGGTATTATTTGCATCTTATATTTCATGCAATAGAAAAGCCTAAATACCATACTTTGGGTACGGGTATCACATCGGTTGCTATCAACCTTCTTTATTAACCCGGGTCTTCTTCATGAGTGCATGTTATTTCTAATGAATGTTCTCCAGAGCTCTTAAACGTTTAACTTGATGCAGCCCATTCAAACATGATACTGTCCCCTAAGGAAGGATATCACATCATCAGGACGATAAAAACAAAGAAAACAGCAAAAGCAGACAGGACTATGACAGGGCCATGACAGCATGCAGATTTTAGTATGTTTACACATCATTTAAGGACCATATGTTTAATACTGTCTGTGTCAGATTTTACTGTACCACAGCGCCCACCTCAGTTTATCCCACCTACTTCTACTGTATATCACAATATACAGTACATTGAAAATCATGGTCCCGAGTTCTTTCCAGCACGTCCTCATACCTAAACGACTGAATAGTCTAAAGTCGACCTATATTTGACATTTTTCTGTTTTGTTTTTTTAGATATGTAAATAACACAAATGGTCACCTCACTGGTTCTGCATGAGAAAGGCCAAAAATGGTCAAAATGTCAGTCCTTTTGGCCTGTTCACAGTGTGTGTGTGTGTGTAATTCTGTGAGTAGGATCATTGTGTGTTTTAAACAGTCTGGCCAGTGCCTGAGGTCAGGAGGAGGAGGAACATCTGTCCGTGAAAGAACGTTACTGTTGGTCTGAAGGACAAATCGCGCTTTTGGCCACATAACAGTGTATCATGATGCACGGGACCGTGTGTGTGTGTGCGTGCGTGTGTGTGTGCATGCTCAGGTGAAATTTCTGTCTGTGTTTGTGCAGCTGCATGGCCAAATTTTTGTTATTGCCTGCCTGCGTGTGTGTGTGTGTGTGCCAATGTATTACTCACATTGTGGGGCCATAAATCTGTTTACACAGTCACATTGTGGGGACTTGCCTTACTTGTGGGGACGAAATGCAAGTCCCCACAATGTAAATCATTAAATTCTGGGGTGAAGACTGGGGTTAAGGTTAGGATAAGGGTTAGGGTTGGGTTAGGGTTAGGTGAGTGGTAGTTAGGGTTATGGTTATGGTTAGGGTAAGTCTCCAGGAAATGAATTTAAGTCTATGTAATGTCCCCACAAGTGATGAAAACCTAACATGTGTGATTGCATGCGTGTGTGTGTGTGTGTGTGTGTGCATGTGTGTTTGAGCCAGAGTTTGACAGCCAGCACTGTTTGATTGCTGCCCCATTAAGAAATAATAGATTGCACAGTTTTCACACATTACACACTCTATTTCTTGCAGCCTTACACACAAACACACACACACAGAAACTCCCCTGACACAAACCTACTCCCTCTCTTTCTCACACACACACACACACAGACACACACACACACACACACACACACATCCATACACGGCGTCCCACCATATTCCCCTGCTCCTCACAGCTGGGCCTGAGGAAGCAGTAGTGACATATGGGCAAGCCAGCCTGCAGCATCACTCAACTCAACCTGCCAAGCTGAGCAAAAACACCCTCCTCCCTCTTCAGATCAATGGCACTCCCTTCCCTCCCTTCCCTCCCTCTCCCTTCCTTCCTCTACCACCATCCCTTTCTCCTCGCCCTCCTGGTCCAACGCCACCATCCCACTATCTACTCCTAGCTCTCCACGCCCGGACTGGCTTCTGCCTCGCACAGCGTGGCACAGTTGTTTGTTTCTGACTGAAATTTGAGGAGCATGTTCATTTTTAATTTCCCGATTCTTAAAATTAGAATCAGAAATGGATCGATGTCAGCCCTGCCTATTACAGCAGTCGTCATGGATGCTTAAATCCTTCAGGCACACAATTTAAAATTCAGATTGGATGAAATCGATCGCTGCACCACTAGTGTCAGCGGAGCGCAAACATGGCCCAGAACCTTAAATGAGACGTCCGACTGCAGATTTTCTTACACCTGCATTAATTCGGGTGTAACCGCTCGTCTTCAGGTTTCACCAGTTAGAGAATTGAGACAATGGAAAGGAAAGAACTGCACAGCTAACATGTGAGACACCATGTCAGATACACCAGTCAGCCGAGCTGCGACATCTGGGGATAATGGTGGAATTCAGTGAAATGCTACTGGAACTCCATGGATGCATGATTGGGATAAACATTGTGAAAGACAGTAACAGCTTTTTCCGCCTTGCTGAGAGTCTGGTCCATCTGGTCTGTTTGCCCATCCAACATTTGGTCCAGAACAAGATATCTTTCCAAATACTGGTCACACCTGGTATGGATATTTATGGTTCCCGCAGAATGATTCCTGATTTAGTAACCCCTTGACCGTTTCTCAAACGCTGTCCAACACTTCAGTCCATTTGAAAGAATCTTGAAAGCTGTGTTTTCTGATCGTCATTAGAATTTTATAAGATGTTCACAGTGTTATTTCCTTAAATCACTGTTATTTTGACCAAGTGTTGGACAAAACAAGCTCAGGTTTCACCTTAAAACAGTCACAAATATATTGTTATTGCACAAAAACGACGTGCATTCAGAACTGCAAAGAATACACATGCTAACAATCAGTTACAAATAGATTATACAGTGACAGTTCACACCATCACATGTTTAGTTTGGATAAAATATCCACACACTGAGTCAAAACATCCACTTGTCTTGGCTGTTATAAGTATTAACTCATTATTGTGTTGGGGAGGGACAGAGTTTTCATGCTAGTTACACCCACAGGCACAAGAAATATCCAAATCTAATGGGCCACAGAATTTGCTGATTCATGCTTTCACAGGGAACCATTTTGATTCTAACGCCCCCCTCTCTCCTCCAGCACCACTCTCGTGATGAGCTTTACATTGTTAGCCACCACTGGTAAGGCTCCACATGCGTCAGTCTGCTTCAGACGAAGTGCTTCTGTCTGATCGTTGAACAGCGAGCAAACCCCCTCCACCTTTCCAGAATCGGAACAGAGGCGGGCTGTTTCCGCCAATTTTTCTCACCTTCGGAAAGAGAAAATCCAACAAGTTCACCCACTTCATGCAGCGAGGGGCGAGCTGTGCGAACACGTCTCTCAAGCTCCCTTTTCACACGACTACTTCCATCACTTTTCAGCACAAACAGGCGAAACAGCATGAATGTCTTTGAAGGCTGTCCCAAAGCATGTGTTGTTATCCCAGTTGTACCCTTCGTACCATGGAAGGCTTTTTACCCCAAGATTGGCCATTTGCAGCAGGTGTAATGGACATAGCAGCTTCTAGTGAGCACCATAGCAGGCCTTTCCACTGTCGTTTATTAGAGAAATGTGGAAAAGAGCATTGTAAATGAAATGTGTGTGCGAGGTGTATGTGCAGCATCTGAGGTGGTTAAAAGTCAGTGTGCTGGCCTAATGCTGCCTCTCTGTGGATGCAGAGTGAAGCCCTAGCAGCTCGCTTTGCCCACTCATGGCAGCCTCAGAGCTGGTGTTATGTCACGTCTCCAGCTGTAGACCCTGCGACATCTGACCAATCAAATCCTACCACACGCAGAGTAAATATAGCCTCCATGTGTTTTCCCCCCCGCTGGAGCCAGAAGTGGGATGCTCACTGGTGGGCTGATGTGTCAGGGTCGGGTAGAAAGGTATTCTGGGTCTTTTCCATGAGTCAAGTTGTCAGTGATGAATTGCACTGGGCAGGGCAGCAGTCGGGGGGGGAGAGTGAATGGGCTTGTTCTTGTTCAAGTAGATGTGATTAAGGAAAATTACCATATTTAGCTCCTTGTAATTGGATAGTGTTGACATCCAGATGGCTTGTCAAGGATTTAACTTTTTAAGGCTCATGGACTGAATAATAATAATAATGATAAACTTTATCTGTACAGCACCTTTCATACAGGAAACAACTCAAAGTGCTTTAGAACAAAGAAATTTCATGCACCAACTGCTTCATATAAATAAAGACATAGAGTGAAAATAAAAGCAAAGATAAGAAATGAATGGAAAATATGATGGTAATTAGAAAACCCACTGGATAATATAATAAGAATAAGATAGAAATAAGGCTGAAAACAGTATGCAGAGAATGCATAAGATGGAAGATAAAAAAACCCACCAAATAATAATGAAAAAAAATTAAAAAAGAGATTAGCCATGATTTAGCTACAGCTCATGTTATGAAATACATGCTTCTACTTCCTCAGTTTGCCTCCAGTACGTAAAGAGAAAGAGTTGAAGGTGTTGATCTCTATGGAAGAGACGCAAACCTGTGCCTCGGCTCACCAAGCATGTATTCTGTAACAGCCTCGCAATTCATACTGTAGATAAAAGTAAACGCAGCCCATTTGTCTCCTCTGGATTCCATGGCAACGGCTGAAAATTTGGACACAGAGAAGCATCACTTTAACCCCGCTGAAAATCACTACTATTCCTCCAACAGTCGCAAAACCATTCAGCGAGATTACCTGTGCTCTGAGTTTCCTACTCCTCCGTACTCCGCGCCCGATTCCTTTTTCATGGAGTCAGAGCTGGCACAGTGCTCAGCCGGGCATTATGAAACCACTTTGCTTATTACGTATATTTAGAAACGCTGTCATCAAGCAGCATGGTTGCAATGAAGCTGCACTATGCAACTGCGGCTTTATTTGCGTTCCTGATCAATGGAGAACCGGTCGAATGTGAGGTTAATTCAGGTTTACTGTTACTGGCTGGCGCTAAAGCATATTCAATTAGCCGAACGGAGTGCTCGGCCGCTCTCTGCTGCTGGTTCCTACATTAATCTGGCAGAGAGAATTAAAAGAGGGTTAGAGAAAAGCTGTGTGCACTGACAAGACTTGGATTTAAATTGAGGCTGGATGCACTAAAGAGGCTTGAATTTAGATTGAAGCGGGGTGTCTTTTTTTTTTCTGGGCTGATAATGTCACACTGGAGCGAAGGATACTCTCGCTGGGGTTATGGTGATGCTGCACGGCAAAACTTCCTGTGTTAAGTTCAAGTTCATTTGTAGAGCAGTATCTCACACAGAGTTAAGGTGCCTTACAGAGTGAACAATGTATAAAACAATATATAGAATATAGAACAATGTGAGAGTTAAAGGAAAGATGCGAGGTGTGAGATTACACACTTTAACACCCACACAACCACAAGTTAAAAAATAATATTGCAGTATGAAAGCACACATATGCCATGACGTGAGGGTAGATAGCACTTATTTAAGAATGGCACGGCTGATGGGAATCTAAAATTTTGGCTCAATTTAACTTTACAGCGAGTGCAAGAAAATTGCTTTTGTCGACGTGTAGTGCAAAACAAGGCAGGCAGGACAACACTGAACGCAATAAAAACCAGTCAAAGCTAAATGCAGCTGATCTCACGGCACAGCGTCGCCATATTGCGTTGCCATCTTGGATGCAATATCTTGTTTGACACCATGATTTTTTGAAAAATTCCAATCACTCATTGTGCCTTCGAGGCTGAAATCTGTACCGTAATTTTACGCGTTGTTGCTGCCCTCTGTTGCAGTCAGAGGCAGCTGGTGGTGATAACACTGTCGCAGCATGTGATGCCATCTTACCAACATTTACGATGATAAACAGTATTAATGCGTGTATCTATCATGAACTGAAGTATTGGCCCATTGGGAGCTTTCACCTGTCGGTGTTGAAAAACTACAGGTGCGGCAAAGTCCTTTAGATTCGTCTTCAGCATACAATGAAGCTAAATTTTAGAGCAATCCGTCTAATAGTAGATATTTCATTCAGGATTAAAGTGCAGGACCGACAGAAGCAGTGACAGAAAACTTGATGTATGGCAAAACCTCTCATTGCCCCAACAAAAGCGAAACGCGGTAAATTAACATATACGCTCTGTGCATTCTCACACTGGACTCATAAAGAATGGATGCTGCTTAATATATTTTTCATCATGGAGTCTGTACTGTAATTTCATCACAACAAGCAATATGTTCCAGTGTATTACAACATACTCTTGTGCTCTTTGGTTGCGCAAGCAGCAAAGAGGAGCGTAATCATATAGGCAGTTGATTTATGGTGCTTGTCCCTGATTAAGTTGGATATAGAGACTCATACGAGCAGGATCCTGATGCTGTGATGTGCAGCATCTTCTGCTCGGCTGGTCTAACACGAACTGTGTGTGTGTGTGTGGGGGCGTGTGTGCGTTCATGTGTCCGATGCGATACAGCTGTAGCGTGGTGGCGGAGAATATTAGTAGCTTGAAGTGGAGCAGCGTCTGCATTAAATTTTTTATGTGCCCTTGCTTTGATGGACACACAGCTGCACATGCAAAACACCAGTAAGAACACACACACAACAAAACACACACCCACTCTGGCATCTTTTCATCTTAACAGGGCCCCTTTAGAGTGAGTGGCACTGGGCTGTCTTGTGGGACATATGGCTCAGTGTGACCTGCCAGTGTCCTTCACTGTCGTTGGCTGTGCCCCAAAGCCCCCCAGGCTGCATTATCCCGCTCTGCCCTGCAGTTAGTCCCACCTTCTGACTCTGGCTCTCTGTGTTCACACCAGCTCTTTCATGTCCCGATATTGCATTTCTGTTAGACGCTAGTCTCAAAAGGACACATTCAAATGCAGAGCAGTCTCGTATCAGAACACACACTAGGCTGCTCCACAGATTCGTGTCAGTGAGGATGCGTAGAGGGCAGCGGCTTCAGTCACTCTGAATCCATTATTTGGTGTTTATTGAAGCTGCAATCATGTTTTGTTTTTGTTTTTTGGCCAGTTGAGTGCAGAAGAACATTACAACTAGCTGAAAAACACATCCACTGCATATAAACTCACTGGCCACTTTATTAGGTACACTTGTAAAATGTAATCCAACATCCCAGCCATAAGTTTGACCTTCATAAAGACAGTAATGTTATTTTGATTGGCACTTTAACTTGTTTATTTAACATTGTTGAGGTTGTAGGGTGCAGTGGTGTTCAACTGGACTGCTTTTTATTGAGTGGTGTTTCAGGAATAAACACATAGCATAATTAACACCTCTCCTAAAGTTTTGCCCCCCAAAAAGATTGAATTAGACTTTATCAAGCAGACATGGAGCAACATTTACATTGGTTTTAAGCCCACCTGACAAGTTCTAAATCAGCTTTCCTATTAGCTCTGCTTTTGGTCTCCACCACATCCTGAGAAAAACATCTGCGTCTTCTGGGTAGGGTAAAGCCGCTGCTGAAAACCGGGCTGATGAGAGCAGAATTTGCTGGCCATAAAACTAATCAGCTAAAAGAGACTAAAACGCCACATGCACCCACTTTATTTGGTAAGCCATAACAGTGGAATACAGCAGCACAGCTTCACCCATGAATGCATCACAGTGTGTTACTTTGAAAGGAAACTCATCATGAATTTCTGCAGTGACTTTTTATTTCTTTGCACATTTCTTGGTGTTCTGGGGCCCAGTGCCAACGCAGTACTGGCTTTGGTGTTCAGTCAAGATTTATAGGTCTGTACTGTACAGTATATGCTGTATTTTCTGAGTGTATCTGTGATGTTTCAAAAGGACCAGTGCTTCTGATTAGTGTGGCACATTCTCCCATTTATTTTCCCCCAAGCCTCACTTTTATGAATTCAGGGACTGTGGGGCCAACTGTGCCGTCGCTGTGAAATGTGGTTTATATTTTCTATATACATTTTTTGCCTTTTCTTTTTGTTTTCAGTTTGCAGTTCCTCCAGATCAAACATAATGTATCACACAATGAACTGCTGTGGATGTTAGAGGTTTTTGAATTCCAGCTTTGTCTCTTAGCAGATAAGCCACTTCTGCAGAACGATGTGTGTAAAGACTTTAAAGCATGTGATGTAACTGGTAGACTGTGGATTGCATCTGACCCCACATTAACCTCAAATACATTTCTTGGATGAATTTAATCTACATGATTGTTGCTTTCATCGAAGGTTTATCAGTTCATTCATGATGTTGGGAACCTTACTGACACCTGTTATACATCTCTTTTGTGTCTGTTTGTTATCAGCCTTTTTAATTGTTTCAATCTATTCTAAAAAACACAACTTAGATAAAATGCTCAAAGATAAATTTAGCCTCAGCAGTTTCCACAGTATTGCAGATATTAATAAAGCATAATGTGAACACAATGGTTCCTTGAACGCAGCGAAGAGAAGGTGCATAGCTGCAGTTACGTGTTCATATTGTGTACTGAATGTCAGGATGTACTTCAGGAGCGTGTGTTTGTGTACTGACCTTGTACTTTCTCTCTGCGTGCAGGTACACCCTTTGCTGATGCGCGAGCGGCGCTCAGAGTCTCACAGGAACAAGCTGCTGCGGCGGACAGTCAGCGTTCCTGTTGAGGGACGGCACCATCCCGAGATGGGTGAGCAGACAAACCTTTAAGCAGCTTTAATACTAAGATATTCTAACTGGAGTCTCAATCAAGGTCCAACCAAGTTCTTTAACATTTTCACTTAATAAAAAAGAAATCAAATGGCATCAAATCCAATTAAACACCTCAAGGACCTGTTATGGGGCGATTTTTGGGTGATGCCCTGGATGCATCTCAACTTCTCTTCCTTCATGTCCATTTAACTCTTCAAAACATCGTCACCTTTGCTACTTTACGTTAGCTCACAATAGTGGGATAGTTGCATGGCAACCACAGCGATGTAAAGCTCTTTGCATCCTCCATCCATTACTCTCTCTGTTACTCGCCACGCTCGCAGCAGCACTCTGCATCTGAGCGGAGATAAAAGCATCCCATCTGATCAGAGCTTAAGGCAGCTGTTTCCTCTCTGCCAGACTTTGCCTAGCTTTGCCTTTTGTCAGGTTGGCTGATTTATCAGTTATCTTGCTTTGAAATGAAATTCATTTAATGGTACCTTGATCATCATGCATGTCTTTCGAGTTCTCTGTCTCTTTATTTCCACCTCAGTTTATATTAGTTTTATTTTCGCGGTGATCTCCTCTTTCTCCTCCTTCTTTATGCTTTTAAAATGCATCCTCTGTGTTTTTAAAACGCCGTATTGTCCTCTCAAACTCTCCTCGGACTCTATGAAACTGACCCTCTGATTGCTACCTTCCTCTGTTTGTTTTGCCGAGTCAGTCTCTCTGGGCCCTCTACAAATGTCTCGCTCAGTTTCTCCCTCTTCCTTCACCCTCTAACTCTCCGTCTCACTCAGCTATTTTAAGGGCCTCCCTCGCGACGTCCTCCGCCTGTGATTCTGCCGTTGCTGCCACCTCAGCAGTTGTGCTGATTCATCTGGATAAATATTTGCCTCAGTTTTCACGGGTGGCTCTCTGACCTCAAAGCGGTCAAGCACTGACACGTCAGTTGACACGGTCCCGCCACGCTTTGACATATGCTGATATAGCAATGCCACTTTATATTGACCGTGTGTAAGTATATTGTTAACACGGTCAAATATGTTAGCATGCTACACTACAGGCCATAATGCACTGACACCATTATGGACCATCTGTGGTGACTGCGCCCAAGAGCCAAAAGAGATTAATGGACCCCAGGCAATTAGTAATTATCAGATCAACAAAAAAGCAAATGGAGGTTGTCATAAGGCCACAGTGAGAGATGAAGTCTACAGGGAGCCACATGACCTATTTTATAAAATCCCTGACATACGACGCTGAGCTGATGAAGGCTCAGTGACTAATTCAGTGTGAGTTAGAGTTTAGTGCATGCAAAGATTGTTTAATGATTCATTGTCTGAAAATATACGATAGCATATGTTTATTTTGAACTGAAAAGGTGCAAATTTTAGACTTCTGTCACACTTTTAAGGCATAAAGTGGAGGTGTGTGTGCTGCGCCGGCGCTGCTCACGTGCCAGAGGTCACACTGTGGCCGCGCTGGGCAGTTTCTCATTTTGAATTTTACTATCTATATTAGTTGGAGTGTTCTGGAAAACAGAATTCGATCTCACTAAGTGGATTAATTAATTAACAAAGCCCATAATCTCTACAGTTTGTGCAAGTGTACAACTTGGACTCAATTGAGACTGTGCCCAGAATTTAAAGGAATTATTCAGTATGTTGGGAAATTTGCTTCACTGCTTTCTTGCCAAGAATTAGATGAAGAGGCTGATAGCACTCTCATGTCTGTCCACTAAATCTAAAACTACCCCTAGTAGCTGCTTAGCTTAGCTTAGCTTAGCTTAGCTCACAGACTGGAAACAGGGGGAAACTAGCTAGCATTGTCAGAATGTTAGTTGCTGCATCTCATCAAAAGCTCTTAATATAACCATGTGCTCCAGATCCCATAAAAGCAGCCCAGTCTGGGCTGGAAGTGACTGCATACATCTTTGTGCTAAGCTAGGCTAACCGGCTGTTGGCCGTAGCTTCATATTTACCATACAGACAGAGTGGAATTGATCTTGTTATTGAACCTCTGCAGTAGCATGACATACAGGCTCATCGTGAGTAAATCATCTTACAAGAGCAAGATTCCATGCATCTCCATCATGGGTGGTTTTGTTCTGAAACAAACCCTTAAGTCCGTGTCAATTAGTAGCAGAGTTGTTTTGTGAGTCTCAGGCTGCTTTACTTTTCTGTCCTTGTTTAAGTAATTTGATTCAGTGTGCATTATGGTGTTCATATACCCCTAAACTGGGCTTACATTGAGCGCATTTGGAAAACATTTAGGGCCATTCATTCCTTTCCAAAATGATAAATGAATTGCATCTTTCACAAAATTGAAAGGCATGACCTCGCTATCATCAATATATTCAAATTGTGACAGTTCAGAATATTTCCATGTGCAGAGAGGAGATTAAACTGCAGATGCTGCTGCCAGACACCCATCCAAGTGTTTGTGGCAACACTAATACGTCAGCCTTGGTTCATTATTCATCAGGGGGGTAAAAGCCTGCATTTTTCACAAGATATTGATGAATGGAGACATTTGACAACAATCCCAGCTGGATGCCTGATGTAGTGACACACTCAGATGGAAGATATTGAGCTCTACATTCAATCCGCGATTAGTCAAACACATAAAGCCTCAATAGGTCGTTTCACTCCTCTGTGGATGCAGATCATTTGGCGTTTTCATCCGCTTGTGTGTACCTTTTATGTTCCAGAAAACATTTTAAAGTTGAAGAGGTAATTAACGTATAATGAAGACATTAATTTTGCCGGATAATTACAGTGCAGCATAAGCATTTTATGCAAATATGATGCTTAATTAACATTTCATGATTGTAACGGGGGAAAGTGACTTCGCTTTACTACATAAAAGAATCTTTCTTCCTCTCGTGTTTGTTTTATGTTTGCTTGCAAACTTCTGTTTATTCTGTTACTAAAGGACTGCATTATTACTCATGGTGTGGGATGATTGACTTATGACTGATAGCATTAAATGCTGCATTAAGTTATTGATAGCGCTTCAGTTGATATATACAATTCATTTCATAGCATGGAAATTGGAGCCTAAACGAAACTGGATTTCTGAGGCTGATATCACATTTAATGTTACTCTGGTAATGACGACCACTTAACCTCAATTCTAAAAAGTCGGGACGCTGTGTAAAACATGAATAAGACAGAATGTGATAACTTGCTAATCCTTGTTGACGTACGCTGAGTTGAAAACAGCACAGGATGTCACTACATGGGCTCAGGAACTTTCCTGACTGTTGTCCGTAATCACAGCTCATTTGCAAATGATTGCATTCTGTTTTTATTTATTTTTTACACAGAGTCCCAACTTTTTTGGAGCCAGGGTTATATTTTTAGCATAAACAGATAAATAAACAAAGCTTTTGGCAAGGATCCCTCGAATTTGGCGATTGAACAGATGACGGTAATACTCTCTCCCTTAATTTGTAGCATGGCTAACTGTACAGTGACGAAAGGATCAGGACGGCCATATGTGGGTTGAGGACACTTTCCAGCTAATTTCCATAACATTATGAGATGAACTGTCTTCCATACTTAGAATATATGTTGTTGTGGGCAAACAAAGAGAAAACATTCACATTCTCCCTCTGTCTCCCTCATTAACCTCTCCAGAATGCGATGTGATAATCCCCATTAATGAATTTGGCCTTTAATGTTTTGCATTCAGATTGTAAATTGACTTCATCTACGTCTACTCTGTTATTGAGAGAAACCTTATTATCTGAATGACTTAGCCGCGGGGAGAGAAAAATCGTAGCACTCCAAAGCCGATTGGTTGTTAACTTCGACTGAACAGTTTTTCAGCAACAACAGTTTAAACATGCGGCGACTTCTCCTCAGTTTGTCCTTGTAGATCTCACTTATTCCTGTAGCCATCTCAGCTTAGCAGCCGATTGTGCTAAAGCAGGCTCAGCCGAGCAACTGTTCCAGTGCCCTTTATAATATGTGACCTTCATACAATATTTTAACAGTGCACTTCAGCAGGGCTGCGGTATCCTAGGTATCCTGAGCCTTTTTTCAATGTCTACCCATGCACTTTTTTCAAGATTTAGATATAAATAATACAGCATACTAGCTCCTCCTAACCCTCCGCTGTCGTTCTTCCCATCCTGCACTTTCTATTCTGTCTCACCACACGGCCTTTACCCTGTTCCCTCTCTGACACCATCCCACTCCGCTCACCCACTCAACCCACAGGCTGCATGTTCCCTCCTAAAAAGAGGAGGATAAAGCAGACTGACACAATAAATTAAAGACACAAAAGACAAATCACATAAGAAATAAAGGTGTTAGACTTAGCCTGTTGTTCGCGTTGAGACAAACATCATGAGTCATTCCAATCTGTCATTCCAGAAAGACTGAAACAAAAGCGTGTAGATGATTTCTCTGCATTGTTGTAGTTTGTGTGTTTGAAGCCTCATTTTTCTCTTCATCTGTGATGGAAACAAAACATCTGCAGTTCAACCGCTGGGAAGTAGTTAACAAGTGCAAAGCTACCACATTGTACTTGTGACCAGGCACCATTCTTTGGTTATAGTTTAGAGTTTTCTGATTCTCAGAATTAAAAAAAAATGGGTCTGGGTAAAATATCAAGTTCACTTAAATCTTTGTCTGCACATGCACCAAAAGTTTACTCTCAGTTAAAAAGTACGTAACAGCTGGCTTCATCAGGCAGTGTCTGTCCAATAAACTAATACGTCCATGGTGAATACTTACACTATATGCACACGGGTTGCAGTCTATGGGAGGGTTGTAAGTGTGATATTGGGTCTAATCTTTGGGACAGATAGACAAAAAAAAAGAGACTACACTCACCAATATCAGCTCAATTTGTTGATGATGTGTCATCTGTGGTAAGGAGAGGTTGTACTTTGTTCAGTCTGTCCCTACCTGCTGGGTAGCTAACGCTTGCTAACATCTGTCTACAGATATCAGGCTGATGTCGAGAAGTGCAGGAACAGCAGGAACACATGAATTAGTCTGCAAACGTGTCTGCTCGATCTGTCCAGAAACTGGATGCCTGTGCTCCACATAGCTGGAGCATCTGGTAGTGATAGTCTGCGGCTGTATGGGAAAAAGTGTATTTTTCAATATGCATACTGATGACAGCCTTGAAAATGGTGCCACTCTTTGTTCACATTAACACCTAAAAACTTAACATTTCACCGATGCTGTAGTCTTCAGGAAGTATTTGAAAAAACCACAACATGTGAACACGCTGTTAAGACACTGCATGCAGAGATGGCAGGTGCAACGTCATGATCCCACATCTGGTCACTGTCTTGCCAAAATAGACTTGAAATACACAAATAGAACAACACAAAAGTAGTGTTATTTAGTGGCATTTTTGCAGAGTTGCGGACCAACACAGTGAGGCATGGATGGATGGCCAGCGGCTAAATGGATTTTTCTGGTTTGAGAATTTTGCACAGCTGGATCTATGAATGTTTTAATATGAATTTGTCCTCTCTGAACCTGTCGTCCATTGAAAAGGGAAACTGCAAACTTGCAAGCCTACAAATGGTGAATATTTGATGTGTGTGAGTATTGGTGGACTTTCACTTTAAAGGGATGCATGTGTTTGTGAGTGCACATGTGTGCATGCCCTTCAGCTTCTGCTTCTTTTGTGGCATTACTCAGCCTAAAAACTCTGAAAATGACAACCTTGGTACCTACAGAAAGAAACCAAAAGAATATCAAAGCAGGCGTGAAACTCAGACTGCCACTGATCCTGGATCCCATCTGTCAGTGCACTAACCTGGCAGAAGTCACAGTCTCGTACTCGCTCTTTGAATTCACTTGCATGGTATTTCTTCATATGATTGAGCGTGAGTGAGCCATGCATACATGTAGACTCAAGTCTGATTTGGGGCGATTTGCTCTTAAAATCGGTGACCTGACTATGCAGTAAAATTAGCCAACCAGCAACCTGCATAATTCTCATCCTGTTCCATAAACATTAGAAAGAGCTGCCAACCTGAACTGAACCTGCTGCCATGGATTTTAAGGGTCTTACTGAGGGCTGGCAAGCTGTCAGGGTGTGAGTGTAGTTATTACATTTTTACTTTGATTTCGAACAATCTGAAAAAAACGACTGATTTACTAAGCAGGTCCAGGAAAAGTCGCAAAGCGACATGAAGATGTTTTACTGCTTAAATCTGCCTTTTAATTGTTAAACTGTATCATGAAGAAAAGCTGGATTAAAAATGCATTTACAGCCTAATGCAGTGTGATATAGACCAGCATAATTAGCTGCTTCAGGGTTTCAGGCTCAGTGATAAGACTTCATTTCCAGTGTTGTGACAATAGAAGCGTTTTGGGTCATTGTGAGCTGGAGTAGCACTGTTACTGTGCAGGATGACAGTTTATAAACCTTGTGATTCAGTCTCTGGGAAAAGTGAAAATCTGCCCCGAAGAATCCAGAGCTTGTGTTTAGAGAGATTTGCTGAATCATCTGGCTGTCTTGCCTTTGGAACTGCGCATGAATACAAATGGTTTGCTACAGCGTTGTGTTGGGCTTTTGACGGACGTGGACACGGATGCCTCCTGAAAGCGAGTGTAGCACTTTATGAAGCTGCGTGTCCGCTGGGTTGGATCAATAGAACGTTTGAGGAAGGCTGCACTTTGCTAAACTGTCTTATGTGTTTTAAATCTTTTGCTGAATCGTATATTTTATCTTATGCAAACAGTGAGTCATTGTCTTACTGGAAATCATCGAGAGTTCATTCTTGGGAGTTGTTGGAATTTACCCTCAAATTGGAGGCGTTTGAAAAGGGGGAAACCAAAGGTGGCGTTACTTGAAAGTGAAACTGAGTCATCAGATAACTCTTTGAAAGAATGACATTTGAATGCATTTGTGTTTTACAGTTTGTGTTATGCAGACTGGATATTTTTAAAAGATTGTATTCCTACTACAACCAACAACAAAGGAAACAATCAGATGCTTTAGTAATGGTATAAATTAACTGCTGGATGATGGAGTCCTGTTAGCCACGCCATTAACAGCTTACCCTAAAAGTACACCACAAATGTGCTGTTGCATTGCTGGGTCATTGTAAATGCTCGATAGGATTCAAAACTGTCAAGACCAAACTGATCAGTATGGAAAAGTATTACTTTGGTGGATGACAATGTCGGTCTGTCGGTCTGTCGGTCGGTTCGCCTCTTAGTCGAGACTGAAATATCTCAACAAGCTGGATGGATTGCCATGATGTTTTGTCCACACAGAGGATGAGATCTAGTAACTTTGTTGATCCTCTGACTTTACCTCTAGCGCCACCATGAGGTTCACATTTGTGGTTTTGACTGAAATGTCTCGAAAACTATCGGATGGATTGCCATAAAATGTGCTTCAGACATTCATGTTCCATGACAGGATGAACTGTAATTGCTTTGATGATCCTCTGTATGTTCCTCTAACGCTATCAATTTGTCCAAAACGTTGGTTCATAACCAAATACCTGCATAACTAATGACATTCCCAGCAGCCTCAGCTGTGCTATGTGTTGGAAAACATACCTGCTGCATGTTAGCATGCTAATGTCAGCATTTAGCTCAAATCACCTCTGTGCATAAGTACTGTGTCTTACTTTTCACAAGACCTAAGCTGACACTCAAACGCAGCTGATGCTAATGAAAAATGCTTTTTTGGAGTATCTGACTGATGCCAGAGTTACAGGTGGAGAGTTGTAGTCTATTCAAGTGGAAGTAAAGCCATGGATAACCCTTTCCAGGTCTGCGGTGGATAAAAAATGCTTTACTGTAGACATACTGTATTTCTTACTTGGGCAAACCGTTACTGAACATTTTTATTCACCTGAGCATCAAAGCCTGAAACTCAGAATCGAATGCAGTTAAACAAGATTGCGAGGGCAGAGCTTTACATATGAATGTTCAAGGTCTTTCTGAGTTGAGACGAGAGAGTCGGGTGGACCAGAGATATCAGTCCTCCTCCGGTGTTTGGGTGGGTGGCTGCAGTCAGTCAGATGGAGCGATATCAAGTTTTTTTTTCTGACATTATTAGAAAACAGGTAAAGAAGAAGACTGATATTTGAGACTAAATCTTCTCACCACCTGGCTGACAATCAGATCTCCTTCACTTCTTTCTTCAATGCGTTTGCTCACAGCTGGCATTTTGAGATAATATGGCAGGGCAGTCTTAACAACACCATGCATTAAGACTTTTATGCAAAACGATATGTAAATGGGGTGATTATATAACATGGAATGTCTTTCTGAGTGATATACCCCGTGGGCTGGTGTGATATAACGGACAGCTATATTATCATACCTTAACAACATGCATAAAGTGAAAAATAGAGAAAGCAAGCAAGCCCGGCGTCGTTTTGAGTGACAGCTGGCCACCGGCTCAGCGCACATGAGGGTCTTCAGCTCTCCAGCACTGCAGTTCTCAGTCAGCTTCAGGTGTGGTAGTCAGCTTACACACTCGCACACTCTGCTCTCGAGTCCATGGGGACTGCTTCTATCTGCCATGCAGCGATGAGAGGATTTAAAACCTCCGTGAAAGGTTCACTCACCAAATGCGACTTCTGCTCAAGATGTTTGGAACAGATGATTTCAGACCAGTCAACTTGTCTTCCCGAAGTGTTTGATCTGTTTAGGCTGCATACACTGTTACTGCACAGCATCCATATATCTATAGAGTATCATATATAGTATCTGCATTCATTAGTTTCCTGTAAATGCTCCAGGAATGTGTCTTGATGACATTAGCGCTAAGATATGCTGACAGTTTCGCAGCAAGACTCATTGATCTTCGCAATATGTCGCTGATCAGAGAGCTCAGTGATCAATGAAATACTGATGATTTGCACCAGTCGTTTTCCACCAGGGGTAATCCAGGGGGCATTACTGCAGTTGCCAAGAGGTGCGAGGAAAGATTGTGTGGAGCTCAGCTAATTTCTAAACACAGAAATTATAATTTTGGTTAAAAAAAAACGTCAGCATAAGCGTGTTGAACGCATAGTGAGTAATTTCTGCTGCTGGGGCTCTCTCAATAAAAACAGCAAGAAACGACACAGTTTGAGGACATTGTGAAGTTGCATGGGATCATGGGAGTTGTTGTCTTCATTGTTAAACACCCACCATTAACGATAACAATGAAAAATCATGTTCCACCACGAGGGAGCAATACAAACAATACAGGACAGTGGAGTAGCCAGCTGGCTAGTTCGCAAGCTTCCTTCCCAGTTCGCCAACTTCCTTCTATCATCTGGTGTTTCTCATGTTTCCCTGAAGGTATAGCAATGGGGATAAAGGGGATAATACGCCACTGACAGGAGGCCGCATTTTAATGCAGAAATGTTATATTTTGTGGCTTTAATGCCGAAAACACAAATAGATTTACAAATTGGTGTGAGTTTGTTGTTACACGTTAGCCCCACATGCTGCGATGGAGAGTTTGTGAAAGCTTGTAGCTTGAAAGCTTTTATCCATTACTTGCACTTATTTATTAAATGCTTTATTTAATAAATAAGTGCAAGTAATGGATAAAAGGAAGAAACATCCAGCCTCTGCCACTATGTGTTAGTAGTTACTTACCTCCAGGATCCCAGTGTTACCTGAAAAAAGGCATTGAAACAGCATCCAAGTATCCTCTTTTATATAATTAATATTGTTAAATAACATCCTCAGGCTGTTGGGGTGATTCATTCAAAAAGCTGTGGAACAACGGATCGATACTAAGGTATGCTGATATAAAATGACCCTCCTGCAAACTCTGCTACCCACAGATCATCTTTTCAGAAAAGACCAACAAAAATATTTTCTGCAGCACCACACACTTGTGTCGGCGCTGCAGACATTTCACTCTGTGTTGCAGCACTCACTCATAGGTTTGCACCGTCACCATTTATCTGTGTATGTGTTTGCTCCCCTCTGCTGTTATGAGCCCTTACAGTACACCGTCACGCCGAACATTTGCCCAGATTTTCTGGCAGCAGCTGGCTCTGCAGTACATGTACGAATTCTTCAAGAGGAACTCAGGTATAGTGGAAAGAAAATCTGGTGATAAAGTCAAATTCTAGACATTAAATATTCAGTTTTATTCAGTTCAGCAGCACAGTGAGGCAAAAGCGTATTTAGCATATTGTGTCTGGGCCTTGGAAAGGTTTTGAAATATCTTCAATGATAAAGCTTTTGAAGGCTTTTGAGCTTTTGCTCAAGGATGAGGTCAAAATGGCAACATAAAGCCAATGTACAGGGAAGGTCGACTCTCAATGTGCGAATACATTTCACCGTCTTGCAGGTAAATTTTTTAAAAACATCTCGACGACCCTGAAAACCAGGCTTCTCAATCAGAGTTCGGTGATGACACTGCCAAAGTTGGAACAAGTTTGGTGATTTCACAGGAGAGTTTTCTGTGATTTGTGTTTTGTCTGGGTTCGCCTTGCTGGTGTGCAGTGGGCAGGGCTCAGTTCAGTCAGGACTGAGTGATATTTGAATCAGAAATCTGCAGACAGTTGCCAGCACCATCAATCAGATCTGATCTAACCATGCAGTCCATATGAGGCAGATTAGCCAAGTTTTCAATCTGTAAATAGTTAGTAGACAGTAACTAAGGACAATTTCCCAAGCTTTAAATTTGATGGTAGCTTATATAGTCATGTTTATTTAATGTTATTAAGAAATACATGCAGTGTTTCATTGCTCTGTCCTATAACTACACTCAACACTGATGCCACGGTGTACCGACACTATGGAGCACACGTACACATTACAGCATCATGCCGCCAAGGTTAAAGGTTCATTTATTTGTCATTCTACAACACAAGATTGCACAACAAAATACACATTGTTGTCCTGTTTTGCTACACATGAAGAACTGAGGAAAGCAGCTGCTCTGTAGTCTGGTGGTGCAGCAGCGGATACTTCTGTATTGCTTGCCAGACGGCAGCAGGGTGAACAGGCTGGTGCTGGGGAGGGTATCGTCTTTCGGTATCCTGTGGGCTCTCTTCAGGCACCCCACCTGTGCACTGCCACTGACGCTCGGAAGATGGCTACCAATGATGTCCTGGGCGGTTTCATCACCCACTGCAGAGCCCTGCCGTCCTTGACTGTGCACATCCCATGGCAATTCGTAGCGTTTCCAGTCAGGATGCTTTCTATCGCTGCTCTGTAGAAGTTGGCCTGTTCTCTGATTTCAATCCTAGTTCTACAACAGCTGGCAAAACTGCCTGTTTACAACCTGTCCAATCGTCTGACTGCATGTGTTTCTTGCCTCGTGGCGCTTGCGGTGTTGCTGTGTTTCCAGATCTCAGCAGCTATTTTGGGGAGTAACTGATAGATACCTGCAAAATTAAGATCCAAGTTGTAATAAGCCAGAATTAGCCTGAAATTCATGTCATAGACAGACAGAAAACACTTCTTCTTATTTTCATTTTCAATACTTGGTTGGTTGGTATTTTCCGGTTTGCACAAAAATGTCCTTGTGTCTTCATGACACTTGCAGTTACGTTAATTTAGACACGCATCAAATCAGACTGACAGAAAGACGGCCACATCAACTCATCTGACAGCTTCCCCAGAGGTAGCATTGTGATTTGGCACATCAGCATATATCCCTTAGGGAAATAAGATACTTCATACAGCTGTTTAATACGCTCAGACTCCCTCAGGACTCAAAACTAGTTAGCATCAAACACTCGTAATATCACCTCCAGACAGTCATTTTCTCACTGCACTTTTCATCTTTTTCAGTTTTACCTCAGTGCATGTGCTCAGTGACACCCTGCCTCACACTGAGTTGCACACATTCACACCTGGCAGATGCCCAGAACAACCAGTGTTTTACTATCACGCACTTCACAGCTCTTCAGGCAGAGTTTTGGGGTGAAGTGTTATGTTCAGGCTCATCTCAACAGTATTTCCAGGTGGGAGTGTCTCATTCACTATCCTACATTTTACCCAAGTTTTCAAGCTTTTCCACACATTCTAAGCTACTGAGCGAGTGTTAGCTTAATATGGAATCTAAGTGCGTTACATAAAAAGGATGTGAATTGGTCTGAAATGTGTACATGCAATATCATAGAGCCTCTTGACTAACGCTGGATGCCACTCCAGTCTGAATATTGCCAACATTTTCTGTTGAAAAGCAACATTTTTGATTGGCATATCTCTCTAATGTTCCTCATCAAAAGCTTAATCCAACACTGATTTTCTTTCAAAATATTACTCCAAGTACTACACCACCACTCTGACAACTAAGTAAACAATACCGTATATGGTGCAGATCTTCTCAACATGAGGAAAAGGTGTTAACTGGTTTGTTCACACACATTAGAAAATGTGTGCGCCTAAGGAGAAGGAGAGCTTAAACGTCCACGATGTATATATGAGATTTTGAACATTAATATAGCAGCAAGCAACTATTTGTTATGTATGCCGGTGCAGCCGTGCATGTGCGCCCCCCCCCAGAGAAACTGTTGGCCCTCCTTACAGGAAATTGAACATGGGATTATTTGTGTTTATTTGCCCCAAACAGCCAGAATACCTAACTGTACATTAGCCGTAAGATAATGCCAACGTCTGTGTGTGTGTCTGCACACGTGTGTGTGTGTTTGTTCAGCCTCTGAATGAACTCAGCACTCACCAGAGACTCCGGTTCTTTCTGTTATTTCCCTCCGGTCTCTCTTCTTCTCCCCCCCGTCTCTCTGTCATGAAGTGGAGGTCGGAACCTCCGCGGCTCGCTGGTGCAGACAGGTGGAGAAGCGAGAGGGAAGATAAATCCACTTTTTAATCCCAGATGTTGAAAAAATAAACTCTGAGCTCTCCTCCCACCGGTAAACAGCTCTGGATCACAGCAGAACCTGGAGCGAGTCCGAGTGTTTATTCCTCCAGAAGCTCCGGCTCTGCCCCCGGCTCGCTCCTCCAGAGCTCCCCGGTGCTCCCCGCTCAACACTCGGCAAAACCCCAGAATATTTTTTACCTTTATCTAACTCTGGAAACTAATGGTTTATTTTGACCAAACCAGAGTTGCTGGAACTGTGTGTTTTGCAATGAACTGTGTGGTAAAATTACTGATTTTGTAAATGGAGTCTGGTAGCTTTGAGGAGAGTGATAAAACATTAGGGGGGAGGTGTCGCTGACATGTCTGCTTGAGATGTGCGACATCTAGTGGCAGTTGTGTCGTACATAGGACCTTTAAATTAGTGAATCTTACACTGAAATGACCGAACAAGACAAAAGTGTACTGAGCCTGCTGCAGATTACCATCATAGGTGCAAAATTTTGCGTCACCACATTTTTTTGGATTTAGTTTGTATTTGCTAGAACATTCACTTCATTACACACAAAGCAGGAGAAAATTACTAAGAATGTCAACCATGGATAGAGAGTATGAAATTAAAAACAGATAACCTTGATCATATATCTTAACACAGGAAGATCCATTACATCACATTTTATTTTTAAAACATGATTTGGGGCGTTTGGCATTCATGGGGACAAGGCTGATACAGACAGATGGGCACATTTCTCTCTCATCATGCTCACATCGTTTTGAAGTGGAGGCTAGTGGTCGCCTGGCTGGACTTAAAGGAGTAGTGGGCTGACCGGCTAAAGCCGGCACTGATTGAAGGATCTGAAGTGTTTTCTGATGATGGACCTTAAATCTTGATTGAAGACATTGCCAGAACTGCAAGCATGTCTTCATAGAGGAGGCCTCAATATTAACCAAACAGCCTAATGTCATCAACCCAACAAGAAAATCGGTGATTGAGCGAGCTGTGAAAATCAGTGTTTGGGATTTTTGTTGAAGAGAGAAGAGATTGTTTCCAGAAACAGGTTAAAAAAAACCCTCCAATATACCGGGCAGTCTAACAGCCCACATCATAAGAAGCTCTCTGAGAACTGGACAGATATTGAGGTATTTCACAGGTAAGTGAAAACTCATACCTGCTGGTGATGCTAAGGATTTATGCTTTATCTTCTGGGCACCATGGATGTTAGTACCAAATTTCATGTAAATCCGTCCTATAGCTGTTGAGATATTTCAGTGTTCTGGACCGAAGCGGTAGAGCAACCGTCCAACTGACGGACCACAGACCAGACCTACCCTCTCTAGAGTCACAAAGCTAATGTGGCTAACATTGAGAGAAACTGTGCGTCAGAGCATCGCTTTCAGTCTGCGTTTGACGAAAATGACCCAGCATGAACACAGTTCAAACAGAGAAGCGGCGGAGGCTCAAACTGTGGCTTTAATTTATGTGTCTCTGTCCTCTGGCCTCTCCCAGCCTCCAAACAAACCGGCACCCTTTCGTACACAAGCCCAAAGCACTTTCCTAACCTTTAGCTTCCTGCCAGCTTTCAGTGATGCATCAGCCCCCCAGGTGTGAATCATGCCCAGCTTACTAACAGCTGCAGCATTAGCACTGTGGTGGTACAATGAAGTAGATGTAGAGATGTGCAAGAAAACCAAGGTGCAACAACCTTGACAGAGCTGCTGGCGAGCTGGCAATACATCCGTCTTGACAAAGGAGTAAAAATAGACTTCAGGAAGCGGAGGAAAAAAAGTCTAGGACGAGGTGGTCGGCATGACGACAGCAGTTACTGTACCACTTTGTGAATGGAGACGTCAGCGCCAGCTCTGACACACAAGATGCGACTGTAGATATCACTTTGGACTGTTTTCAGAGCCAAGAAGCTCAGAGTTTTGGGGATAAACCGAGAGTGGAGCGCTCATCTGCCAAGTTTAACGCTGTGTCTTGTCCTGGATCAGTTTCCTCAAACTTTTTTCTGGCACGTCCCCCTTCAGAAGCCGAGAGCAAGTTCATTAACGACGATGGAGGAAGCAACTAATAAGAAAAGAACCAAGATGGAGCTGAGTGTGTTAAAGGTCAGCCTGACGGCTCTTGTTTGTTTATTTTCTCTACATAAATCGTAGTTTAACTCCTTTTCACCTCCTCTGTGTCTCCTCAGGGGGACGATCTCGGCTCTTTTTCCCATTTCTTACTTTAATGGTGCAGTAATGTGAAACCCACTGTGCCATTTTTAAAGTCACTTCTCTGTTTGGGAGAATTATTACCCGAATGTTATGATTAAACATATCAAAACTAGATTACTTACTAATGCATGTTATTCAGTATATCCAATACATCATGTACAAAATCTCCATTTACTCAGACTGAAACCATTATTTATTAATTTAATTTTGGTTGATACTGAAAAAATTGTTGTCAGTCTGTCACCAAAGGAAACTTTGTTGTTTTAATTACAATGCAATAAAGTGATGTCGATGAAATAATTACACGGCTCAAAGCTTCACCGAGGGATTCTGATGAGGGACTGTTTTAAATTTAGTACGCTGCTGTTCAATAGATAGACAATGAAGGGGGAGGGTACAGGAAAAGTAAAAGCGCACACACACACACGTCCTATCTGCAGATTCGCTGTGTTTTAAAACATTTTACTGTGCTTCAAATTAAAAATACAAGTTTCCCCGCTGTCTTGAAAATGTGAGTTAACTGAGTATTTAGTTGAAAGTCGTCTTGAGAGTTTTAAAACTGTGAAACCGGCTGAGGTGAGTTTATTGAACTGAGAAAAAAAATAAGTTCTCAGTTTTAAGAGTCACTTCTTCATTTGACACAATGACCCAAAGCTGTTATTAAAAGCCATATTAAAGTCGTATCTAACGAAGTGAAATGTTAACAGTATAATCACATAATTCAAAGTTTGTAAGAAGTTATAGAAAAACTAGAAATAATAATAATATTAGAATCAACTCAGTGTGGCTAGCCTAGGCTACGGTACGTCTTAAATATCAGTGAGTACTTCTTGCATGTGACGATGAACAAACTATTTCACTGTATCTGTTGCTCCTCAGTACTTTTTATCTGTGATCTGATTGGTCAGTGGTCGGGGGTATTGACACGTTTTTGAACACGCAGCAAAAGCACAACATGCTCATACACAGAGTGTGTGTCAGGTGTGTGTGCATCATAAACAGAAGCACGTACAGGCGAAGCCTCCCAGATGAGCAACTCTCACCATTTCACCAGTGCTTTGCTTTAATGTGCTGACGGCTATTTTTTTTAAGGCTCCCCTCAATGCCTGACTGAAGATTTCGCCCTTACTGAAGTGATCAGACAATAAAAATCTGAAATTTAAGCTGAATTAACTTGAAATGAGTAAAACTTTTAACAAAAAAAATGTTAATTCCACTAACTTCCTGTGTGATGATTTACAGTGTGAAGCGGCTGAAGTGGCTGCTTTCCATGAAGATTTAATGACTTCTGCTAGTCATATCGAAATGATAGTTTCACTCTGTGCTTGTCAGACTGACTGGAAGACAAGGATTTACAAGTGACTGGTGTTAATTTACTTCTTCTTTCTGTATCTTTTGTTGTCTGATCGGTTCAAACTCTCATAGCAGTCTTACATGGAGGCATATTATAAGCTGTCAGAGCGAGACACTAATCAGTCGCATCACAAATCATGCCCTACGGTGGTAGTAAATTTGGAAGCGATAATTTATGAATGAAAAAAGCGAATGGGACAAAAGAAGGAAATTAAGAAAGCTGTATCATGTATTAGCTCAGCGAGAATTTTATATGTTCCTCGCAGGCAAATCAGCTTCTCAAATGAATTATTCCGTATGGAAACAGATGTTTGCAGCCTGCAGAGACAGAGATGAACAGCTGCACATAGTAAAGGAAAGTTCACTTCTTTCAGGAAAGAGTTTCCTCCTGAAGATCAGCCATGTACTACTGCACAAAGACGATTTGTGCTATTCTGGCGGCTCAGCAGACTGTAATACAGACTGTGTGGCAGAGCTCTTCGCCGTTGTGCTCCCATATGCTTTTCTCCCATATCCCACAACGTAGCTGGAAACAATGCAAATATCCATCAGAGAGAGCAGTTTTGCGACCTGACTCTCATTTATTTCGCTGGACTCCCATTGCTTTCACATGCCTGCGCCTTGCTGCGAGTGTGCACTTTGAATTCACAGTATTGATGGGAATTCCGGCTCTTTTAAGAGAGCCGGTTCTCACGGCTCGGCTCTTTCGGCTCCCGAGTGGCTCCTCAGATTTTTTGTTGCTTCAATTAATTTATTACCAAAATAATGTAAAATTATATGTAAAATTAATTACTAATGTACAAAACATAGTGTATATCGAATTTTACTGCATTTCCTGCGCTCATTTTCTCACCTTTCCAGCGTTTTGTCTGTCGCGGCGGGCGGCCGCATGCGCTGTGTCTGTAACCCCTCTCCTCCCCCTCCTGCTCAGTGCGTACACACAGAAGCCACCACACATCATGTAGCTGACCAATCACGTGCGGCTTGAACGAAAAAAAGTCGAGAAAAAAACAAAAAAAGCCCAAAGCGGCTCCCAGGGAGGAGCCGGCTCCGATCGTTCGCTTCAAACAGCCGGCTCTATCACTAATTCACAGTGTATTGATCAGTTACCACATCTGACTCCTGCAGATTAATCATGATCATTCTGGGTCAGAGAAAAACTGTTCATTGCATTTTTGATCTTTTAGGAAACACAAAATGCTGCTGGTAGCACCTTTAAACTAATCTCATTGGGCTTTTGTGAGCTGAACTATGCCTGTGAAGAATTTCACCAAAGTCCTGAGATCAAAAAGGAGGCGGCTGCCAGGTAACACCTGTCCTACAGACAGGTGCCTAATTCTAATGAACTGTGGGTCAGGCTGCCAGAGAAATAGGTCAGCTGCTAATACCAAAGCAGAGAAATGCATCTCCAGTATGGTGGTTAAGGGAGGCTGCTGGCTGTGCTAATAAAGGTGTCTTTAGACTTTTATTCTGAAATTTTCTCTGCATGCTTGTTAAGAGGAGAAGGCACTACAGGAGAAGGGTCTGCTCCTTCTTATTTTCTAATTGTTGGGGAAAACAGTCATGCATCCTGAAATGACAGAGTGTTAGTAGGCTTTGCAAGATTACAGTAAATTAACGAGGGTTGAGTACGATCTGAAGCTTGCAGCCAGATGACCAGAGAACACAGATGTTGTTTGCATTCATCAGTAAGTCCAGTGTAACTCTCAGGATATAATAAACATCAAGTTCCAACGACAGAATGTCGGTGCCATTTATCACAGAGAATTCATGTGCGAGACAAATAAAAGTCCTAAGCCGTTTCTCAATACCAAGTACACCAAGTTTGGGCTTACGAACTTGGCAGTTCGGACTTAGCAAGTTCGACCTGGGAGTACAGTCTCTCCAGGACGGGAGGACGCAGGACGGTCATTCTGCAACTGGGACGGCAGCGTACTTGATGACGTCACCATCTCAGCTCGTCCGTTAGCAGGACGACACATCTCCGAAAACTTTGGAGCAAATTTTAAACTATGTGCTACCCTGATGAATCGACCACAGATTTCAAGTTTTAACACCCACTTTCTCATATAAAATAATCTTAAAACCACATCTCGTACTACTAAAACAGTAGTATTTCGAAACTTGTGATTTACAGTTGTGAGTCCTCTCCTCCGACATCATTGTACGAAATGCATTCTGGGATACGTGGCTACCCCAAGTCCACACAAGTCACCACCCGATGCATCCTCGATAAAATGGGAGGTGCAAGAACACATCCGGGTGTTTGACTGTACTTGTCGAGATGTTGACTTTTTAATTGGAACAGTACTCAGACTGAGAGTGATGACGTTTCTCAAGTACACAAAAACACAAGTACAGAGAAGAATGCATACTGAGAAAGGCCTCTAGAGACGTCCAAGAGACGTTCTTTGTGTCGACCATAGAACAAACCTGTGCAAAGAGATCGAGAAACTCTGCAGCCGTGCACAGTTCTCACATTCATCCAATTGTATCTCAGTGACGAATATCTCACGGTCTTCCATCCCTTTGCACCTGCTGGTGTGTGATATTAGTCTGCATCTTCCCTCACTCTTCCCTGGCGATCTATCTGGAAGTGTTTGTGTGTGTTGTGCTTTTAGGCTTTCCAGTTTGCACTCAACAGTCTTTTAATTGAATATCTGCACACAGCAGTGTAATGCAGCTTGGGAAGAGAGAGACAGGGGGCCAAGAGAGGGAGGGAGGAGCTGGAGGAAGAAGAAGAGGAGAAATTAAAAGGGAGTGGGAGAGAGAGGGAGTGACGATAGCGAGACAGAAAGTAAGAGAGGGAGAGAGGAGGCTGGTGTTGTCAGGCCAACACCAGCTCGGTGTCTCACTGTCACCTCAAGGCTCTGCGCTGCTCTGTGCTGATGCACACGGTCCTCTTCACCCTGGAGTAAGATGTGGCCCTGTGTGTGTGTGTGGGTGTGTGTGTCTGCATGCTCAGTTTAGTGCTCGTTTCTGCAGTCACCAACCATGTCATCCATATGTGCAGTGGCTGATAGGAAACGTCTGTGTGCTCACTGACTGTGGCGTCAGCCGGTCTGAGCACATCTTGTACAGTACACGGCGCACAGGATCCCTGCAAGTGGTTCTTTTCCAGTACGTATGCATGTGTAGGTGGATGTGACAAAGCCGGCAATATGTTCATGTTGCCGTGCAGGTTGTAACATATGTCAGCGATCAGAAGCTGTGTGTGTCACTTTAGGAAATATCAAATCCAAGAATGTTTTGTTTGCGCTTCGCACCTCGTGATGAGCGTTCTTTGCAACTTGCAGAGAACAAACATGATAAGGATCTCAGTGTCCTTACAGTTCGAAATGACTGTGTGATCAGGGAAGATGCGCAGGTCCTGATTTTGCCATCTGTTTTCCGACAGAACAACAAGCATAAATGGAATTTTGATATGATGTATTGAAGAAAGAGTTCATCTGTAGTCTTTCTGTTGATTCTGGGCTTGGCTCAGTGGCCAGAAGTAAGAGTTTAGTTGCACTCAGAACAACTTTTACTCCTTTTTCTCAAAATGCATCCTTGTGCCCTCTATGAACTCTTTGACTTAACACATTACAACACAATATAATTCCAGAATAAAGGAAGATGGATAACAGTAAAGGATGCATCAAGGATAACTTGTTAACAGGCGTATCTGAGCTGATGATGTCTACCCAACCATCCATGTCAGAGTGTAGAATTACATCACTTCCTCGAGGAGATCGTTTTCTCCGTGAACACTTGCAGAGATTGCTTCCCACAAGGACGTACCTGAGGATCGACTTGCCGTTGTTGGATCTGAAAGTCACCTCCTCAAATCCTTCCACATCCGCTGGCACAGCGGTAGTTGCCGAGGCACTTATGATTCACAAATGACTTTGCAATAACTGGAAAGCTGAAAACAAGAGCTGCAGAGATGTGATTGTGTGGGTGGTCGTTGCACCATTGGCAGGTGGCAGTATTTTAAAGGTTAAAAATGTGGGCTTTTATTTGGAAATGCTCTGGTTTGAATCTGCAGAATGGCAGCGGAAAAATATGAGATTCAGGGCTAAATAATGAAAAACAATGCGTATTGTTGATGTGATCCTGAGGACGGCTAAAACTGGTCCAGAACATTTGAGGCAGTGTGTTGCACGAGACATGATTATCACTAGTTTATTCTCATTAGAGTAATTCAGAGACTGATCACCAATGAGTTGCTGCCCTTCAATGTTTTTACAGAATGGCCTCATGTTAAAGACCCTCTCAAAGCCACTGCTTGCCCTAACTTAAAAACATTACACTGCTTATTAATTTCAAATGTAATAGGCCATTACTACATGTTACATTCAATTTTCCCTTCAAATGTCACCAATTGCATCATTTTAAGCAACAGTATGTAAGCAGGAAAACAGGAAATGACGTTGAAGCCAATGTTTGCACTCTTGGGCCGTTTCTCAATACCAAGTACGCCAAATCCGGACTTATGAACTTGGCAGTTCGGACTTAGCAAGTTCGACCTGGGAGTACGGTCTCTCCAGGACGGGAGGACGCAGGACGGTCATTCTGCAATTGGGACGGCAGCGTACTTGATGACGTCACCATCTCAGCTTGTCCGTTAGCAGGACGACACATCTCCGAAAACTTTGGAGCAAATTTTAAACTACTCGCTATCGTGATGAATCAACCACAGATTTTAAGTTTAACATCCACTTTCTCACATAAAATAATCTTAAAACCACATCTCCCACTACTAAAACAGTAGTATTTTGAAACTTGTAATTTGTAGATACGTGGCTGCCCCAAGTCCACACAAGTCACCACCCAATGCATCCTCGATAAAATGGGAGGTGCAAGAACACATCCGGGTGTTTGACTGTACTTGTCGAGATGCGGACTTTTGAATTGGAACAGTACTCGGACTGAGAGTGATGACGTTTCTCAAGTACACAAAAACACAAGTACAGAGAAGAATGCATACTGAGAAAGGCCTCTGGACTTTCTTGCATTGTGATAGTAATGCAGCGCCACGCTTGAATCACACCATATAATCTGTTGTTTTTGCAAAACTGGATAAGAAGCTGAAACAAAAAATGGGCTCTTATATCAATCAGAGGCATGTTTTCATTTAGAAACACGAGTAAGAGTCAATTGGAGACATTGAGAATGAAAATTGTGTGCTAATCCATCTAGTGGATGTTGAGATATGAGGATTAGCAAAAAGTTTGACCCACTGGTCGCACGAGAAGAAGTCAGAGGATCACCAGAGTCATCAGGACTGATTGCCTGCACACAGCGGATAATTGTACCAGACTTCATGGCAATGCCTTTAATAGCTGTTGAAATATTTCAGTAAAAGCCAAAAATGCAACCTGCTGGTGGCACTAGAGGTACAGTACAATCAACTGGCTTCACCCACTGAGAACCATGAATGTTTATATGAAGTTTCATCACTGCCAAAGTCATGGACGGACATGTCACCATCCCGACATCCATGCTGGTAGTATAGCTAAAAAACTCTGTCTTAATGCCACTAGCTAGTATCATGCACAAGCCCCAGTATTTGCATGGCGTTAGAATCCTAACATCTCGAGTCCCACCGCAGCCAGCAGCTCCATCTTTAGTCCCTGTTAGAACAGCAACAAGACGCACCCTTGATGCCAGTGTGCTGGAGTGTGGGCAGCCATGATGGGTTGCGCAGTGAAACACTGTCTGAATGACACTTGTTTATTTCCCCTAAGCTGTTTTATGATACTTTTTCTGATCAGCTAATTTTTTCACCCAGTCATTTCTAACAAATACTGTCCAACTCTGATTGCAGCCTAATCAATCAGCGCGCCCCTACTGGCCTGATAAAGGTTAAAAAGAAAAGAAATATATAGCCATGTTCACATGCCAGCCCGCCCCACTCTGGCATCGTCTACACCTCATTTTCATCCTGCCTTGGCGTTAGGCCCAGCCAGGTGGCAGTGTGCACATGTCTAGTTCTGTCCTCCTTGTTCAGCCATCCATCATACCATCACAAAATACAAGACTTTCTCTGTGGCACTTCCTACAATGCAACACCCGGCCCCCCTCCCATCTTTCCATTTTCTCCTCCAGCTCTTCAGGGGTCTGGCTGTCACAGTGTGTTTCCTCTTACTACTCTTCTGGTTCCTTCCTCTGCTGTCAGCCCCAACCTGCCGTTATCTAGCCGTCCGAAACATGGAGGCTGACACAAGCTGGTGTCTGCTCTGCAGTGGTTCCGCTGTAGTTGGAGCTGAGCCGGCACTTGGTCAAGTTTGGACTGACTGGGGGGGAGGTAGGGGGGCATCTGATAGACATAGAAGCGTGGCATCATGTCCATCACACGTCACATGACCTGTCATGAAAGCACTGGCTCTGGGTTGTTCTTAGATGGCTAATGGGGGTTTGAGAGAATATGTCCAAAACAAATTACAATATTTATTATAAAAACGTGGTTTTCTTGTGAAAGAGTGTTTGCAACCATATTTTTTTTCTCCTAGAAATCAAATGAGCAAAACAAGGGAAGAAGAAAAGCAGCCTTTGGCATCATAGCAGTAATTAATATGTGCATGAATCCTGCCCTTGGGAGTCATGACATCAGTGAGCTGAGCTGTATGACTTTATTTTTCAGCAGCAAAAAGTGTTGCAAAAGAGCACGAGACCGTCTCTGCCCCAGACGAAACGACAGTCAGCGGAAGACTTCTGATATTTCAATTGAAACACACGGAGGAGAACGTCGTTGTGTCCGCAGCAGGATTTTAAGTGATTTCCACTGGTCTAAAAGGTGTGAAATTTTCATGGGAAGGAAGCAAGCACCCTGCAGCTCTGATGCTACGGCGGGGTGTCGGCTCAAATCTAAAGAACCTGTTAACAAGATACTAAACCTTTGAACGTAGTCGTAATGTTATACTTAAGTGAATTTCACATTAGAGTGCATATGGTTTCAATAGAGCTTCAAAGCAGCGGGAGCTATCCGTTCCTTAAGTATTTATTAACACTGTAAATTTGCTCTTTTAATGATATTCTCAGTGGTTCTTCACATAGTTACACGGACGTCTCTGTAGGTTTATGGTCAGTGGTTCTGATTATTCCAGCTGTTTTAAGATAAAATCAAACTTTATTAATCCTGCAGGA
Source organism: Chaetodon trifasciatus (assembly GCA_037975065.1). Classification (NCBI taxonomy): domain Eukaryota; kingdom Metazoa; phylum Chordata; class Actinopteri; order Chaetodontiformes; family Chaetodontidae; genus Chaetodon; species Chaetodon trifasciatus. Next base: position 873,879 of record JBBMOE010000075.1, read on the forward strand.
AATTCTTGTGCCAGAGTTTCTAAAAGAATAACAGTAAAATAAGATAAATTTAGTAAAAGAAGTAAACTAAAAAAGAAAAGGTAGAATTGGCAATGATATTGGAAAGTAATAAAAAGTCATATTTCACAAGATAGTGAAAAGATTGCACCTGTTATTGAAACAGTAGCATTGCAGTTGGTATTGAACAGCAATATTATACATTTTTAAGGTAGTCATGCTTAGTCCATGTCAGATTACTCGCTAAAATACTCATGAGCCTCCACCATCATTGCTGAGGCTTGCATTGCATCATTGCAGTGGGGAACACAACACGGCTCCCACTGAAGCCTAAAGCTCAGTAATTGGATGTTTTTTACTGAAATGCTCCTTGGAAGTCCTCTGACTTCTGTCCTTAGAGGAACATGATAACATTCAGGGAAAAACACTTGTTCAGTTTCTTGCTGAGACTTAAATGAGCGGACTGATGTCGTTCTTGAGTGTGTATGGTAAACATGAAGCTACAGTCAGCAGCCAGCTTAGTTTAGCTTAGCTTTGATTAGCAACTGGAAGTCGGGCGAGGCAGAATCAAAGAAGACAGATTTTGGTACCTTTGGACAGAGGCAGACTAGCTGCTTTCCCCTTTCCTCAGTTCTTAATGCTATGCTAAGCTGGTGCTTCATATTAAGTAACATTATTTCTCAGAAAGTTTGACTTTTTTAATCAAAGAGCCAGATGTTTTCAAGTACAGTTGCTCATCATTTATACTGATGATTCATGCCCACCTGAATCACCTCACACTGTGCAAAAAATTAAGGAACCTTTTTTTTTTTTTTTTTTCAAGAATCCTAGACGCCCATAATAATTATTTCTACTTTGCTGTCTTGCTCAAGAACACTTGGGCAAAGTGGGTGTTTGTCACGCACCTTTAGCTGCTGATCTACAAGCCTCTTGCTGTCTTACCATGCCCGCTGAATTGGATTATGCTTACAGAGCAGGCTGATTGCCTGACTTGCTTACTTACATATGGATTACATGGGTGTGAATTTGTACATGTACTGGAGCTGTATGAGCTCCCAAATTAAAAGCTGGTTTTAAGCAGATTGAACGTGTAGCACGTGAAAAGCGCTAGAAAGGAAGATGTGAGAGAAAGCTGCAGAGACTCACGTAGCAACGCAACATAAGAAGGAGAAGAAGAAGAAGAAGAAGCGACAGATGAGAGAACAGGACAGAGGGAACAGGCGGAGGAGAGGAAAAGATTACTACCACAGTGCATCAAGCTTAGCTTCACATCCTTAATGGTAACCATGGAAATAATTATAGAGCAGACAGACAGGCTGTGTTAGAGAGAAAGAGAGAGCGCCACAGAGAAGGAGGGAGGCAGAGGAGAAGACAACGGGAGAGGAGGAGAGAAGGGAAGCCATGGGGGGTAAAGCAGCTGAAATGTTTGTTGGAATGCCTAAAGCCCGTCTCTGCAGCCTCCGATGGCTGGGAAGCAGGGACGCGGCGGAAGTCAAGCCCACGTAAAGTCAGTTTAAGCACCTTCACGCAGCAGCTGCAGAACGGAGTTCATCATCGTTCTGCCTCATGTAAATCCTTTCTTTGGTATGAAACTGCACAGGTATCTTACGGCGGCAGAAAGTATGAATGAAGAGATCCACCACCTGCATGGAGGCGCTGTTATTGTTTCCATCCAGCTTTACGTCTCAGCGGCGTTGAGGGGCTGAGTACAGCAGCAGCTCAGTGTCGTAACACGACGAAGGTTTAAAAAAAGTTGCTTCAAAACCCACAGTTGTCATGGAAACAGATCTTACAGATACCCTTTACCCCTCTGGAAGTGCTGATTGCTTATCACTGCTGAAAGCCCAATCAATGGTGATGTCCTGAAGACTGAAATTAAAAGTACTTGATGCGTCTTGCATCATTTATACAGTCAGATACAGCCTACACTGAGGTGCAGAATTAAGCGTTTGGCTGATTTACATAATTGGATGTATTGGCTCTGCGGTTATTAATATGGATTTCTGAGCGGTGTTTATATATTTATGTGGAGAAGCATGTCAGCTCGTGGGAAATTAGCGGGGGTCACGCAAGGCTCGGGTACAGAAATTACTATTTGAATTTTTAATTTTGATGGGTCATGATTGGCCTGTGGGCGTGCAACAGTGTGCACGGGCAGGTGGCACACGCCGGGCTCTGTGGATGTACAGTGTATTGAGTGAGTAATAACATGCTTGCATGCTTCCCACACATTTGCTCCTGGCTCTGAACTTCACACTGTGCTGCATGTCAGTAGCAGGTGAAAGGGACATAGAGAGAGAGGCGAAGGGGAAAGGAAGAGAGAGGATGGAGCATAAAAAGTGATGCGGGGCTTAAAATCTCTCCAGGTCCCAGTATGGATCCAGGCAGCCCCACCCCTTCTAAACACTCCTCTCTCTTCCTCTCTCTCTTCTTACACACTACTGGAAACAGAGAGAGAGAGGGAGCGGGAGAGAGACTGAAGCGCAGGGCATCACTGTTCTGCTGCTCCCTCCCTAAACTGTGCTGCTGTCCACCTGTGCAGGATTATCTCCGTCCAGGCAGCAGACAGGAGACACTACAACAGCCATCGCTTGCCAGGCGGATTACTTGAGGATGAACCGCCGTTTGGTGGGAAAGAAGACGAGGCACTAAGTTGCCATTATCGCCTCGTTTTTTTGTGCTGCCTGTCAGCCACTGGCACACGTTCAGATTTTAGGCATTGCAGCTTTTAGACTACTTTATTTATTCTGTGGCGTTTGCTTGTTTCTTGGCCACTCCGCCGGCTCACTTCATTTTTCTCTCTCTCTCTCTTCCCACAACGCTCTGTGGTTTTTGGTGCTTGTCCACATGATTTCCGCCTGCATTGGAAATTAAGGCTTCCGTTTTAATTGTTCCTGTTTGCTCGCTGGCTGCCCCGTCGGAGGGGTCCGATCAGGAGAAAACGGCGCAGGAGCGGAGCGGAGCGGAGCGCGTTTTCTCAGCCTGTGTGTTGGCGCACATACAGAGAGGCGGACCTATTGCGCACCGCACCGCTCCTTCACGCACACATGGGCACGGGCATGCACGCTCACACGCACGTGCACACAAACGGATGCACGTCCAGACACGCATTTCTTTTCCCTCTGCGTGACTACCTAGCTTCTGATTGCAACTGAGCACCAGTTTTCTCCCGAGTCCAAAGCAGAAACGCGTTTACTTTTCACCCATCCATCCTTGGCAAGCTCATTTTTGACATGCACAGGGCGGACACCCACTAAGGAAGCCATCGCAGAAACATTCCCATCTAAAAGATGAGAGAAATTGGCCACAGCGGATCTTCCGTCGGTCACCGGAATTGCGAGTGCAGGGTCGGGGCGGAGGGCACCGGGGAGAGAGGACAGGGAGAGGCCGGGGAGGAGGAGCTCTCAGCCGGACTGCCCGCCGCGGAACAGCCGCTGCTGCCGGTGCTCGATAAGCAGGCTGCTGCTGCCGGGGGGAGGCGGGGGGAGGATGAACAGTGCCTCAGTGTGAAATTATAACACTCAGCTGGCTTTGGGAGTGTTTGTTTTTCTGTCGTTTTACCTCTCACTAATTAGTCTGAAGATGCGAGATAACGAACAGTGGCCTACTTAATAACTGTCATCCTGTACTCGTATCAACGTGGCACTTTTGGGTCACCTTAAAGGTAAATTCAGCACTTTGGAGAAGTAAAGGCCTGAAGTTGCTAATTTACCTGTGCAGTACCCTCTGGAAGGACTTCCTCCCACTTAAGGCCACTTGCACCAGTCTAACTTTGTGTGTGATTACTTTTTCTGGATAGCTGAAGGTGTTTGTCGTCAATAAGTCCGATTCAAGAGAAAAATCCTTATAGTATTCCTGTAATCTTTATATAGGGACTTCTAGTATGTCTGTGGTGCTCAGTAGTGAGTTTATGGTCACCATATTGCACTTGATGGTATTTTTTATGTCTTAAATATTACTAGGCTATAATATTTCTTCAGAATATTATAAATATATATAGTTTTCTGTGATATTTGTATAGCATTGTACTTTAAATTTATTATAAGACCACTGTAGTTCTTTTTCTAGTATACCTTAAGAATTCAATTACTCGAAGATATATCCAGATACCTTAAAGGAGCCCTGTTTCCAGATGCCTTGGTAGTGGAGGCCGGCCATTTATCATTTATTCATATACCTATTTGTCTATGAAATATTTAAAGGTCATGGATTGATTTAAGGCCAACGTTCATCCATTTGCAACATGGAAGTGTTTCGCTCTCTTGGGCTTTTCTAATGGAATCGATTTCACTGGCTTTGCTTTGGTTAGAGTCCTCTTGATTCCTTTTTTTTTCTAGGCTAATTTGAGCGCCGACTATCTGAGCAATACTTCTCTGTCTGGAACTTGAACACGGCCTTATAAACCCTCCAGAGGATGGTCACCTGCTTATCAGACAGTCAGACAAACACACGTGTGTCATGACACTTGTTGGCAGGTGCCGCTTGCAGATACACCAACACGCTCAGTTATTTATAGACGTTAATATCACTGTGTGCTTTTGGAGTATCGATTCAGAACAAGTGTCGATGCTCGGAGGAATGTAACACAAACTACGGAGCTGCTGCAGTTTCAGACACCGACACTCAGTGGAATACAGGCTGAAGTCAGTGAATGCATCTCCAGTCTTAGCTGGCATCAGTTTACTGTGGGGTCGCATAGACTGGAAACGCAGAGACATTGTCTCTAGAAGTCTGGACACAAAGCACAACAAGCCCCACCTGATCTAGGTAGGACATATTTGTCTTCTTGTTTGACTTCTGCCCCCCTAAAATCCATGTGACTCCCACTCATTATATCATTTCATGTAGGCACATTTTTTATTCCAAGAAAGTGGAAAAATGAGGCATTGTACAGGTTGTTCTTTAAAACTGCAGTTTGAATATACTCAGAGCTGTGACGCTGATCATGTTTCACAGTGAGTGTGCCTTTATACCAGCAGTCATGTTTTCTGAGTGGGCGTATCAGTTTTTTCCAATGCCGGACATTTTATTTTGTGGATGTATCTTTTCAGTCACTTTTAAATGCTACATAAAAAGCAGTGTCCAGTTACATGTATGCTGTGAATATACTGCTCATCTTCACCCCGTTTGCACCCATCTCTTGAACGATGACATCACTTTTCTCTGTGTTTCTGTGGGTTTGTCGTTGAGCTCAAGAGCACAAAGAGTCCACCGCTTCCCATCCGCTGTGTCCCCACATGCAGTGTAATATTCAAGCAAGAACTCAGCATGAAACAGCAGTCATGCTGGACAGTTCAGTGGATTTTTCTTAGCGTAAAAACAGACTTTCCCGAAGCTAAAAGCCCAATAAAAGACAGAAAGACTTACAGTAAATAATGCACTATGACAAGCATCAGCCCGGGAAATCACATCAGACTGTACGCTCTTCTCTTCGCTCTAAAAATCAAATAATTCCCAATGTGAAACGGAACCTCGATCCAAAATCAGACCTTTCATTTCTTCGCGTTAAAGCTGCAGTAGGTGCATTCGCAGAGGAGCAGGAAGACGCTCGCGCTCCCCTCCCTTCACTTCCCACCGAGGCGAAGACAATCGCAGGCAGTTGATTGACAGCTCAGAACGAAGCTCTCCTAGCTTACCTCGGACGCCCAAGACACAACATTACCACCGACAGCAAATAGCAGAGAAATGGCACCGTCAATTTTACCCAGATTCTGACATTATCTTACTCATTTCTCTTAACCCGGCATGAGGATTCCTTTTGTCTGACTCAAACAAAATGTCAACTTGTAAAAATCCACCTGTGCCAGCTTCAGCATCAAACAGCAGAAACAATAACTTGTTTTCCACGGGCGGATTGTGGATTCTGAAAGTCAAGGAAACATTTTTCCAGGCAAATCGGCTTTGAGAAAACAAAGGATTGTCCAGAATTTCGGCTTTCTGCCAACTTGGCGCCTGCTGTTGGTGTAGAGAAACTTGTGATCAGCAGTCAAAATGTACCATGATGGCTCTGTTGGCTGGTGCTTCTTTCTCACTCTGTGTGTCACTTTTGCAGTTGGAGTTACTGATATTTGAAAGCCATCATTGAACTGTACGTTTGGGTATTATTGTGGTATGTTCCGTACTTTCAGCTGTTGTGTAACATTCACACTGGAGATGATTTGACTTATTTATGTAACGATGAGTTTATTTCTATTTTAAACCAGTGTTTTAGATTTTCCTCCCGTCAGGCTTTGCATTGCATTTTGTGCACTTGTACGTTTTGCTGAAGTGATTAGTTAATGCATGGAAAGTTAATGACAAGCAGCGCTTCATAAATCATTTAAAGGAGTACTCTAGTATTGCTTTAGTCTTGCACACTGATTAAGTTGAGGGGGGGGACTTTAAGATTTTGATTAAGAATGGTCAAAATTCGAGCAGCAGAGGCAGAGATTGATGATTTTTAGTCTCTAGAATAGACTTGCCTCTGTGCTGTTAGCTTTTGTCACTCAATGCCATCTCTCTTTGAGGCTTCACAAGCGTGCAACGGTTGCACATGTCATCACAATGAAGTTTTGTCCACATCCATAAAATTCCCTTCACTTCAGTTCACTTCACAATCACTTGTGCCATTAGTTAAACTGTTCAGCTGTAAAGAGCTGTTAACCTCTGACATTTATCTCATGACGAGCGAGGGTTAATGGGAAATTATGTTCTTTTAAGGCAGCTAAATGTAGATATAGTGAATAAACCATGCCATTATATCTGTTTTTTATTACAGCCAGTAACCACACACACAGAACATGCAGCATAGTGTTGAGAAAGGCTCTGTGCCACGGCTGGATTTGTAGTTCTTGAGATTTGATTGAGCTTTTCGTATTTCTGGAACAGAACCAGTTCCACTTTCACTTTTGCTCTCTATGAGTCATGTTCAAAAAAAACCCTGGATCCTACATTTCCCATAATGCCTCCCCCACCCCTGATTAACACCCACACCTCTCAAACTCCACACCTCCAGTGTGCAGCACAGGCTCTCTGTTAAGAATTTGAAGTCGCAAAAATGTTTTCAGGCTTTAGAAAGATCCTCCAGAACCACAGAAGACGTAACCGAGTGGAGCTCCTCGAGACCAGTGCTGCAAACTCAACTTTGGTGGAGTGCACAGGTCATTTATCGAGCAAAAATACCAAATATTTGCTGTTTCCAGCTTTTCAGATGTGAGGATTTTGTGTTCTTCTCTGCTTGAAATGATTGCAAAGTGACCGTCTTTTGTTGGTCAGCAGTCTGATGAGGACACTTGAGCCTCTGGGGAACTGTGAAATTAAATGATGGCTCAAGTAATCGTAAAAATAACTGACAGATAAATCAAAATAATGACAATAATTGTGAGTTGCAGCTGTATTTATGTATATCACCCTCAAGTCCCTTCGCATTAACTAACGCGGCCGCTCTGCAAATGCATCCTGACACAGTAAGCTAGTAGACACATGCAGATCACATGTATGTATTCATGGAGACATGCTGTAGCTGTTTGCACACTGTCCATTAGTAATATGTTCAGAAAGCAGGATGCTTGTTGACAGAGAGGTCAGGGTTTGCAGATTTGCCGCCGCCGCCGCTGCTGCTGCTGTGTGACGGATTGAAACCTCGCATGTTATAAATCAGCTCTGTGCCAGCGTTTCTCAGCTTCCGCACACAATTAGCTCTTTCAGAGCGGTTTGAACAGCCGCTGCAGAGCCTTATCAGCTCAGGGAGTGACCAAGACTTGTCCAGATAAAACGTTTCCAAAAAAATCTCATCCCCGGAAAATTTAGCGGCTACCGTGGCGAATGAAACCCCGAACCCCCTCGCGGCGCTGGTGCCTTGCTTCACCTGCCGGGCTCTAGGTGACAACATTTATGCATTAAATTATGTAATGAGAGCCGCTGATGTAGCCGCTGCATTGTACTTAAAACACAGGAGAGACCGCCTCACATTTGCAGTCACAGTTCATGGATCAAAAGCAAACAGGGAGCTAACCAGCGTTCTATCATAACAAAGGCAAACATACAAAAAGCCCTGAGCGTTTCAGCGCTATTAAGACACCCACTCCCTCTCCAGCCTCCATCTCTGGCTCTTGTGCTCCCTCCCTCCCTCCCTCCATCCAACTCCCCCTTCCTCAGTGCAACTCCCCCTTCTCCCTCCCCGTCTTGTTAATGCTCCTCTAGATGCATTTCCACCATTCCTCTCTTCCTTTTTTCATTTTTTCTCCATCAAGCTCTCTGCTTTGCTATCCTGTCTTCTCTCCATACAGTCTTGCTCTTGCGCTGTCCCTCCTACTCCTACACGAACACTTACCCACCCCCCCACACACACACACTGTGTTCCTTTTCTGTTTTTTTAACCAACCTCTTACTCATGTGTGTCTACATCCCTCCCTCCCACTCTTTTAACTCTGTCTCTCTCTCGGTTCTCTCAGAGGGTCTAAGCTGGAAGCGTTTGCCACCCACACATTCCCTCTTCAGCTTTCAGCTTGACATCAGATTTACATTCACAATGAGCAAGCGCAGCATTTCACATGTTGCCTCGCACATGGCTACACGCACGCACATGAACACATGAACTGGGTGTTTGCACACGTGAACGCATGTGTCTGTACTGTATGGGAGATAAAAGGTTTTGTTTTCTGTGTGTCCATGCTGATCAGCCGGTGAATCAGAGAGTCCATCAGAAGACAGGAACGCAGTCGACAACAATTTTGACGATTAGTTAATCATTTACGAAGCAAAACTTAAAAAATTTGCTCTCTCCAGCTTCTTAATAGCGAGCATTTGCTGATTTTCTTTGTTTTATATGATTGTAAATGGAATATTTTTGGACTGTCAGTTGTATTAAACAAGCAATTTAAGGATGTCACCTTGAGCCCTGAAAAGGTGCATATATTGCTGACATCTTATGAACAAAGTTACTCAAAAAGGAATCCAGAGATGAACTGATAATGAAAATGCATTCAATCAACACTGATCCTCTTTGTATTTCTGATTTGACTTTCAAACCCCATTTGTGCCCTCTGTCGAAGGAATAATTCAACATTTTGGTGCATGCGTCTGTTTGTTTTATTGCTGAGAAATTCAGCACAGTAACTGTGGAGCTGGAGCAGGGAGGCCATTAGCTTAGCTTAGCATGAAGGCTGAAAACAGGAGGATCAAACAAACCCATTTAAAGCTTGCTAACTAAGACATTGTCAATAGTGAGTTAGGTGTTGTCCGTATTTCTTGATGAGCAGTTTATCCATCCACCTGTCTCTGTTGAGACACAATATGTTAATTCATGAGCTTTACAGGTGCTGATAGGAGTATTTTTGAACTTTGGACAGAGACAGGCTGGCTGTTTCCCCCAGCTACTGGTCTTTATGCTAAGCTAATGTAATTGCATCCTGGCTCCAGCTTCATATTTAGCATACAGACAAGAGTGGTATGTATATTCATCCAACAGTGGCAAGAAAACAAACTGGCCTATTTCTAAAACTATTCTGTGATCTGTACCTGGCCCTGTATTAGCCCGAATTGGCCCGAGTTTGTCTCGGACGCGTGTAAATCTGCAGTCTGGACAGTTGGACCACATTCTGTAACAGTAGCTTAACTCTGGGGCTGAAAAGCAGAATTTTACTGCCCTCTCTGCTTCAAAGTTTCAACAAACCAAGACCCCTTTGGTGTGCTTTATCACACCTTTAACCACACCCAACAGTGATGTCACAGTGTCTTTGAGTACACCTGTACGTCGCTGTAAGGTGAGAGCTTGACTCTCTCGTGGTCAGCCGCAGCAAGATTTTCAGTAGGTGTTAAGCTACTTTTACACTCCTCGCCTCTTGCCGTCTCGAGCACGGCCCTTCCCTTGACCTGTGACGCGTGTTTGTCAACCAGTCTGCCAGCTTCACTTTCCCAATTTGCATATCGAGATCCAACCACAATGTGTCAAGAACCAAGATGACAAAAAGGCCGAAGACACCAGTAGCTGTGTCCGAAATCACTCCCTCATTCACTGCATTATATAATCGACTCTCAGAAGTTTCCTGTGCAGCGAGCAGTCGTCTTTTTGCATGATCACGGGCAGCTGCAGTGACGTACGACTGTAATTTCTAAAATGTGACCCATCACATGTTCATGCCCGGTGGAAACAGCCTCACTCGTGATGACGCTGATCTGACCATTGTGGTTCATTTCACAAGATCTGGCGTGACACTTTTGTTTTTCCCTTCTCATCGTGGATTAAATTCTCAACTGGCACGCGACTGGCCATCTTTCCAAAAGCCAGAGTAATATCTCGACGCAGCGATCGTAACAATGAGCAACTTGAGCAATGTTATTTCAGCGCACGGATGATTTATTAAGCAGCTAAATTAAAGCGACAAGCACGTCTACCTGCCGCGTGACCCCAGCCAGACTGAATAATAACCCCCCGCGACGTGACGACGCCTCAGCCAGGCTGCAGTCCTCAGGTCTGCTTTTCAAGCCTTTACATCATCTCTAAACAATAGTTACATAATTGCATCTTGAAAAAGGTGGAACAAGCGAATCAAAACAAATGTCTTCACACGTTCTGTTAGCACATCGTGTCAGTCATCAACAGTGATCCCAAGACTAATGAAGCTCTTAAACGGTTTACTGCGATCTGTCAAGTCTGTGCGGCTCCTTAACACATTCCTGTGCTGTGTGTGTGTATGGGTGTGTGTGCGTGTGCGTGTGCGTTAATGTGTGGCTACAGCCCGTCAAGCACAATAGCCCGACGTGAGCACAAATACCCGGGCTCCTTCTCTATTCAGAGCGCCGCTGTATAGCATGTTTGAAACTAAAACGTAAGATACTTCAGAAAATAAAAATGTTGCCATGGCAACGAAACACAGAGCCTGGGTTGGGATCAGAAAGAGAGCGAGTGAGAAATAGATTTACATGGATGGATCCAGACTTTTCTCTGCAGGCCGGTGCTTTTGTTCACACTTTAATGAAAGGAATGCTTAATGACCATTAAAGTGAGAATTCAGGTGTTAAAAAAAAAAAAAGACAATGGCCGCGCCATTTCTTTCCATTTCAATTTGTCTCCGCTCAACACCCCTGCTAACTCCACCCTGCTCACATCCTTCCATAAAGACCGTGGATCAGATGATTTATACGCTGATTCTGAATGAGTCTTTGCACACCCTGCCGCCCACGTTTCTCCACTCTGTGCATGTTAAGTGTAAAGAGGAGCAGGTACGGTGTATTATGTTTGAGAAGTGAAATTTGGTCTGTATTCAAGTTGAAGAGTGCCATTTTCCAAAATGAGAAATCTGCTCTCGGCGCCTACTCTTACCAAATAATAGATAATGCAGCATGTGGAGTAAATCCAGGTGCATGTTAAAAATATAGGAGCTATCCAAACCCGCGTAGCTGCTTTATTCTGGCTTCAGTTCTTGTCCAAAGGCTTTTTGCAAGTCACTTAATCCAAGTACCTCATAAAGGCAAAAAGTGGTAATATTCTTGAGAATAAACAGGTGTTAACTTAAAGGCCATGTCACAGACACGTTGGCTCTGGAAGCCGTTTTCTTTCCCAAGTATCGTATCGCGGAGAGGAGAAAATATCAACAGGTGTAGCCATGAGAGAGACCTCGACATGAGAAAAGGATGACGCTCACAGCACATGTAGTGTATCCAGGTACATAGCATGACAGTGACATGAATGCCTGCTATTATATGTGTAGTGGAAACAGGACCTTGAATGTGAGCAGAAAAAAAGTGCAGTGCTCGGTATTTTTTAATGATTAAAGGTAATTTTTTAAGGCACAAATAAACAATTAATTAAAGATAAGATCTGTTTATCACATAGATTTGTCGTGTAAAGGTGCATTCAGATTCCAGCATCAGGTGTTCGATGGCGGTGAAGCGGTATTTTGAGAGCACGATGTTTCCTCAAAGTTCTCGTTTGGCCTACGAAGTTCAGTCTTATCTTAATTAGATGTGTTTCCTGTTGAAGCAGAATGTTTGTTTGCGATTAAATGGAAAGCAATCACGAATGCAAACCAACAGGGTATCGGTTTAGTAAGCAGCACAAGTTTTTGGACGAGAGTCGATGAGCTGAGATTTAATTTTTTATTTCCCTCGTTAAAGAGAAAAAAAATATCAATTTTCATCTCTTAAAGTGAGTCATTTAATCTGACAAAACAGTTTTAATTGGAGATTTTGCATGAACTGCACATACAGATAAATGGGTCTTGCTTAATCTTAAATTAGATATAATAGTAAATCATATTTATCTGGTCTAACGTTAGAATTGTCTTTTTATGATTGCTTATTATCTGTTTCAAAGCCTGCTTCAACCAAGCCGTGCATGCCTCAGGAACACTTTGAGGGAATTTCTTCAAATTTGGCACAAACTTTCACTTGAACTCAAGGATGAACTGATTAGATTTGGGAGGTCAAAGGTCACTGTGACCACACACACAACCAGTTTTTGGCTGAAGAAGTCATAGACTGATTATGACACATACGATAAAATGATGACGAGTCAGTGCTGCTGTGTGTGATGATGGATGCGTGTGTACATGTTTGTTGCCAGCTGTGTTAGCGCAGGAAGGAGCGTTTAACCGTGTGCACCGGCTACCACTGCAGCAGAGAGCTTGTGCCCTCAGAAGAGTATTGTGTTGCGGACCTATGTGTCTTTAAATTAAAGTCTGTATACTGTAAGTGAACAGTAATCTGCCCTCTGTGGCCAATCCTACAAATTACAAGAGAGAGGATTATTCCTGTACGCTCCACTCAGATCTCTGCCCCTGTGTGGGTAAACACAGAATAATCTGAATACAAGCAGGCTGTGTGTTCTCGCCGGGAAAGTCTATAAATAAGACGTTTCAGAGGTCAAACTGCATTTAAATCCCAACACTGTTTCAGAGTCTCTTTGGAGATTGAGAAAGTAAACGCTTACATGACGCAGGGGATTGTTGCTCAGCAGTTTCTCAATTAAAGAATACTTGAACGCAAACTGCAGCGAACGTGTAACACTTAGCAGGACAGTTTATCCCGTGTGAGCAGCGGCCACCATTGAGTTTTATGTTGCTCGTCGATCGCTTACAGCATACTGTAGTTTACCGTAAAGCCATCAGATGAATGTATCAGTCTGTTCATCACAGCCTGCGTGTGACTCTGTAGACTTTCAGACATAGAAAACAGGTATTTCAGGAGTACACACTTACACTTGGGGGAAAACAACAACAGCTGCGATTACCTAAAGCAGACAAAGACCTGGTTGATTTCCAGCAGAAATCAAGACTCCCGCCCTAATGAAACCCTCCACTGGAGGATGTAATACAACACGTGTTCTCTGTGAATCTCAGGAGTTCAGATTGGCACCTGAAGCGTTGGGATAGCGCACCACCTCACAGACTGCTTGTTTTTCTCATCTCACTGTCTATAGCTAAACCCACAGAAACGCCCCCAAACTTTCTTTTTTTTTAACATAAGACTGATGCCAGTTGAGCCCTAAATCACCAGTCTTTCCTTTGCACAATCTGCTCCTCCAGGAGAAAGTAATTAGTTTAGGAAACAGTATATTCTGAAGTGGATCCTGGTATCACTGTTCTGAGGCCTTTTGATGCGCACATGATGATGGCGTAACCTCCGGCCGAACGGGGCATCACCCATGGAACAGTTCTTGTTAATTAACACTTTTTGCAGAGTAGCGAACACCTAAGAAACTGTGAGTACTACTGCGAGAGAGTTATGGCAGCCGCACAGTGAAGAATATTTGAAGAAAGCTTCCAGAGTTCATGAATGGAAACTTAGTCATCATCTCTAAAATAAACGGGATTGAGAAGATTTTCATGTTAAAATCCGTGAAAACCAGGTGCCAAACGGCAGCATTTTGCTTGAATACCTTCTTCTAAGGGTAGGTTTTAAGTTTTTCTAATAAAAAAAGTTTGCCATTGTTTAACCCTATTACAAAACCCAGTTTTTAAAAGACCAGAATTAACTTCATACAACAATCAGCTGTCAGAAGTGCTCTTGACACCTTTTAATAGAGCGGGATGTTGAGCTCTCCACCTCTCCTGTGATTTATCAGGGAGCTTTTCATGTAAGACCCCTGCTCTCTCAGATTTAATTTCCAAGACCAGTCACTCATCCAGCCGACAGAGTTTGATTTGGTAGTTTTGAAGCTGTGGATTTGGGCAAAGAGCCACCGGCGTGGTTTGATGTGTTGGCTGGGTGACAAACACCGTCGTGGTCATCTTTTCCGTTGCGTGGGTTAGAGAGAATGTTAGGATTGCAGACTAAAAGACGGGCAGGCTTGCAGTGAAAAGATTGCCTTCTGGACAGGTAAATGAAAGAGAAAGAAAGGACGAGGCTGATGAGGATAAAAGAGGAATGCAGATAAGGTAATGTGGGGAAAATGGAGGGTTCCAGATGCCACACATATCTGAAGAGGAGGGGGAGCAGAGGATGGTGTGAAAACAAGAAGAGGGTGCAAGGAGGGGAAAGAAAAGGAGAGAGGAGAGAGATCAGGGGCTGAAGAGAGGTAGAGGGATAAATGCACTGTTTGAATTATGTAAAATAGCTGCGTGGGAGAGAAGAGGTGTGTGTCTGTGTGTGTCTGAGCATGAGTGCGAGTGTGTGACAGAGGAGGCTGAGAGAGGAGAGAGCAGAGACAGACAGCATGATCAACACGAGGAGTCCAGGCTGCCATGCTGGAAAAATGGACGAGAAATAAGATTAAACGGCCTCACCCGTGTTTTCCACGAGGGCCATCGTGCTGTAGATTTGTCTTTGAAGGGGCCACGCTGTGAAAAAAAAAAAAAAAAACAAGGAGAGGAACACATGAAAAGAACAGCAAGAACAAGATGTGCAGAGATGTAAAGCCAGCTTTGATATCGTCCCGCTGTAGTTTGGAGACGTTTAAAAAGATTATCTAAGCGGGGCTTCCACACAGGTGGTCGCAGGCTTTATTAGACGAGGGACTGTTCGCCTTCATCTGGTGGAAACGTGCAGCTGACTTCTCAGAACTTTACGAGGAAGTCCAGTCAAAGGCTGGAATCCTGTTTGGGCTTCCTCGCTTGCCATGCTAGCTGCTTTGCTCCAGGGACGGTGAATCCAGGTGTTCTTCATCTGCTTGAACCAGCAGGTCCAAATTTCCACTCATCCAGTGATGGTTCCCAGACAATGAATCTAAAGACGGGATTTTAGCATCACACTGAGGTTTTAATTTGTGGTTTTAAGTGAAACGTATCAGCATCTGTTGGAGTGATCACACCCCTCAACATGAATGAGACTCCTTCCAGCTGTCCTTTGTTTTTGGATAGAAAAGCAGCAGAAACTATATTTGTGTGACATGAACGTTGCATGCAGTGAATTCAGCTCTGAAGCCCCCCAAACCCAGCGTCCCCTTCCTGCTCCCGTTCAATGGCACACGGCTGTCAAGCTGAAGAATTCCTGAGAAATGACGCAAAATGTTGTGTTTCCGTGTGCGTGAAGCTGAGGTCAGAGGACGTCGTGGTTGTGGATACAAACTTGTGGATATTTGATATTTGGGTTTAAAAAAAGCTAACATGGACATCTGGTAGCCGAGTGTTTTTGACTCATACCGCATAATTACAGCATCCTGGGATGAGTCTGCCCAGGCAGTTTTTGTCTTGGAGGCATCAGTGCAGAAAGGATAATAACTTTTGATTTATCTTTATTTTTATAGCAGATTATATAGAAGTGCCACGACAGTGAGTTAGTTTCAAAACGAGACCTCAGGAATTAAAATGCATTTGGTTAAAGGACAGCAGGCGTACGCATTCAACAGTCAGGTTTTTTGATGCAGCTTACGGGCAAACAGGTCAGGTCAACGAGGCCTCCTGTGTTCTGCTTCCTGTTTCCTAACTGTACATTTACACTCTCTCCATCATCCATCAAGCGCAGGACAGGAGTTTATTCCCTCACCTACCAATTCAGTGCATTAGGCACCGACTCGCTGACAAAAGTCAATAAGTGCTTTGTTTGTTTAATGCTCGCTCCTCTCTATCCATGCATCTCCCGGTCCCTCCCCTCAACGTGCAGACTGTTAACATTCACCTCATCTGATGTCCAGACAGAAAATCTATGTCTCCAATAGTCTCTCGCCCACTTCGTCAACCTCCTCCCCTCCGCGGGTGAAGGTGTTTTGGAGTTTTGTGTGTGTAGCAGTGGGAGCGGCGGCGGCGGTGCTGGTGGATTGGTGTGACCCCGCGTGGTTTTATTTCTACCTCGCTCACCTTCGACCTCCATCTAGCTTTCATATTCTCTCGTGCCCTCGTTCATTCCTCCAGGCAGACTGTCAATAACAGCTCTCCTGTTGCTGTTTATTTCCACAATGGCCCCGTCTTTCTCTCTCCACATCCTCTCGCTCTACCATGTCTCGGCGCCGCAGTTTTTTTTTTCCTGTCCTCATTTTACCTCTAATGTTTCCCTTCCACCGATGTGTATTAGTGTCTTACCTGTCGACCTCTTCTCTTTCTCTTTCTGTTAGATCATCGCGCCCGGCGGAAGAGCATAGCCACCGGGAAGCAGCCCAGCATGGAGGTCCCTCCCACTGCCCCCCTTCAACCCTTCCGACAATCCGTGAGTAACCCCCCCTGTCCCCGGCCTCGCTCGCTGCCTCCGACCCTCTCGCTGTCCCTCCTCCCTCCTCCCGCCCTGGGTCCGCCGCACACCTGTGGCCGTCGGGCCAGCGGTACCCCGCCTCACCCTTACCCCCTCTCCCTGGCTGTCTCCCCCTCCCTCGCCTTGTGCCAGCAGCAGCAGCAGCAGCAGCAGCAGCCAAAGGGCTCCAAGAAAGGGCCCGGCACGCCCCCCTTGCCCCGCTCGCTGCCCCTCTCCCCCTCCCTGTCCTTCACCCTGCCCCACTCGCCTGCCGCCTCCTCCTCCCCCCCCTTCTTGTACTGGGGCGGAGACTGGAGGGCTGCTGGTTCGAGTCCAGTGGCAGGAGGAACGTTTATTGCACCACTTCCCCCTTTTGAGGTATGTGACACAAACATGGCTGAAGCAGAGACACTGGATACATTTACATGTATGTTCAAATGTTGAGTTAACTGGTCAGAAAAGGGTTAAGACCCTTCAGCATTTAGCATGGACACATGGAAGCATGCTTATGTTTAACTAAATTATGTTACCAGTACGTCTTAAAGGGCCATACCAGTGTGTTTCCAAGCTGTGGAAGCTTTAATACAAACAGAATATGTTCAAATGCATGCCATGAATTATTCTATCTACCTTTCCAGGCAGCCGTTGGCCTCTATTAATTTCCCAAATGGTATGAAAATCATTTAGCAAACTCTTACGTACTTGAGTTGTGTAAACTGCATTAATGTTTGTCAAAGTTACTTCATCGCTGTGTGGTAAAGTAGTTAAAGTGCAGATTGATTTAAAAATGCTGCGCTGCGTTCTGCTCATTTGTTCACTCGCACAACTACAACCTCATCACTAATGGCATAAAATAATAGAACTTCATTAATATGTGCAACACAAAAATCTCTTAATTCAATCAAGTGTAAGCAGACAGGATGAGACAAACAGGACAAACAGGAAAAAGGACGCAAACATGAAAAGACAACGCAGGAAAAACACCCAAACTAATATAATATATAACTAATATATGATGTAGACATGCTAAAAACATATTTTATGTTTCATATTGGGCTCTGCTTTTATTACAAAGCACTAATTGTTGTTGTTATACACAACTCAATGGAGTTTCAGTCTGACAGCAGAGTTTCATCTCTGAGAAATGAATGAAAGCCAATGGACGCCTGGAAACAGCAGCATGGCTTACAAATGTGACGTAAAGAGAATTTGACTCGTAGTAAGCAGATTAAAACACGTAAAACACCTGGTATGATTCTTTAATGCTAACAAAAGAGAAGCAATATCAGAGAATATGCCTTTACTGTGACTCCTGGGATCATCATGTCTGTTTTTTATACCGGAGACGACTTAAGTCAAAGAGGGAGAGGAGCTGGCAGCCAAACACGTTCTGTCTGAGGACAGAAATAATCTGTTTACTGTTTTATTCATGGCAGTAGAAACTCAATCACAAGGTATCAAACGTGCACATAAAAGGGCTTAAAGGAGAGATTGGTGTCTTATTAAGTCTGTGCCCGGCGGTCTGTGTTGCCCGTCTCCTTTAAATGATTTCTGCCGGTGTTTGCACACTGTCACTGTAGCTGGAAATAGCAGGACTTGTTTTCCTCCCTTCACAGGGAGCTGTTTGCTGCCCGTTCGCTGTTTCAGTATGAAAAATAAATTCCACAGGCTCGAAAATTACAGAAGCCAGATAATCCATTAGAGTTCATGTGAAGCCTGACTGTTTTCATATCAGTATTTCAGGTTCTCTGACCGGATGAGCAAACCTGAAGAGCAGGCGCAGAGCGACACGGAAAAAGTTTTTAACAGTCACAGATTGTGATCGCCCTACATTTTGCTTACCGTAAATCACCTGATGAACAGGTAGAAATAGAAATCTTGATGTAGAAGTAGTCTTACCTGCGTATATTTACCTCTGGGCGGCCAAATCCTCATCAGTGCCTGTTCAGGAGATCAGACTGCAGCCAATCACGTCACAGTCTTTCATGTAAGCTGTGGTGTGAACTGCCTGCCAGAGACTTTTGCTCCCTGGCTTCAGTCTTTAAGGCAGGGCCTCCTCCCAGGCGACATGCGTAGGTAGTGCTGTAAAACAGCACAAGAGCTTTGTGAGAACGTGCATATTATTGGCGAAACGCGCTGCAGCAGCCGGGGTTCGATTCCAGCCTGGGCCCTTTGCTGCATGTCATCCCCTCGCCCTCTTCCTCCTTTCCTGTCTCTCTCCAGCTGTCACTATCTAAATATAGCAGAAATGCCAAGAAATATTAAAAAAAAAAAAAAAAAAAAAAAGTCAAATATGCTCGTCTGAGCTGCAGCAGGGCAGAAGTACAACCCCTGAACTTTTTGGACTCGGGGTTGTATAAATACTCAAGTTAAGTACCCGAGCACGGCTGGTGCCGATCACCCAGAATTCAGCTCACACAGCAGTTCACTTCATTCCATGTTTGACAATTAGAGTTTTAAAGATGAATATCTCATTACACACAGTCACTTAATGTGGACAGCAGCGAATGGGCTGAAACACTAAGCGACATCAGTATTCTCCTCCAACCTGAAGTGAACCCAAAGGCCATCAGTGGCAGAGCAAACGCAGCCACTGAGGACGGAGCTGATGGTCCCCCACGTCTTACTGTTACCTCACTTTATTGCAGTTTATTGTGACTGAGGCTTTCCTCTCTCTGTGTATTGAATACTTTGACTTTTTGAGACTTAAAGTGTCAGACGGAGCGGCTAATCAAATCAGATTTAGTCATGCAGGCTATTAGCTGGGAACCAGCAGATGGAGCCAAGTCTTTATTCATATCCTCGAGACAGGCTTCAAAGCCATTTGACTCATGCCAGATGACGAGGTGTCGTTTCCCTCCAGTCACTCTCCTCCTCAATGATGCTGTGATGCTATAGGTTTAGAAACGACATCACTGCGAGTCTTCAGGAGGCACCTGAAAGCTGAAAGAGAGAAGCTTCTTTAGGGCACATAAGAGAGAGAAAAAAGATATTTCATGCATGCATATTTCATGTTTTCAGCTCTTAGGTTACCTTCACAGCTAACATTTCAAGGCCTAGGCTGTGAAAACAGCTTCAAATTTGACGTTTATGGTCCCCAAACGTAACAGTGTCTTTGTTTAGGTTTTAATGTGCTGTTAGTGGGCTAAAAAACTTATTTGGCTGCGAAATGTCACATATTTTGAATGTAGTTTCACTGTTTTGTTAGATATTTCTATACAAGTGACTCATTCTAACTATTACAAACTGATTAAATTATAAAGTAAAATATATTCGTTGATCAAGTGAAATTATGCAACCTTAAAATTTTATAAAAATTTGTGGGGTTTTTTTGTACATTTAACACAAACATCTCGTTTCACTCGGTCTCACTTTGAGTGGATCAGTCTGCTGTTTAAGAACTGGTCACAGTTAAAAGTTATAACACATATCAGACACTGTCAGGTTGGATGTTGAATATCTTATTTTTTAGCAGAGGTTTTAAGAAACGTGTTGCGTTTTCAAACATCCAAACAGAAGAAAATATGAATCAGTATGGACATGGCTGCAGTGAAAAGTGTTTAACATGCAGCTCTGCCGCAGCCATGACACGACTCCGTTTTTCAGAGAGTCAGCAATCAGATAAAATAGTGGCTTATCAGAGCAAGAGATGGACAGATTTGATACGGTAAACAGAGCCCAAAGAAATGCTGATACATCTCAGCCCTCAGCACAGTCTGACAGGACAGAATCTGAGCCGACCAGCAGAACTAAAGTCAGACTCTACACTATTTGGATAACGCCTTAACGGGCCGCTTGTGGAAGACGGATGTTCGTCCATGTCAGCATTCACAACGTCATGCACGCTCCCGTGATCATATACAGTGTGTGCAATCTGGCTCTCCCAGTCTTCATGACAAAAAGACACGAACCCGCCAGTCAGTGCAGTCAGACCTGCAGGTGGTGGTTTTTCTCCCTTTTGTCATCCTCGTGCACCTGAAATGTATTTTAATTTTGAAGAAAATGACAGAAACACATTTGAATTATCAGCACAGTTAATTGAATTAATTAATTGTCAAGTCAAATATTTATCTGTAAATCTGCACCTTTTATTGAGAATGGGTTTATGTTATTTCACTTGATAGTGATGCAGTAATAAAACAGGAAATGAAAAATCCTAAAGCCCGATCAGCATCTGTGGACTTAAATGCATGTGATACTGGGGATTGAGCAGCTCAGGGTGACGTAGTCTAAACAAAGTTTGGGAGCTACAGTCCTAGATAACTCAATTTAATTGCTTTATCTGTCATTTGACTGTGATTGTAGCGCCGTGTGGATGATCACACTTATTTCTTCCAACAAATCATCCGAGCTTGATTGCACCATCTAAAATATTTGTATTTGCGTGACTGACGGGATGTTGTCATTAACCAGGCATGCCCCACTGAGCTCTGAGAAGCACATAAGTAGACACTTAAGTCCTCTCAAAGTGGGTGTTGGGACTGACCCCAGGCACAACCCTGATTCCAAAAAAGGTGGGACGCTGCTTAAAGCATAAATAAAAACAGAATGCAGTCATTTACAAACAATCTGTGTTTACCGACAAGAGAGCCTTTCCAGGATGCGTCTTTCATACCCAATCATGATGCTATCACCTGCTACCAATCAACCTGTTTACCTGTGGAATGTTTTTGGAGCGTTCCACATCTTTCCCAGTCTTTAGTTGCTCCTGTCCCAAATTGTCTGAAACGTGTTGCTGCATCAAATTCAGAATAAGCAGATATTTACAAGAATCAATGAAGCTGATGAGCTCAAACATTGCACGTCTTTGTGCTGTTTTCAGTTGAGTTTATGTCAAAAGGGATTAGCGAGTTCTCACCTTCTGTTTTAATTGTGTGTTAGAGTCCCAACTTTTTTAGAATCGGGGTTGTATAGTAATAAATAATAATTTCTTGTTTCAGTGATGATGTGATTTGATCATGTAAGGAAGCTGATGTAGGACAAACTGCACCCCTGTGTGAGACTTGTGCTGCTCAGCTTGTTGTTGGACTGAATGGCACACCACTGCCCACCACAGGATCTGTCACACCACTGCAGCTCTGTGCCAAGCGGACATGTGTGGGTGTATGATTTCTTGTCCATAATAAATTTACCCTGTGCTCTCCCCCATCACGCATCATGTGTGTCATTTGTGTTTGTCTCCGCCTGATTTTTGTGTGACTGAAATCCATCTGACACAAACCACACTGACTCCATGGGAATCATCTGGCTTTATTTCTCCATCACACATACGACACGTCAACCTTTCTCACCTGTCTCGACCCATCTTTTCAAACACACCTCGACCACCTCGTCTCCTCTGTAACTCCGCGACACGCACGTCCTCCCCCCCCGTCCTCCATCTGTTTCCCCCTGTTGCTGCTCTCCTCCTCCGCCCGCTCCAGAGTTTCCTCAGTAGAAGGTTGAAGGGCTCGATCAAGAGGGCTAAGAGTCAGCCCAAACTGGACCGAACCAGCAGTTTCCGCCATATGATCCTCCCCCGCTTCCGCAGTGCCGACCAAGACAGGTCAGTGAGTGACAGCGCCTTCAAGCATTGTGAACACAGTGTGCTTGCATTAATGTATGAAACCTGTTTGTGTGTATGTTGTTGGCATCTTTTTCGATCTGCTTATACAGCCTAAAGCATCGTTCTCAGTCAAACAGACAGTTGGGATGTGGTGGGAGAAGTACTCAGATCTTTTACTTCAGTAAAAGTACCAATGCAACAATTTATATATGAAATAAGCAAAAGTCCTGCATTCTCAGTTCAGCTTAAAGTACATATGTGTTATTAGCAAAATGTACTTCCAGTACTCTTTCTGTGTTGTTAGATTGCTGCCTCTGATGCATCAGCGTGGAGGAGGAGCTGGTTTTAACGGCCTCATGTGTAGTTGGTAGTTTGGTTCACTGGTGGATGATTACTGTGAGAGGAAATGCATTTCTGCTCCACAGATTTAGATCTATTCATTTAACTTCTCTTTGGTTTTGGTTTTTGGAGCAGATGTAAACGTGTAGGAAAGTACTGCAAAATCATACCTGTGTACAGTACTTGCATAAATGTATTTCCACCATTGATCTGCGTCTTTCTGTCTGTCCATCTTTGTCTCTCACTGTTAGAAATGGTTGTTTATTTTGCACTTTCGTGTCCCACCACAGTGTCACTTACAATTAAAACACTCAGCACCGTCGCTGTCTCGCTGCCAGGGCGGCGAAAAAAAACTTCCCCCTCTCTCCATGGCAACCAGTAGACAGCCATATGGCGGCTGTACAGACCATAATGAGTCAGTGGGAGATTTGCTTAATTATACCTCCTCTGTATCGTGCACATAGTTGCAGCAGCGCTGGCGTTCTTCAGGCGAAGCAGTGCGAGAGGTGCTCGACTGTTCGCGTCGGTTTGCACGGCAAAGTTTTCACTTTAAGGAGAAAAGAGAATAAATTAAAAAGAAGTTACTGTGTGAAGCTTGAAGCTTCCAGTAGAAGTTAAACAATTAGCATTAAAATAAACAGCCTTGTACATTTTTTCTTGTTTTGATGAACTTTTTCCATTGAGTTTGACCTCTTTTGCAGTAAACAGTGCGTCATTAGAAAAGGATTCGTCCTCAGTATTTTGTCCAGGGCTGCAGCTACTGATAATTTTCATTATCAATTAACCTGCAGATTATTTTTGCAATTAAGCAAATATTCTTTTGGTCTGTGAAATGCAGCATTCAAGGACAGCTGAAAACCCAAATATATTCAGTTTTCTGTCACAGCACAGAAGCTGCAACTTTAGAGAGTGTTTGAATTTTTGCTTGAAAATGACTTCAGCCATTAACAGATCATTAATTAACCGCCGCCGATTCCTTACCTGACGGTGGACAGACCTGTTAAATTGACAGGTTGAGTCGCTGTAAGCTTAAATTTGTCCATTCAGTTCATCTGCACGCTCCCGCTCGACATCTCCAGCCAAGACAAACTCAAACTTCGAGTGTGATCAAGGTCGTCCTGATAATCTAAACACAGGACAGAAGTGCACTCAGAGGAGCGCTAAAACCTTTTCTGAGCCAGGTGTCTGCCAAGGTGCGTTTCCACATGATTTATTCATTTGGGAAGGTTGTGGATGTCTGTTATCCCCGGCTGGTCTGAGGAGACGCGCAGCGGACAAAGAAGTCGAGAGCCTTGTGAAGTCGAGGCTGTTTTCGCAGCTCCTGGTTTACTCTGGATGTTTTCTGTCAGGGATGTTGGTGAACATCTGCAGCTTTGTTCATTATTATTCCCCCTTTTTTTTTTATCTTTATTCATCCAGGGAGAGTTTGCAGAGAACACAAACCTCTTTTCAGCATAGACTGAAATTCATGCTGACATAAATGTGCCTCTGAGCTCCCACACAGGCTCTAAAATTTGCTGTGATATATATTTATGCATGTTTTTTTTTCAGTAATTACTTTTAACTGATTGTTGGTGCCATTTCCTAATGTGTCCCAGAGTTTCCTCACAGTTTCATAGGTCACCCTGTCATACAGCCCCCACCTCTTACATAAATGTACTGTTTATCTCAGCCTGCAGCGTCCAGTGATGAACTGAATGCAATTCAAAGCATTCTCTGTCCTCCAAAGCAGAATCTTCTGTATATTTTCAGTATTGATTAATCTCTTGAGTGCTTTTTCAATTAATAGATTCATTGTTGAGCCAATAAAAGGCTTGTAATCATTTTACACTGCCAGAGGTGATGTCTTCAAACCCAAAGATGATTCAGCTTGCAGTCAAAAAAGCAGCAGATTCTCACATTTGAGGTTGCAGCCGTTTGGTATTTTTGCTAAAAATATGATGGTCAGTTCAACCTTTTGTGGCGATGCATCTTCTCTCAGAACTATTTGGACTCTTTAGCCTCCAGTTAGCCTCACATCACTGGAACAGTTGTCCAATTTCATAAGAGCTGAAATGTTTCTTTTGATTAATCGTTTAATCTTTGAAATGCGAAACAAAATTTTGTGTCCGCCGCACGCTCGTCTCAGGATGTCTGACTCCAACCAAGAGCCCACAAATCAAACACAATCGAAACAGCAAATGTTTGACGTCTCTGCTGGTCGAAGGGCTTCAAAACGTGTTGCAGATGGATTTTCTGTCGTTGGACTGCTCGAGTTGTCGCTCTTAAACAGCTGATGAGTTGAGTTAAACGTCTGACTGTCGCTGCAGCGATGCGCGGACCATCGTGAAGTTCCGTATCCGCTGATTGAATCTTTGCTTCTACTCGTTTTTTCTCTGATTTTTGGCTCCTCGGCCGTGATGTGGTAAATAACATTTGCAAGGTGTGTGTGTGTGTGCGTGCATGTGCGTGTGTGTTGCCTTTTCATGTTCCACTCTTCCTGCTCTTCAGCTCCCTGCTGAGACCCTGCATAGACCTCCTTTTACCTCCAGCACTCTTGCTGTCTGCTCAATCCCTCTATCCCCCCCGACCCTCACACACCCTCCTCCCTCTAATCCGGGCTCTCACTTTCTTCCTCTCCAAAGGATCCGCTGTTTACATAATCAACGTGGTTTCCTCTGAGAGGTCTTCTCTCTCGATCCCCCACCCCTCACCCCTTCCTCTCTCAGTCTTCCTCTCTCTTACATCCACTCGTGACCTCCCCCACTCTTTCTTTCTTTCTCTCTGTATTCCCCTCAATCTGACTCATTCCTTTGGGTCTATTTTTATCTCTCTCTCTCTCTCTCTCTCTGTGTTTCTCTCCCTCACGGTCCCCCTACATGTAATCAGTGCTCTGTCTGATGAACGTTATGATTGAACGTAGACAGCAGCGCAGGGGAGAAGCCGGGAGTCGGATGCAGCACGGAGGACATCATCTCAGTATCTTTTCTGTCTTTCCTCTTCATCACCGTCCCTCCTCGCTCTCCGGTCGGACTCAATGTGTCATCATGCGTCCGTCTTAGTGACTGTGTGACCGTCCGCCGAGCTGGTCCCTGATTTTACATGCATACATCTGTGTGTGGGAGGAAGTGTGTAGGTGAGCACGATGGACGGGCTTTAGCAGAAGCCCAGTTCACTTGTCAGTGCGAGCCCTTTGCATATGTGTCTCAGGATTGAGGATATTAGAGAGAACATCTTAAAATATTGTGTGTAGAGTTTAAAATGTTTTGCCTGGAGGGAAAAGGATGCATAAATCTGTACAGACAGCTGCCTAAATATTAAAAAAACTGTAATGCATTGTGAAAGAATATCCTATTGATTGGGTGTCACTGCTGAGGTGATGGCGATAATGAGCGTTTCTATGGGTGCTGACTCATGAATGTGACTCAGTTTGCTGTTCTTTTCTTAAAAACTCAACTAATGAACCTTGTGGCATTAGAAGTTTGATCAGTCTGTCCACTTTACAGCTGCCTGCTAAATAATTCAGAACGTTTTCATTATTTTTCTTTGCCTGAAGTCTACCGTCTACGCTTCGTCTTTCTTTGCCTCTTAGCGATGAAAGCGATAATAGCTTTGACTAAATGGTAATTACTTGCTGTCTGCCGCCAGAACAGCTAAAATGTTCAAAAGTCAGAAATACTAGAAAGTCAGCGTAGGCAACATCGTAGCAGGATCAAGTGAAATGTAAATACATGTCAGGATTTGTCTTAAAAGGGAACACAAGCGTGTGGTTTGGATAGAAATGTGTGTTTTTTCGTGCCAGGAGGTTTCTCCTGCTTTTCCACGTGCAGGCTGTAGTACGAATCGTGGATGTTTTCTCCATGTTGCCTGTGGAATATTTTGTGTCATTTGCTGATATTCAACTTTACAAACAGACTCGTCTTGTGTTGGCACTAGATATTCATAATATAGATATTGGGGTTTGTTAATATCTCCTTAATTACCATATTTTAATACGTCGTGCAGCACTTATACGTCTGCTTGTTAGCACACATGGATGAATATGAAAAGAGACTCTGGGTTTGTTTAAAGAAAGGCACTGAGGTTTACGATTAACATCATTTTCATACATTAACAAACAGAAATTTCCTTTAGTTTCTTGTACACAGAGCTGGAGCTTAATGCCCCCTTCAATCAAAGACCCTCCCCTCTCCTCATCTAACCACAACTATCGCTCCCCCAGGACCCGTTTGATGCAGAGCTTCAAAGAGTCCCACTCCCATGAGTCCTTGCTGTCTCCCAGCAGCGCTGCCGAGGCGCTGGACCTCACTCTGGACGAGGACGCCATCATCAAACCTGTCCACTCGAGCATCCTGGGACAAGAGTACTGCTTTGAGGTGAGAACTGAGCGGCGCGGTGAGGACAGAACAACAGCACACTCACACACAAAGTGCAGTGCACGGAGCAGTAAGTAGCACCAAAAATGTTGTTCCAGCCTGGCAAGTGACAGTGATGTGAAAGAGACTGATGTGAACTGAAAATATGCCTTTTTTTTTTTACATGTGAAACAAATGACAGAAACAAGGACACTGAAACGAGCCCTTGTTCCTACATAATTTGCTGCAGGAGTCTGTCAGCTTTTTCCATCACCTTTCCATTAGTGGAACATGACAGAGGTTGAGAGTGAATACAAGACATTGTTTTGGCAGCTTAGCTGCAGTCTCCATAGTTACTAATGGCTGTGGTTGTTGAATTTACCATTGGCTATAACCTCAGGTGACTACGGCATCGGGAACCAAGTGCTTTGCGTGTCGCTCAGCTGCAGAGAGAGACAAATGGATCGAGAACCTGCAGAGAGCTGTCAAGCCCAACAAGGTGAGGGGAGAGAAAGGGATGCGGTAGAGGAAGAAAAAACGGATGATCCCTCTGTCTGTGTGTCTCTCTCTCTCCTCCCCGTCTCCCGTTGCTGTCTGTTTTCAATAAGAGCGCACCGCTTCATTTCTCTGTGTGAACTCCATCCTCGTGTCTGTGTGTGTCTGTGTTGAACAATTTAGCCGCTTCTCCAAGCAAATATTAAAGCTGCACGAGGTGATGTTGCAGGGTGGAGGATCCAAACTGCTGCTTTGAAAAGCACTGATGTCCACAAATCAGGTAATGTGATGTCAGTAAATTAGACACAGCAGGCTCATGTTTTCCCAACCCAGCGTGTCAGTGATCCTTGATGCGGCAGGATGCTAAACAGACAAAAGATCCGGGTCCTTTCTCACTGTGCGCCTCATGCAAGAACCTCTTGTACGACATATTTGTTCTTTAGTGTCACATACGAGTAATCTATGAGGTTTTATCCCTTATTCACCTGTCACATAAGTCATGTACAGCCTGCCTCTCTTCACAGGGGAAAAAACACTAATTTGACCTGAAGTCATAATTTATTAATCTGAAGGAATTTTGAGTTTAAATGTGGTACTAAAATTAATGAAAATGAAATATGTATTTACTTCAAGGTGCAGTGTGCAAGACATGGCCAGACTTTTAATTTAAATCATTCAAAAATGAACTAAAATGAACATCAGAATGAGGACATAACAGTTCTGATGTCATGCCAAAGACTTTTATGTATAGTGTTGCAGATATGGACTGAAGTTAGCATGCTAACCAGCTAGCTGCAGCCCATCCTGTCTTGTAATACCGCTTCATACCTCTAGAGGCGATAGTCCAAAAATCTAGCCCACTGTAGTGTCAACTGGGAGATTTCACACGCTCTGTTAAACAAACAAAATAAACTAAAAAGGAAATATTCCTTCCATGCTAAACAGGAAAGTGCACACCTTACTGAACTAAGACGAGCATGATTGCTCTTTATTTAAGTCACTATAAAACCTGCTTCATTCAAACTCGACAGAAACAAAATGAAACTCACTCAAAAATATCTTGGTTTGTCTTTTCGTTGCTCCAACAATCGCCAGCTCCGGTTTAGCTGAAGTAAACCCTTAATTCGCAGAGTTCGAAGTGAAAATATTCAGTCTCTGCGGGCTGTGTTTCGACCTCCCTCTCGCTGCTCTCCCGCTTCACGGCTCTCTTGTCCCGCCCTGCTGAGTCCTGGTCGGAGCCGCTGTAAATCACCTCGGTGCTGTTTTTCCTGTCGTCAAACTGGCCTCCTTCGGCACCGGTCCAGCCATGTGTGATGGGAGACTGCTGAACCCAGTTCTGTTGCCTGCCATGTAAATGCCAACCGTCCCCCAGTGCTCCAAGCTCTTGTTCCGGGCAGTCTCCAGTCATCTTAGAGGGCTGCTAGCTGCACGGCTAACTGAGCTAATGAGTTGCTCTAACCATAGACAGCGACAGCAAAGAGTGCAGCAAGCAGCAGTTACTGTGGACCTTCAACAGGTGGCCATTTCTTACACATCATACCTTTAAATATGATGCCAAAAGTAAGTACAATGACATGTAACTTGATCTGATGCAAAATAACTATTTTGATCACCATATCATTATAATTGTGCCAGTTTACTGAGAGGATTTTAAGATTTTAGGATTGTTATTGGCGTATTTTGGCACAGTAACATACGGTTCAGTGGGAAACTTCTCTGAGCTGCAGCTTGTTGTCCAGTGTGAACCTCTGTTGCACCTGACTGTGTAACATCATCAACTGTAGGCTGTCTAACATCTCTGTCACGTCCCCTTGACTTGGTTGTCGACAGAAGACTCACGTTGAATCGTCATCTCTAGCTGCTCTGGTAACACCTTGTCGGCAGGTGTTAATATTTTTTTGTTTTTGTCCAGGAAAGAGTTAAGGACAGGAATATGAGAATGTTCTTGCATGAGGCCCAATGTCACAGTGTCCATATCTGACACCAGATTGAAGTTAATTAGTGCAGATGGGATCCTCCTCTTCTGCAGCTCTGTTGTATAATTCAATCAGATATGACGGTGTATTTTCACATAATAATCTTTCCTTGTGCAGCTTTAAGGTGCTGTGATTTTATTTCCATCCTCACAGCTTAAAAAAAACAACAAATGTCAGCCCTTCATATTGGTTCAGCGTAAAACCAATATCCTAATTTTCACCCAGATTTCATAGTTCTGTAAAATTGTCCCGTATCTCCCCTCTCCGTTATTAAAAAAGTGAACAGGCATGCAAGATATGCAGCTTTGAAGGCATCCAGGGACTAGAAGTTATTAAGCCAGACTGAGATGAAACATCACCCGAGTTGAATGGCTCGTCCAGATGCTCGGGCCGCGGGGGTCCTGGCTGAGTCATGGAGCTCCAAGGACTCCACACGGGGGCTCTCTCCAAAATCATCCCCCTCCTACCCCCAAACAACATGCACCGTGCATCTCAGACCAGACGCATCGGCAGAGATAAGACTCACTGCAGAGACCAGGATTATCATTATGCTTCTTAACTTTCTGGAGCCTTTTGATTCCCTCTTTGAGCTTTGATTGTTTTTCCTTCCTTTTCAAAAGCAGAGCAGCCACTTCAAGTTGAATATCAGTGGTTTTTTTTACTTTTTAGATCGTAAAATATGACAGGAGCTATGGAAGATGTAACACGATATCAAGACGGAGAGCTGGAGCCCATGCTGGTGCTGCTGCACTGTATGTGCACTAGCAAACTGAGCCACCAGATGCCCAGCACATTCAAACTCAGACGTTTGGAATTAATTATGCCGTGTGTTTGGCGCCGGTTATCAAAGAGCATACAAATGGAGAACTTAAGAACTGTGGATGCTCACGTATTGAGCCGCCTAAATTAGGACTTAAATAGTCTGAAGCTTACAGGGGGCTAACAGCGATGGCATTTGAGCCCAATTGAAATGACTCAGCCCCCGTTCACTGAAACATCACTGTGCAATCAACACGGCGCTCTCCCCTCCCATGGGGGATGTCAAATATAGCTTGGACTTTGTGATCATGATTAGGAAGTGTAGCTGTCTACAGAAACATTACCACCATTGTTTGTCCCCCGTCTCCGCAGCACACGTGCATTGTGTCGTTTGTGTCTTTCTGCATTTAAGTGGCGACTTTCCTCATGCAGGATCTCCACTTCCCTCCTCTTATCCTTCACATCTTCTGTTGTCTTTCTTTCCTGCGTCGCCGTCATGCTGTGTTCTGTCTCTGTATTCAAGTCAGAGTTGAGAGCAATTTATCAAGTCCAGCCTACAATCCACAGTAGCTCAACCACCACGCCACCAGCCATTTCTCTCCTGTCATTTACTCTGTTCTCCTGCAGGCCGACCTGCTGTCGCACTTTGTTCGCACACACTCTCTGTTTCCATATCTCTGAACTTTTTTCTTTGCTGTTTGTCATCTTTTCACCTGCATTGTATCATCATTCCTTGTAAAGCTTTTTTCATGACTCTATTATTAGTTTACCTTCTTTGACCCCGCTTCATCTCCACGCAGGACAACAGCCGGAGGGTGGACAATGTGCTCAAGCTGTGGATCATCGAGGCACGCGAGCTTCCAGCCAAGAAACGCTACTACTGCGAACTTTGTCTGGACGACATGCTGTACGCACGCACCACCAGCAAGCCCCGCACCGACACCGTTTTCTGGGGCGAGCACTTTGAATTCAACAACCTGCCAGCTGTCCGCAACCTACGCCTTCATCTATACAAGGAGACAGACAAGAAGAGACGCAAGGTAACAAAGAGCTCTTTAGGGCAACGTGGAAGGCTGAGAATGGCCTGTTACAAGAAAAAGACAGAAGCACTGTAGTAATGTGTTTATTTTAGCTTTCTGTTGCTTGAAATTGCTGTGATTTTGTGCAATAAGTCAAATATACCAAAAAGTGAATTCTAAAGTGGCTATAATCACTAATTTCATAAGGAAATTATTCATTACAGTGTTAGGACCTGCAGAGAATCGTCACCTGAATCTGCATTTGGCTTTATAGTTTCAGCTCATTGTTTAGCCGTCTTAGCATCATATTTCCCTCAGGAGTTGGTAGAGACCAAAAACAGAGCTAAAAGAGAGTGAATATTGGACTTAAATTCATCAGGTGGCCAGAAATACGACTCCAAATGCATGATGATGCTGCTCTGTGACAGCTGGAGTGTTTGCTAGTGTTTGCTAACAAGTTCACCATATCCGCTTGATATTCCTGAAAGTGAGTTTTAAAGCTATGAGTTAAAATCTTAATCAGCCCTGGCACAGCCCCCTTTTCCTCCCAACATTTTAACAGCATAAATAAGCAGTTTGGCTCATTAAAGCATCATTTCAACAAAACCACAGATGAGAAAATAATGTGAGGATGCAGCATGATGCAAAGTTCCTGCATTGTCATTCAGTGGCTTTATAATAAAATAGCCAATAGCAAAATGGGGTCTCATCTGTGGCGGCACTGCCTTTATTGGATTCATAGCAGGAAGAGTTATAGTTATACAACATCCATAGTGTCTTCAGACTGCAGTGAGTCAAGTTCTAACACAGAGCGCAGCCTCAAAAGAAAGAAAGAAAAGCCAGAAACAATCGTAACTGATGAGGTAATCATTGAGTCACTGCCATGGATCAGCAGTCCTATCAGCCCCCTGCAGATACACAGCATTATGGCCATTTTGTGCTATTCTGCCCTTTTAGGTTTTGTCATTTTTAAAAATAAAAAGAGAGTAGTGCGCCACAAATAACGATAATTTCTATTCTCATTTTAGTACAAGAGTAGCACCACTATGACACAACATCTAATTTCCAGCTTCAAACTACCCTCCAGGGATCCAGTGTTAGTCTTGCTGCTCATTGTTTATTCAGCGCTGAAGCTTTAAATGAACTTTGTTTTTTACAATTCTGATTATTTTTATAGATTTCATTCAGATGTTATGAGAGACGACCTTTCTTTGACACGTGCTCCTCTCTTCCTCTCCAAGGAAAAGAGCACATACTTAGGACTTGTAAGCATCCCCATCTCAAGCATCACGGGACGTCAGTTTGTGGAGCAGTGGTACCCGGTCATCCAGCCCAGCGTCCTCACCAAGGGAGCCGGCGTCGGAGGGGGGAAGATCATCAACGCATCCCTACGCCTCAAATCCCGCTTCCAGACCATGAACATCCTGCCCATGGAGCTGTACAAGGAGTTTGCAGAGTACGTCACCAATAACTATCGCACCATGTGCGCTGTGCTGGAGCCCGTGCTGAGTGTCAAGAGCAAAGAGGAGGTGGCCTGTGCACTGGTGCATATACTGCAGAGCACGGGGAAAGCTAAGGTAGGGACACCTCTATGTGACTTATCAGTGCGGTACAAAGCTAAACACTGCATGTAATAAAGAGCAGTAATTCAGCCCTGCTTCTCTCCAGGACTTCCTGTCAGACATGGCGATGTGCGAGGTAGACAGATTCATCGACCGAGAACACCTTATCTTCAGAGAGAACACTCTGGCCACCAAAGCCATAGAAGAGTACCTCAAACTGATCGGACATAAGTACCTCAAGGATGCTATAGGTGAGCCTGAACAGCATCACTGTATAAATTAACTGTGCGGCATACACACCAATATGAAGTTCAAACTCAGACAAAGCTTTTAATTAAATGAAAAATCCTCCCTTAGATGCTGTTACCCACATTCCCTCAGTCTGCCTCATCGTTTGTCTGAATCTGTTTTGAAGAGATTGTTTGGTTTTGTGGGGGAATTTTAGTATTTTCCACCATGTAGATTGTTGATCGTGATTGCAGTTTAGATAGATTGTAATATTATTGTTTTTATGTGAATTATGTGTGAAGCTTAAGTTCAGCTCAAGTCTTGACGTCTGTGTGATCAAGAATAGAGAAATACAGCTTCCCCATAATATGTCGTACTCATTAGTGCAGCTTCTTAATTAATGTTTTCACAAGCTCAAATACTGTAAAATTTCAACAATTATATTTTAGTTTGGAAGTACTGCAGTCATCATGAAACACTAAACAGGAAGCAGAGTCAAGG
Organism: Chaetodon trifasciatus; assembly: GCA_037975065.1. Lineage (NCBI taxonomy): Eukaryota > Metazoa > Chordata > Actinopteri > Chaetodontiformes > Chaetodontidae > Chaetodon > Chaetodon trifasciatus. The sequence continues at coordinate 907,215 of JBBMOE010000075.1, forward strand.
TGATGTCATTTTGTAGTATATATATTAAGTAATTAAGCATAAATGATAATGATAATACACTTTATTTATATTCACAAATTTTATTCATACAAAGTTGCTCAAACTGCTTTACACCAACTTTTAAATATATATAAAAAAAACATCTAAATAAATAGATCCAGAGAGGATCATCAAGACTCAATTAAACCAGTTATTCAATTAAATGGTGAAATTTAGGCTTCTTAAAGGATTATACAGATGTTGTGTGGCAGATATTTAAGGGCAGGTTGTTCCACACTTTTGGTCCACAGTGAGATAAAGAAGCGTCTCCATAGTTCTTTAACTGCTGGTACTTTCAATGCTGCAATGTTTGATAGTCAAGGGAGAGACAGTCAGCAAAATACAGAGGTGCTGCACCATTTAGAGCTTTGTAAACAATAATACAACTTTAAAATCAATTCAACGGAGACAGGAAGCCAATGCAAAGATGCTAAGATGGGTGTAATATACTCTCTTTCACCGTATTTGTTAGATCTCTGGCAGCTGCTTTTTGAGAAGCTGAAGTGTGTTCACTGATTTTTTGGTAATCCAGTTAAAAGAGCTTTGCAATAATCCTGGCAAGAACACACCAACACACAAATCAATATCTGTGCATCAGGACTTTAACAGCATTTCTCCAGTGGAAAAAAGTCTTTCTGTCCCCATTTAATTTCAAATAGTTGTTAGATGTCAAATCCGTAAAATGTAAACTGTTCCTTTATTACTGAGTTAACTTTTGATATGAATATTTTTCTGGTTAAAAGTGAGTTTAGGCTTATGAATAACTACAGTTGCTTTAATGTTTGGCTTCTAGCTTCAGTAGTTAGCTTTTTGGCTAATTAGCCCGCCACCCAGGTTTTCCAGCTTTACCCAAAAACTGCATTTAGTCTGTTATGGATTTCTTTTTGTACTAATGGTTTTTCTTGTCATTGCTTTGTGTATTAACAAAACTGAACTGATGATAGCTTCTACCATTTTTCTGCCACTAATGAAATGTCATTTGTAGGAGAGTTCATAAGGGCCTTGTATGAGTCAGAGGAAAATTGTGAAGTGGACCCCATGAGAATACCACCCTCTGTACTCCCAGACCACCAAGCCAATCTCCGAATGTGCTGTGAACTGGCACTCTGCAAGATCGTTAACTCCCATTGGTGGGTAGTTTGAAATGTAAAAAAAAAAAAAAGAAATCCTTTGTATTGAGTGTGTTTATTCCGCTCTGCTACTTTGTTTCTGATCCTGCGGTGTATCCTCTTCACAGTGTTTTCCCTCGAGAGCTAAAGGAAGTTTTTGCCTCCTGGAGAGTGCGCTGTGCTGAGAGAGGTCGGGAAGACATCGCAGACCGTCTCATCAGTGGTTCCCTCTTCCTGCGCTTCCTGTGTCCCGCCATCATGTCCCCATCACTCTTCAATCTCACACAGGAGTATCCCGACGAACAGACGTCACGCACGCTCACCCTCATCGCCAAAGTAGTGCAAAACCTGGCTAACTTCTCCAAGTCAGTTGTACTTCACTTTGTTTACAGCCTGTACACTTGTACAATACTGTATGCAAGACATTATCTATTATCTATTATATTTTCTATCCATTAGCACAAGCTTGACTGAGCTCAGTGGACACAACAGTTAATGACACTGTCATCTGCATATAGGCGGATTTAAACATTTGCCACATTTGTATTTGTTTCCAGGTATACTGATGAAAATGGTGAATATTAGTGGGCCGAGCATTGAACCCTGGGGTACTCCAAACTCGTTCGTTGACAGGCAGTTTAGCCCTTTCATTCTGAAGCTACGAAAAATGACACTCCATAGATGGATGTCTCCTTAAAATTCTGTGAGAAACATTTAAATGCTTCATGTTTTGCCAACAAAAAATCAGTGTAGCTACAAGTTGTCGGACCACTAATAGGTTTTATACACAAACCTTTATGCTGTAAGTCAAATTTGTCTCAGTTTGGTTTATTTGACTCATAACCACATAGTGAGTGATGTGTTAAAGATTGCAGGTTTCATTTTAAACGTTTGTTTACATTCATGGATTCACACTAAAATGTATTGAATGTCTTGGTCTTGACAAGACAGCAGTGGATATTTATGTTCGAGGGTTGTCATAGGTAGTCACTCCAGATGATATTTGATTTCACCTCACATGTTGCTCACTTGCTTTTTCTCCCTTTTCTCTTTCACTTTCCCTTCTCTTTCATCCCCTCCACCTGCTTATCTGGCCATCCTTCTTTCCCACCTGCAGGTTTGGCAATAAAGAAGAGTACATGTGTTTCATGAATGAGTTTTTAGAGATGGAGTGGGGCTCCATGCAGCAGTTCCTGTATGAGATCTCCAACCTGGACAGTGTCAGCAATGCAGGCGGCTTTGAGGGATACATTGACCTCGGCAGGGAGCTGTCCATACTGCACAGTCTCCTCTGGGAGGTCATGGCTCAGCTCAGCAAGGTAAAACAGACGTCATCTATGCCAGTAAAAACCACCATGTACCATGTGTTTCTGTCCAAAATAAACATGTCATTTGCAAAATTAAAAGCTAGTTGTAACATTAACATTTTTCTGTCGCTTTTTATTTTGTATTTAGATTTGATTGACTCAAATTTGCTAATACTGCCATATTTTTCAATTACTTTGCCATACGTGCATTGGAGACCTACAGTGTAGACTATCATGTAAAGTTTCAGTACTAAACTGGTATAAATTGAACGCAACAAAGTCAGATTTATTTGTTGTTTAGTTGTTGTATTGAATAGCATTACATTGTGCAGGATGTCATGTTATTGTGTCCACCCCGAGTATACAACTGCATGTTTTTTATTGTGAAGTCAAACTAAATCAAACTCAGACTGCAGATGTCATTTCAGCATTGAATTTCAACAATTTGGCCCCAAAAATGTCTCCTTGTTCTTTCGCCTCAAACCTTTTTGCTAAATCTGGCTGTAAGTCATTAATCAGACTTGCGCTGTCATTAACTCACAAGCACCAGGTGAGTGGAGGTGGAAATGTGGCATTTGAATGAAACTCTCACATTAGATAACTCAAAAATAGAATATCTTTTTAAAATCCACAGCACAGATTCTTTTCCCTTCAACCACAGGATGCCATCATCAAACTGGGTCCTTTGCCTCGCCTCCTGAACGACATCAGTATGGCCTTGCGTAACCCCCACCTCCAGAGGCAGCCCAGCCATCAGACAGACAGGGTGCAGGAGAGACAGACAGACAGGCTGCTGTCGCGGCCGAGCTTCAACAGGGGAATCTCATCCGAGTTCCAAAACCTCATGATGAGGGATCTGAACAGGTAGGCGGTATCACAACACCTCTGCTACATTTAGCATCAACCATTTTCTGCATCAGAGACTTTGACTCCTCTGTTTTTATGTCATTTGAAATATATGAAGAAAAATAATGTTTAGGAAAACTGTGTTACTTGTAAACTGAGTTGGGCGAGTTACTGAAAAGCCTTCAGTGTTAGCAAAGGTAGTGCTGTTCATTACTTGTCGCTTAACATTGATTAAAGATCAGTCAGTGTGCCTTTAAACAACTCCAAATCCTCCACACACTCAAGTTACATCATTTGTATCGCTAGCTTAGCCACTGGATGATCAGTAAATCATGCAAACATCTCTGCAGAAGTCCTAAATGTAGGCTAACATCAGCAAGTCGGCTAAGAAGACACACACAAAGATTTGGAGTTACTGGGAGTCACATTTTACCAGCAAATATTGACATCTGAGAAGCTGCAGCCACACAATTTTTGCATTTTCTCTTAAAAAATGACTTAAACGATTGATCCATTAACAGCACTTTATTGTGTGATCAATTAATCAGCAAATCGTTGCAGTTATAATTGCCTCTTCGGCTCTATCTTCGGCTCTATCTTCGGCTATTGTTGGCCTTACTCACTGCTGTTCTCCAGCTCTATAGATATCACTCGCTTGCCTTCCCCTACCTCCACCGGAGGGGTCATGCCATCCCGCTCCCAGATGAGTTTTCAGGACCGTGACCACCCCCATCGAGCGTCCTCCAAAGACATGTTTTACGTATCACGCCCTCCCCTGGCCCGATCCAGCCCAGCCTACTGCACGAGCAGCTCGGACATCACGGAACCAGACCCTAAGGTGAGTTTTATCACACCGATTCGGGGAATCATCATCCCATTCACTAGGTTTATCTTTATCAACGTGAGGTTAGTATGACGTGCATGTTAGTCATACTTAATAGAATCTGCCATCGTGTGATCGAGGCTGTAGTATATCATGACATCTGCTTTTTTTCCACTGATTCACCACGCAACTCATCCTAGCGGTATTTCCTGGGAAATACTTTGAGGCATTCCGATATCCAGGCCTCGCGGTAAAAACACCCGCACCACCCTCACCCATATCATCCGTGGCCACCTAACATACATAATAACAGGGGGCACACTAGCCTCTCATATCCCTTATTATTTAGGTGCTCAGTGTCAATAAAAGCGTATCTATGATGGACCTCCAGGATTCCCGAATGAACAGCGTGTCTAACCTGCAGTCGGTGGACATGCTCAACTCCTCCCAGGCCTCCATCGCCGGCATGGGCAGCTTCGGAGGGCTGAGCAGCGGAGGCGGTGGCGGCCTGGGGTCGGGCCTGAGCAGCCAGCTGCGGGCCGGTGGGAGGTTGTCAGCTGGCTCTGGCGGCTCCAGCATGTCCGGCGGCCTTCGGCTGAGCCAGCTGAGCCAGATGGGCACCACCACCGACTCGCTATCCCAGCAGCAGCAACAGCAGGCCGCCGCCATGCGCTACCCGCTTTCCTTCCAGAATCCCCTCTTTCATCTGGCGACTGCTGATGGGCCTCAACAGCAACAGCTCCATCACCAGCACAGCCGGGCTCAACCCCCAGCCCCCCTGCTCCTGGCCCCAGACCCTGAGCCCTCTCACCAGGCCTACATCCCACAGTTCGCCCATGGGGGGTTCTCTCGCAGTGAGGACCTGTCCACCCTCAGGACCAGGGACGGTCACCTGGGCCAACCCAGCATCATCCACTCGCACAGCTACAGTGACGACTACAGCAGGGCTGAATATGGACGCAGGCAGTTGTCCATGCAAGTGCAGGTACATGTGTCTTCATTGTCTTCTCATGATGTCTTCAAGCCACTATGTGCAGTCTCTTTTAAATTATTTTTAAATTCTGATAGTGGTAGCGCTTCATTATCGTTTAATTGATTGATTATTTTTAGTTAGAAAATAGTGAGAAATGGCTATCATAAATTCCCAAGAGGCCATTGAGGCATCCTCAGGTTGTCTGTTCTGTCCAACCAATCACCCCAAAACCAAAGATGTTCAATAGATATAAGCAGATATAAGCAGCTGAAATGAGTAAGGTCAAGTCAATTAATCATCATTTTTCAACCAAAAATTTACTTCTCTCGTTCCACAGTTAAACTCAATCTGTTTAGGTTTTGGACTGTTGGTTGGACAAACCAAGCAATGGGAAGATGTGCTGTGATCAACCATTTTCACCATGATCTGATATTTCATACAGCAAAAGATTAATCAGACAATTAGCAGATTAATCAAGAGTGAAAAAATCATCAGTTGCAACCCATATTTGACAGCTGACAGTAGACAGACAGGAAATATGGGAAGAAAAATGCAACTCAGAAGATTTCAAACTCATCGATCCATCACTCAAACTGAACTTCCTGGACTGTATTTCATGGTCTCACAGAGGGTTGCAGCCGTATGACGGTTTCACGGTACGAACATCTCGTGCGTTTACTTTCTTCTGTACTAAATTCCACCGTATTAGTGTCATTTAAAAAATGTGAAAAAGAGTGTGAAAATCTGTTGCAACCCTTGTCTCACCTGTACCTGAAGCAACAGACCCAACCACTGCAGCCTTTTTTAACGCAGGGCCGCGAGCTGAAACAAGAGCTGAAGATGCTAACTTACTGTTATTTACTTGTTTTTTTTGCTAAGGACAACCTCCAGCAGCAACAGCAAATGATGGGCATGAGCTCCCAGACAGGAACCTCCCACTCCTCCCTGGCCACCACGCCCCCCTCCACAGTCCAACCCATGCGCCAGAGTTCTGTTGCCCCGCCTCCCACCCAGCGCGTCAAGTCCCAGACCTCCCATCAGCTGTCCGTCAGCGCGGCCGCTGTGCCCGCTGCTCCGGCTAAAACACGACCGCAGAGCGGCAATCTCCTCCAGTCACCAGAGTCCGGCTACGGCGGCAGGCAGCACGGGTCCCGGCAGCTGTCCGTCAAAGACAACACTGCCCCGGGCCTGCCCCACCAGCAGAGCTCTGTCAGGGAAAGCCAGAGTCCACAGGGAACCACGAGTCAGAGCACTCAGCAGTCACCACAGCAACAGTCCCAGCCACAGCAGCAGCACCTGCTCAAACCCACCATGAGCAAACAGGTAACATCTGCACGCTCTGACGTCATTTCAGTCTCTTTATTCAATCACTGCAGCACTGATGTCGGTGACTGTATGCGGCTTTAAATTCTGTAAGGGCTTGAGTCCCACCAGGGTCCAAGCCGTGCTCAGAGTGAATGAACTCACGCAGCTCTGAGGCACTTTTTCATGCACAAAGTTGTTATGAAACTGACCCGTATCCGCTTAAGAACTCATGTTCTCATATTCAGTGTGCTGGCCTTTCTTCCCAGGTCTCCCAGTCTCCATCTACCCTCAATCCCCCGACCCCAGCCAATGAGCGAACAGTGGCCTGGGTCTCCAACATGCCTCATCTGTCGGCCGACATTGAAAGTTCGCGGATTGACCGTGAAGAGTTCAAACTGAAGGAGTACTCAAAGAGCATGGATGAGTCACGCATGGACAGGGTAGGTAGCACTTTTAAGAACTGGCCTTTGGAGAAAATCACCTTTGATTCATGCCTTGTAAAACGCAGAGGAACGTTGAGTCATGTCGATCACTGCTGAGCAGATGGCACTCAGATCTGGTCTCAAACAGTGTGGGAAACAAGAGCTATCAGCCAAGTGTCCGTAACTCTTTTTCAGCGTTTGGTATATTCGCTGTACATCAGCCTTCATGCAGCAGCCACTTTGGAGTATTTGGAGGTGGTTTTCTACCTTTTTGTGAATCCAGGGATGCACATGAAGAGCTTTCAAACCCACCACCTGCTGAGAAATCAAGGCATGTAAACACCAACCCGCTTTAAACATTTCTAATTTAACGTTCCCTCCGTATGTCCGCCTCAGGTACGGGAGTACGAGGAGGAGATCAACTCCCTGAAGGAGCGCTTGCTGATGTCCCACAAGAAGCTGGAGGAGTACGAGCGGAGGCTCCTCACGCAGGAGCAGCAGACCAATAAGATCCTCCTACAGTACCAGAATCGGCTCGATGACAGTGAGAGGAGGCTACGGCAACAGCAAGTGGAGAAAGACTCCCAAATTAAAGGGATAATTAGCAGGTAAATGGAGGCTGTTGTTGGGATGGAGGGCAAAAGACAGCTAAGACGTCATGTGGTTTTTGTAGGGAGGCCATCGGCGGGCCACATTGACTTTATCTTTGTTTACTGGTGATTAGACTATGAGTTTTCTTCTAAAATATGTGGGACAAAGTGTCACATCCTCTCAGATAGAGATTGCTAGCATTAATTAAAATGTATTGTCTTACTTCTGAGCATTAAGTGGAAGCAGAAGTACAACTTTGGCTCACTGGATTCTATTTTACAAGAGCGAAACACGAACTTGAAGCAGCGATGCTTTTTCCTGAGATACATATATTACACATTGGAATATGACTCTATTTACAGGGGTTGTTATCTTGCAAAGAATATTGGAGGGTAGGAGGTTGTTCCAGTTTCATTAAGCACTACAGCTCTGGGAGGAAGGCAGTGAGCTGTACAGTACATTGAAAGCCAAAGCTGCACACATGTAATGAGTGACAAATTAAATGTGAGGCTATTATAAGGAAGACAGAGATCTTCTTTGATAAGCGTGCGGGGCATGTTCCCTTGGCGGTTGGTTTCTTTTTAACTGAGTTAAGCTGGACAAAGGAGTCTTTGATTATCCTCTCAGCTCTTCTTGTAGCAAATCTGCTATCATAACCTCACAACATGGTTTACTTGTTGTTCAAGAGCATCATATTTGGATGACTGCGGAGAGCTCCAGCTGAGTTTTAATTTATTGAGCGCTTGTGTGAAATTGTAATGGTGCAGTTTTTGAGTGCAGTCTTTAGTTTTCATTGATTGACCACAAAATTAAGTAGTTGATGGGAAAAGAGTGGAGTATTGATCGAAGCTCAGTTGTATTCAGGCACGAAAACCAAATGTTTGCTGTGGATTCCTTGAGCATTTTAAGTGTGACTGCACATTAGCAACGCTGCCCAAATTTAGCTTTGGTTATTCTTTACTGTGGAGCGAGTTCAGACAAAAAGGCTCCGTAAGGAAAAGAGTTCAGTGTTTTCTTGTGCACATCTTATAATAGTCTGTGGTCTGCAACTGAAGGGTGGATATCTGTGACAGAGAATATTGCCACTTCTAACCCACTCCAGGAAAGAAGACATGGATTGAAGACAGAGACAGTCCTGCTCGTCTTTTACGGGAAAGCATCTTTAACGCCCTAACCTTGTATATAAAACCACCCGTAAAACACCCTCCCATGCCCTCGTGCTGTTGCACTTACCATCAGCCATTTTTATGAACACAGCTCTTAACTGGATCTCGGAATCACGTCAGATGATTCCTCTTAGCTTAACTTTCAATTGACTCTCCCACGAGTTTGAATTGTAAAAAGCACAAGAGGATTGAGAATTTGATAACTTCAGAAACATGTCTGCACTTTTTAAAGCAGCACAGAGCATTGTTTTGGACCTTCAGGCACAGGACTATGGAAGACCAAGGTATAATTTTAGCTCTTCCATTTTAAATCGAGGTGAACCATGTTCGCTGAAGGACTGCTGGTGTATCTCTCTACAGAGTGAACATGGGGACCGATGCCTCTCTCTCTTTTTTACATTCATGCGATGCTACGGTGTAAAACGAAGAGGTGAGAGAGTCACAGACTATGATGGCGATTCAAGCACGAGGCATAAAGGAAATATGCCACATAACAAAGAAACTTCATCTGAGCACTTAAAGCCAAACCGTTGATTATTGCTCCCCCGGAGCACAAGCTTAAAGCGAGTACAGTGAATCTGCTGCACACACAAAGCATAGCACGCAGGAAACTGATATCTCTGAGGCTTACACTTGCAACTTGTGTGATTTTTAGCATCTGACCACACAAGAACGAATCAAGTAGCAGATCTGGATGCTTCCGAGTCAGTTTTACTCCTGAGTTGCGCTGCGAGGCTTGTGCAGCGTCTGGACACCTTTTAATTTCAACGCACAGACATGAGTAATGCAAAGAGTGGATGCCAAGAAACATGGTCTCAGGCCATCGCGTCGGGTTGATTGGGCTCCAAAAATCTTAGTGAAATGACAAGCGTGACCATAGCCTTATGTTAGCTCATCTCAAATTGACTTTTTAAGTTGGATTTTCACATTCAGACACATTACATTGATGCAAATGCAAGCTCAGGTTCTGCAAAAAGGAGTGCGTGTGATCCTGAATTCATGGCTCCCGTGTAGCCTTGAAAATATCTCTTCATCTGCAGAACTAAAACACTCAGCGTCGCGTTTCGGTGTCAGAGATTTTCTGTCAGAGAAGCCTTAATGTTCTGTGCACAAACTTTACTTTAAGCTCAGAGCAAATCCGTCATTAGACCAGATACGCTTTTTGTTCTCAACGATCTAATTTAAACCAAAGCCAGATACTGAGTTTTAGTCGTGCTGGGTTAAATCCACTGAAAACACTGAATCCACTTTACCTGTAGCACTTGTATCTCTATTTTTTCTTTAGGGTAGTGATCCCATTAGTTGGCTACAGGCTGTCCTTTTGTCGTCAAAAATATTTTAATGCCTTTTGGTAATTATAAATACAAACTATTTATCTTCCCCAAGCTGTTTGCTGCCATCTGAACAACAGATTTATGCTGAAGAGATGCAGCGAGTTCACAGCGGGGGAAAAGAAATCTACGGTCTTAATTGTACCTGTCATAGTAATAATCTATTTTTAACTATAATCCATAGCATATTAAAGTCTGTGATGCAAGAGCCATAACAATAATAATATATGAGATATATATGAATTCTATTGAGAGTGAGATTATAATTATTTTAACCTTGCAATAGCTAACTTTTTAGCAGGAGAAGCGCAATAATAGATACAATATGTCGACACGTGCTGCGTGTGCAGGCGCACATGCAGGATCCTGCAGAGGTATATTGTATGCATCTTGTGTACATGCAGCAACGGTAACTTCCTGCCAAAATCTCTAACCAGGTGCCATCCACAGTATCTAAAGGGAGAAAATAAAGACCTGGAATACTGTAAAGTGCAAAACACCACAGAGACAACATGACAACAATGACGTGACTCTTTGACAACAGTACCTTCTGCAAAGTGTGTTCTTAAGTTCCCAACTTGTTTTTGGCTTATCTGTATGATGTTTGTGAATTTCTCTGCATTTTAAATGAAAGACTGCAATGGATATTATTTATTAATTAGAGCAACAAAAAAAAAAAAGATTTTCTCATATCTGTATGATTTTGCTGTATATGCTTGGTATAACTTTTGACCTGCAGTCCGTCATTGGTGGTGTCCAGTGACGTGGTGATCAGAGTAGTTGTTAAAGAAAGCTAGACAGTACTGTCCTTAACTTATGCAGTTACGCTATGATTTAAATATTATAATTAGAAGGGCAACCATCTCATTTTCTTTTTCCCTCTCCAGAGATATTGATAATATTCTGGTGTCTGTAGCAAGAATATATTGATAGGCTGTATAGATTGTACTACGGCAAAACTTCTGTTTAAATCTTGCAAATGAATTCATAGTGGTGATGAGTTTTGGCTTGATGTGTGTGTGATCAATATTGGTCTGATTGACATGGCTTGTAGCAACAGCCAAGGGTTTATAGTCTCTTTCATACAGACCTGCGTCAAATGGTTGCAAATAGCTCTTAGTCTGTTCAAAGCAGGCGGGCGGGGGCGTGCGGCAGCTGAACCAATCAGGCGCTGAGAGGTAAGTTTCCAGTCAAACGCTCGGACTCTACGCTGCACTTGTTGGCATTAAAAGAAAGTATTTGCAGCTGCTGTTTGATCCAGGTCTGTTTTTTTCCTTTTCATTTCCGTTGACTCTACGTTAACTTTACATCCTATTTGACACCTTTGTCTCTGGCCTTTTTTCTCTGTAGCAGAATATTCAGACATTGTGACCTCATGTTGGTAGATACACACATTGTTTTGACGACATGTACGACTTGACCTCAAAAGCACACTACTTGAAGTACAACTGCATATGAAAAGCTTAATTTTTTTTTTTTTTTTTTTGTAACATATCACCCACATGAATCATTGTCTGCCTCTTGAAGTCATGTCAGAATCTTAATGCTGTATACTCATGTTACATTCCATTGTTCTTTGGGACAGTGCTTATATTTCTGTCTGTGCTTACAGTGTGATTGATTCTTTTCTTTTCCTATTCTCTTCTTTTGTAAAATAACTCTCAACACTGTACATTATTTATGGAATAAAACATCCAAACACCTATGTTTGAAACTTCACCTTGTGGATTTTCGTTCTTTATTGTCAAACATGTGCCTCTCTGTGTTGTGAATAAAACGATATGAATGTGCTGGAAGTAGCCTCGAGTGACACTACGTGACTTGACTGGTGGTGTGTTTATTCTGCATTGAAACATGGCGGCAATTAAATGTTCCTGTCAGGCGATCTGATTGGCTCGGTGGCCGAATGAACGCTGGAGTGACGGCCGTTCTGGTCATCTGAACTAATTCACATGCATTGGCAGAGTGGTGCGCTCTTATAAAGGGGAAATATTCCAGCAAGCTCATTTCATGTCCACAAATTGCAAAGATGTTCACGCTGCTGCTGTAAACTCTTGGAAATCATATGTATGGAAAGCCAATCCAGTGAAATCTACCATGAAAAGAGGACTTTTTTTTACTCACACTAACTTCCATTTGGCATTTTATCACCACCATAACTATATTCACAGTTCAGCCAGTTGGCTGTGGAACTGCAAGGTAACCTTGTGTGAGAAATATCCTCGAATGACCCTATCTGGAGTAAATCCCTGGCACTTGGATAATCATGAGAGCTGGGAAACCTGCACTGTGTGGTGGCTCATGGAAACTGCAGCAGTAAGCGCGCTCATATCTTTGAAATGATTAGTCAAAGGATTTTCCACCAGTGCCTTGGTCAGTCCACGTTACGTAAGATGGGCAATTCCCAGGGGATGATGGCGATCTGTTACTGAACCATTCACTTCACATAGCTGAGCGTAATTGTCCACAGTTGGCCCTAATTGCACTTGGAAAACACCTTAAATTGGGTAAAAATGCTTTGATGAATCCCATGGGGCGGAGTTGGGGGGGGGGTATGGGGATGCGAGAAGAGAAAAAGGCTCCACCAGCGAACGTTGGCAGTGCCTCAGAAAGCACGGCTCGGTTACTGCTGCTCAACGTTTGCATGGGCTTAAAGGCTTGAGCCGCCCGTCAGGTTGAGATCCAGGTAACAGCGTCTTATCACTGTGCTGATGTTGAGACAGGTGTTGGAGTTGCACCTGCTCGACTTCTTGTCCAGTATCACCTTGAATTCATAATACCCCCTCTCTTTCTGTCATTCCCTCCCCCTGCCCCCCTCTCTTTCTCTCTCTCTCTCTCTCTCTCTCTCTCTCTCTGCTTCCAAGACTCATGGCTGTGGAGGATGAGTTAAGGGGAGGACCCATCATTGAGCCAAAAACCAGGATTTTCGCTGATCAGGTCTGTGAGACTGCTTCTTCTCTCGTCGAGTCCGTACGATGGCTGTCTTCTCTCCCCCCTCTCCCTCTCTTTTTCCCCTGCTACTGTTATTATTTTGTCTGCTGTGTGTGTGTGTGCGCGTGTGTGTGGTCCCTCTGATCGTCTCGCCCTGTCCCTGACCTGTCCCCGTGTTTGGGTTTGACTGCCGTCTGTCTCTGCACAACATACCTGGGAGCTTTGAAGACCAAAGAGTGTTGCTGTTTGCATTCCTCAGCTCGAGCGAGGGACATGTCTGACTCTCGCTGGGCTTGTGAGCTTCTCTCGGTCTGTGGTGGTGATGATGATGATGATGTTGGCCGGTTCTGTAGCTGTTTCTGTCACATGTTTCTGCTGAGCATGTTGGGGTTGACACTCATTTGCATACGTGATGTAGAACCAGACTTGCGCTCAGGTTATTGAACAGCTGAGACCCAAATGCTGCCTGGTGGAGGTGGTGGTGGTGCTGCTGTTGTGTCTTCAGGAGCTTCCCTCTTTAGTGCTTTTCATTTCATGCTCTCAACCCACCGCCTTTCTTATCCTGTCAGGTTTATGTAGCCCACACACACACACACACACACACACAAACACACATATACACACAGAAATGCTAAGAATGGAAGAGCTAATGACACCAACTGCTCAGCTCACTCTCATATTTGTCCAGATCTTCATATTCAGACTGAAATCCTCCTTTTTTTTCCTCATAATTCTTTAGACTTGTCCCCAGCAGTGTTGGATGAAGTACTCAGATCGTTTTCTTAAAAAAAAAAAAAAAAGTAATAGTACCACTGCATAGAAATACTCTTGACTTAAGTACAAGTACAGAAGTATTAGCACCCAAATTTATTTGTGCAAAGTGTCCGTCTGATACTGCAGTAGTAGCAGAAAATGGAAAAGTACAACTTGTACTGTACAAGTACCTCAAAATTGCTCCTAAGGACAGTACTTGGGTAAATGTATGACTTACTTTGCATCACTGCTCACCAGTGTTGCCATGTTTGATGCTCAGTAGCCCAGTCGAGATGAAAGCTGCCCAGTTTTTTGCTGCAGATGTTTGAAGGGATTTTCATCCATCAGATATAGCTGTAAGTGTATCGCCTGTATGGACCCTTAATATGTTAAAAACAATGTAATCTAAAAGTGGTAAAGGTCATTTCTCATTACGGTTATTGAATGCTGGAGGCCGAGTCAGCGGAATAAAAGTGGAACCTTTGTTAGGGCGCTGATTATCACGTTTTTTTGTTTTGTGCATTAGTCTGTTTATCTCCACTGTAGGACAGCTGCGACATGCACAGTTTTAAAGTTTAGCCACTGCTAATGCTACATGATTAGCACCAAACCATACTGAACATTATATACATATGTACATTTTCAGATTCACATACACATACACATTCAGATGCATCAATAAATACTGAATTAAACAGACCAGGAATTACGTCTTACTGACGCCTTGTGTGGGGTTTCCTCATAAATGCATTGCTGCACATTTTGCTGCTAATCGTGGCCTTCAAAAAGAGCAGCGGCTACATTGACAGGAGCCCCACTTCGTATATTTTCTGTCAGTTCGCTGCCTGAAAAATCAAAGAGGCGCCTCACGGTAGATTTCTAGTTAACCATCAAAAGGATGGGAAAAAAATAATGATGTGATGATTAAATGAAAGAATCCCAAAGGGAGGAGCTGACAGAGGCTCCAGAGCGTCACACTGAACGTCATTATTCCAGCTAATGTGACAATTGTGCATTCTGAGAAATCCCACAAGACTATATATTTAGAAAAATATCCAAATATATATAGTTTATTTATATTGCATAGAAAGATATGTCCAAAGCCCAAAGGCATTCAGTTTGCTATAATAAGACAAAGAGGTCAGCTAATTCTCAAATATGAGGACCTAAAATTCACAAAATCTTTGGCATTTTTGTTTAAAAAATGTCCAAAGCAATTAACCAATTATCAAAATACTTGCAGCTGAATTTTCTCTCGGTTGGTTAATCGATTCATCAGCTAATTCTTCAGCTCTGCTGTGATCCACGTTGGATTTTCCTGTTTGCAAATACTGTCTGTGAGCCGAGCTGAGTGCCAGATGGATAAAGTTTGCAGCGTAGGACGATGAATTACGTGCCATTAAGTGTAGGCAATTAGGAAAAAAGTATGTGGGATTTTAGTGCAGGTTATAACAAAAATAAAACAAATGAGGCTCATATTTACTGTTAATAACAAGATTCAGGACTTTCACAAGACCAGTGATTCATGTGGACCCTTGTTCGCTGTCAGCAGAAAAAGGTGTCGTACCTGTTTTGTTGCTGAGCGTAAAGCCTCAGGACGGCATTACACTGCTGTTACACAGCATTACATTACAACTGTGGCATTCATTTTATTCTGTGTGTTGCCTCATAAACTGCTCACATCATGATATTTGGTTGAATCTGACACATTCATTCAACAAAATAACTATGATTTAAAAGCTAATTTGTCTTTAATTAAATGACATGATTGCGTCCCATCTCTATGCTGACAGGTGCTTAGCTTCACCTCATGCCAATTTCATCTTTTTTTTCCCTTTTTCTTCAACTTGATCCTTCATTTTATTTCATAGAAACATTATAAAAACGATGCTTTCTATATAGGCATCTTCCTCCAGTGCAAATACATGATTTACACTGATGAATGAGGCTGAGAAGAGCGACGTGCCTTTATGTTTGTTTATGAGTCAAAGTGAGTTATTACATCAAATACTGATACCAAAGTGTGTTCTTTCTCTATTAACACGTGAAATAATCAGTTTGAGGTGGAGGCGTGTTCAATAATTTTGAGCGAGTCTGAAAAAAGAACCAAATAAATGAATCATTGAACAAGCTTGTAAGTCTGTGAGGAACCATAAAGACGAGCATTGAAGGGTCAATACCAGCAGTAAGCAGCAACACATGGCTTTATATCTACCCCTGACAATTTAAGCTGCGATACTGCCTTGACAAAAATGTTTATTGGATTACAGAAGAGCTCACAGCCAGCAGGAACCTGCTTAACATTCAGACTGTGCTGGAGGTTATCTTCAGTGTGGTGTTTGAAGGACTTTCTGGAGTCCTTCATTCCAGCAGATCAAACCGTGCAAAATGAAATCGAAGCCTTAATCACTGGAAGGTTTTATCACATCACACGCCTCGTGTGCCTCCTGTACTCAATATTTGTTCCAATGTAAAATATGTACATTAAAGTGTATTTTAACATTCTTATGTTAAAGCGTAGCCGCTGCGGTTTATAACGTTAGAAAACCCGACAAACGCAGATCAGTGTGTGAAAACCAGCGGGAGCTAACGGAGGACGGTGTGATAAAGTTAAGCACCTGTATCATATAATGCAGTTCAACACAAATAAGGCTTCACAGCCATGCGAGCGCCTCTGTGACGTTCAGGCACAGTGGTGCTTCGAGCTAAATGCTAATGTCAGCATCAGGGCTGTGCTGTGAGTTTGAAGCTTCATTCATAATGTAGACGTTTGAGTGCTGCACAGCTTTCTCTTTAATGAATGGACGTGCATTTGTATTAGACATGCATGTACTGTACTTCTGCACAGGAGGCCACACTAGTATTATTAACCGAGTATTATAGTGTTTGTAGAGTTAGATTCCAGATGCGCCTGTTTTGGATTGCATGCCAACATGACAAACATTACACCATCTTCCATAGCACCACCTTAGCTTCGCACGTTAGCATGCTGCAGCAACAACTGCTAATTAACATTAAACACAAAGTACAGTTGAGGCATTGGATCACCAAAATCATCTGGAGAATCATCTGGGAATCATGTGAACTGACCGACCGCTGCACGGCTAACGAGGCTAAAAGCTACAGCTGACTCAGCCTGGACAACAATCAAACATTGTAAACCTCACAAAGCCGCCTTCACGGGGCTGCTGGGTTGTGTTACGTTGAACAGGTGTTTGCGTGACTGCAACATAAACGGTGATGAGCAGTACTAGTTGGTACACAGGAGGAAATGTGATAAGATCCCATTATGCTGAATGCTCCTTTAATCTTCATGCAGCTCATGGTGCTTTGTTGCTAAAATAGCGTGAGAGTGACGCACATGCAGCAGCTGAGAGGAGGAGGAAGTGAAGTGACAGGGGGGTGAGGGGGGGGGAGACATGATGCCTCCTCGGACCACACACACCTCATTAGACCTCACTCTGTGCAGGATGCCACCCCTCTCACAGCACCATGATGCCCACAAAAAAACTGACTTCCATGCAAACATTTTGAGATTTCTCTGCTGTTAGAAAGAAGTAATTACTGTTTAAGTAAATGAAAGTACACATGAGCAACTGATAACACAATAACTGCCAAATCATGTAACCGGGTATCTGCAGGCCTTCAGGAAAAGTCAGTTCCTGCTGAAGACAGCAGCATCAATCATGAACACCTGTATTTATATATACAGCTTGTACTTTTTTGTGGAGCTTCATGTGTACAGTACACACCAGCACTGTCTGTGTACTGTACTGTACTGCGCAGCATTGACTACAAGTGATAGTTAAGCTTTAAAAAATGTGCCTTGTTAAGAAGGTCTTTAGAGGCCTCAGGTGTAATTCAGTGAACCCTGCAGAAACCCTGTTGAATAAAAGAATTATTAATCCAAGAAATTACACATTATTACAGTAACATATTTTAGCTGGGCTGGAATATATTTTATGTGATGATGCACTGACTAATAATTTAACAAAGTGAGTCAATACATTATGAATTGACATCGAACAGCCCTCTTTCAGCAATCAATGCCGGTTAAACACGCTGAATCACTCATGAAGACATCTGATTACAGTATCTGGCAGTTACTGCGCGTTATCAGCTGTAAGAACTGAAACGCCTGTTATCAGTTTTTTTTGCATTTAGCTGTTAAATGCATCCTTTGTAAAGCCTTCTTTTAGATTTTTGCTAACTTCCTGTTTGATCAGCAGCTGTCAGAAGTGCGTATTTAATGAGGAAACTGCGTCCTGAGCCTGCGGTGACATTCATCGCATTGACGTTTCATTCATAAGAGCTGATTGGACTCATTTATCTTTACTAATCGACGCCACTTCTTGAAATTTGGTCATTTTTTGAATGTGTGTGGTGCAGCGTGAGTTAGAGTAAAATGCAAAAAACATCCTACTCTCTGTTGTTTCTCTGTGTTTTTGACCATAGTGTATTGATGTAGATATAACTCTGGGTTTGTGTGTATCTTTACCTGCATAGAGCGGACGACTGCATGTTTGATCAGCATGTTCTTCTTACCTTTCCTAACCAGGAAACACTCAGCTTTCCAAAGCCTATTGGACCATCAGCTGTTCTCAGATGCAGATGTCGCTTGGAGTGCACAATTTAACGCCTTATTCTTTCTTGTCGTGAGCATGATTTCTGTTAGTGACACACCGCATGGCACGCTGCTTTAATGCTTTCAGGCTGTTGGGTTGTCTGATAATGTTGCGCGTGTGTGGTTGCCATTATCTACATGTATGTAAATGTGCGTTTGGAGGCATTTTTGTGTATATTTATGTCCTTGTTTCTGTTCACTTTTTGTTCTGCATTGTGTTGTTGGGGTGGCTGTTGTTTTCCTCAACCCTCACTGCCCTTTCTTAATCCTCCCCACTGCACACTCCCTCTTTTGCTGTCAGCTTCCTCCTCCTGCCTCCTGCTTTCAACCCTTCTCTCCTCTCCTCTCCTCTCCTCTCCTCTCCTCTCCTCCTATGTTGATGAGATACGGTGATTTCTCTTAGGGGAGGCGTCAGTCCATCCTAGTGCAGCCCCGTCTCGCGCCTGTCCCACCCCGAGTATCCAGGTAATAAACAAACCGGCAAACTCTCACTCTCCATCCATAACCTGCTGCCTCTTTTCCACTTCTGCTGTTCTCTATGTGCGTCCCTGTCCATATGCAGCACCCTGTGAACTCACTGCAAGCCAACACACTGACAGGCCCACTTACTTTCCCATTTATCTTTCAGAAAAAGACGCCTGTCACAGAATGGTTTGGACAGAGGTTACTGGTGGTTCTGAAGGGCACGCCTCCGTGCTGAAAGAGTGACCATAAAACATTTCAAAGATTTGAAGCTGCCCTGAGCAACTTGTCAGTGAGAGGTGTTCATCTGAAATATGTCTGAACTGTAGTGCCCATAAGTCACGTAATGCAATATCAGGAAACTGTACACAGCGCCAGGCTTTTACTCAAGGATGTCAGATGTACGAGAGAGGCTGGAAATTAAATGTAGGCGGAGAAGAGTTTGGATTGAACACAGTTTCTGCCTTTTAGAGTGCCCTGTTCTGAACAGAGGGCATTATCGCCTGGTGAAAAATATAAAACAAATAAAAAACAGTGCTCATTTAACTCCAGACGAACTGAGGAACATTAAAACTGCTGGACGTAGCTGGTGCGTTAGCTTTTTAGCAGAAAGAGTGGCTAGCTAACAATCGCAAGCTAACTAGCTAAGTTGCGAACTTCTTAGCGTACTGAAGGTAGTGGCATGAGTGCGAGAAGCTGTTTTGGCACATCTGGTTGCAGAAGTTACAGTCACTTTCATTTTTTTTTCCCATAGACGATGTTATGTGCCGCATGTAACATCGTAGCTGAGTCATCACGGTGCAAAAGTTTAACAGTTTTGTTAGAAAACAGATCCAGAGGTACTAGCTTCAAACCTGACGTGCTAAAAGAGCTAAAGATGACACTCTTGAGAAAAAACGATGATACAATCTGCAGCTTAAAACAGTCTGCTTTTGGATTCTGGGTCGATTTTGGATGAATTCAGCAGCTAAGGCTCCACAAATTCATGCATTTTGAATTTGCTGTGTTTCCAAGTTGTGCCTCTCATTTGTTTTCTTCACAGCCGTGGTGGTCAAAGCTCATGGCTATTGTAGGATTTCTCAGAAGCAGAACCTCTTCAGAAATGAATTGCTCTCAGCGCTGTGGGATAGTAAGTGCTCCAGGATTGACACAAGAGTTGAAAGTTTAAATATTTCAGTTTATGCAAATGAGGCAAACTTTGCTTGGAAGCTGTCTAGTGCCAAAAAAAAGTGATAAAAGGGATGGAAAGTTTGGTCTCGAGAAATATCTGTGCAGGAGAAGCGCTGGGATTCTGTGATTCTTCTTTTATATGATCCTTTTCTCCGAGATCATAAAACAAACGAGCGCTGCAGGGCACGATGTCACGTAAACTGCTGGGGAAAGAGGTGACACACTGAAAGCTATTAGCGTTGACCCCGCTGTGTGAAGGGAAAAGTGGCAGAGGTGTTTCATGATACCTTTGCTGCCATCGGCCTTTTTCACAGCAAATATTTTTACTCGTCATGGCAGGAAAAGAACAGGAGTTACTAATATCATTAACAATGGCTCTGTTATGTTCAACAGTCCCACTAAGCCTTGACAGTGTGACAGTGAGCCGGCATGCACAATACAAGGACCCTTGAACTGAAGCAGCTAAATGAAATTCAGCCGCCATTAATTTCATTATTTTTGCCCGTGCTTTTCTTCCTGTGGCACGTTGAAACATCCCCCTGAAAAAGCCTGTTGGTTCATCGCTAGTTCACAGTAATCCCCACCATTCATGTTCTCTGGTTAACACTTGCAAGCTAGCTAATTTAGCGTCACTGCTATTAATCCTGCTTTGACTCACATGAGTTATGTCCTCATGTTTACTGGTTTCTGACAAGGAGCAGGCATTTAACTAAACATTTGTGGCAATAACTTGAGGAAAAATGGACGAGTTTGGACAAAATGTAGCATCCAAAGCTAGCAAACGATAGTTAGCTGCCATGCTACTGCTACTGCATGAGGAACTCAAATAAATCTGAACAATAGGACCATGAGAATCATTTTTATTTCTATGGAACTTGCATGAAGTTTTAGAAGTGTTGGTTAATATTCTGTTCAGCTTTCTAGATTTAATCTAGAAAACTGAACAGAGCTTATAAGCAAAGCTAGCTCGGTCAGTTTGGTGTATTTGTCTCACATCCTGATTTTGCCTGAAAAGTTGTGTTTTTACAAAGGCTGTTTTTTAATGCACATCTTGCCCAATGCAGCTTTAAACTCTCTTCTTCTGTGACAAATGACGAAAATGTGTAATTTATGTGCAGTGCCATGGCTCGGATTGTATAATGGAAGCTTCCTTCTCCGTCACCGCTCAAAGTAATTCACATTTTCTTTATTTTAGCAGACAGAAACTTTGTTTTTGTTGTCACCCTCCAAGCACAGAAGCCTGCCTTCTTGCATCCACTGAAAACTCTGAAAATATTCTGTGACAGACCTTTAACAGGGAGTTTATTTGAGATTTGGGATGAATTAGGTTGCTTTTTCACTTCATGTTGACCCATGAGAATATTACATGCCTTTCCAGAAACATATCAAAGTGTTACAGTAACTACGAGCTTCATCTCTAATATTAAATATCAGATGTTTTGTATGTGCCCTCTACAAATCTCAGAGTCATATCCAGCAATCCACAGACATACATGCCAACATTATTATTCAATGTCATATACGGAGAGCTTCCTGTAACGCTTTGCATTGGATAAATCGTTGAAATGCAGAGAAATACAAAATAATCAATGACTATCATTGATTCTCAAGCTCCGCTAATTTCAGATGTTGGCATTTGCAAATATTCAACTCAGATTTTCATCACATTTAATAGTCACCTCATTTTTTTCTCTTATAAACTTTGAATATATTAACTAAAATACTCTTGATAAACCCTATAGGGTTAGGAGAAGTATATGGAATATACAGTATTACTGTTACACTCAGTACAAACAGGATGCGCAATGATAAGGCTTTAGTGAAATGATAAAAAATATATATATTTTAAGTGCAAAATTATCACTTTCTGTCAAGCAGCTACACAAAAAAAAACATCAAAAGAGAATACACACAATCTCATGTTTTACAGTTCCACAGACTGAACTATAAGACATGAACTGCTTCATTTTGGGCCTGTTTGCTGGTTAAACGCCGGGTGGAAAGCAGATTTTATAAAGAGATCACCACTCGGTGATCAATCTGTCCAAAAGCCTCTGAAATATTGTGTGAATTCTCTTTTCCTAAACATCTTCTTTCCTCTCACACGACATATTTTTAACCGCTGTGCTTTCCAACGTGAACACATGAACTCACATCTCCATTCAGTTTTTCATCCCCCTCAGCACGCCCTCAGTCAAACCACGGGAATTATGGGAAATCTCCGTATCTGACCCAATCCTTCCCTGAAGAACACTGATTAATGTGCACATGTTTTTGTGTCTTTTCTGTGTCTTTCAGTGCGTCTGTGTGTCAGATATTTCTGTGTTTGTGTACGTGTTTGGCACCTGGGCACATTATTTGGTTGAATGGTGGCGTAGGCCAGTTGTTATGGAGCGTCTGATGATGTGTGATGTGCGTACTGTTTTTTTGTTTGTTTTGCGTCAGAGGTAGAGCTCTTCACCTGGCTAGACAGCCATCTTAAGCCATACAGGGGTTCTTTTAGTTAACAACTGCCATATATAAGTTGATTACAGGAGGACTTACAGCAGATTTTTACTTGAAATGAGGTGAGAAAGATTTTACAGTTTGCTCTAGACATCCACGAATCAAATTGATTGGAGATTGGAGGAGATGGGTAAGAACCTGTGTGTATGATACTCTCTAATATACACTCAACATTTCAGTACTCCACTAAGTGTTTTGTGTTTCTGTCTCCAGTACAACAATTTTCCATTAGCATAAAAAACACTCTCACATCAAGCTGTAATTGAATGCACCAAGTAATCAAACACTACAGCCCACAGAGAGAGAAGCAAGTTTGGTAAGTTAAAAAAAAGAAAAAGGATGTCAGTAAACATTTTGCCATGTCGTCGTTCAGCTGCTTGATTTCTGATTTTAATAGACATGTGTATTGTTCCACACATGGATATTAAACGACGCTGTTGGTGGTGTTTGAGCGTAATGGAACCAGTGTTAGTGGAGTCGTGTTACTGGCATCCTGTAACTGTCTGTAACCATAGATGCTGTAGCTGTTCATAGCACCAGTTAGCAGCTGAAAATGTTTTCATTCATTTTGGTTCTGATTGAGAAGAGAAAAGGCCTGCTAATTCACATCCAATTTGGGGGTAACTTTTTTCTTTTTACTCTTCTTCTCACTTGAAATGGAAACACCTTCCACTCACAATGGACACACCCATCAGATACAGCTTATCAAGTGATAATTTGCTTTTGCTCCTTTTTGATTCATTTTCTCTACTGGATGCAGACCAAACTATCCCTCTGACTTCCTGTCTTTCCCCTCTACAGCATGTCATTCCATTCGTGTTACAGTATTCATACTTCTTGTATGTAAGCATTACAGTGCTGTTCAATGTCACCAGTATTTTCCAGTGTTTGATAACGAACACACCTGAGTTAAATTATTGCACATATTTCCAAGCTCTTTCAAATGGCTCTGCACTCGTTTTTTTTTTTTTTTTTTTTTCAGTGAAACAGAGTCTTTGTAATTATGTCTAGACACCACACAGCAAATGTGCCAGGCAAGATAAATCAAGTGCGATTATTTCAAGAGGTTCTACCCTGGTCTGGTGGTAAAACTGTGATTTTCAGCTTTCAAAATGCTTCTATATTCAAATCATCTTGCAGTAGCTCTTGGATACAGTAAGCACCATTATGAATAGAGTCCTCATAGTTGTCTATTGGCACAATAACCCAATTGTTTTCTCTCCCCACTGCTCCTACACAGACGTCAGTGAACAAGGCTGGGAGTGAAGGCCTTGATATATACTAATAATGACACTAGTATTGCATTGCTGTTATTCTGCGCCAATGTAAGTAAGAACAAATGGCAAAACCAAACTTTGACCTTAATCGCTGATCAAAAGCTCCAACCCAGGGTGAAGCCCCACGCAGCAGCTCACTGCTGCGTGATGAATGGGTTTGGGTTCGACGCTTTGGTCGGTGAGTCTGACGGAGGTTTGGGTTTCCTGCCAGGCTGTAGGATGCACCTTTATCCTGCTTTTTAAATTTGGCTCTGAGCTCTTTGTGGCTTGAGGTTATTTTGCATGTTCATAGTAACAGGCTGATGCTACAGTATGTGCTGTTAAGGTATGTCTAGGAGCCTTTAATTTAAGTAGCTGCTCGAGCTCGCACATTTACGTAGAAACTTAAGTCCATATTGATTTGTACTCATTGGCAAAGAATGACTCATTTGACTTCCTTATATTTTCCTGACACCTGTCAGCCGACAAACACCCCTTGCTACTCATCCGGAGAGGATCAGGACCCTTTGACCACATGAGTTTTAATCCCCCTTCATCCCCTCTTTCCCCTGTGTCCCTTTTCCTGTGCTGCCATTTCTACTGGTGTACGTCATGCATCAACTCTGTGACTCATTTGGCCCTCTCTCTCTCTCTCTCTCTCTCTCTCTCTTTCTTTCTCTCTCTCTCCTCTCTCCTCTCTCTGTCTCTCTTTCTTTCTGTGTGGTTCTTCCAATCCCTTATCACTTGTCTTTTATTTTCTAACTCCTCCTTACTTTGCTGCTACACAAACATTTCTTTTCCATGTACTCATTCCAACGGTTCTGTGTGTTTGTCAATGTTTTCCACTTCCTCCCGATTCGCATCCTTCTCTGGCGATGTTCCTCCTTGTCCTCTTTATCCCATCTGTATCTCACTATTCCTCCTCCCTCCCACGCTCTCACACCTCTTCAACATGTGATTTTTTTCCCTCCACATGTCACGTTAACTGCCTTGATTGGACACCTCCTTTGCAACTCCCCACATCCCTCCCATCGCTCATTGAATGGCCTCTCTCCTACGACCATCTCTCCCCGCTCCCACTCCTCTTTCCCCTCCCCTCTCTCTCTATCTCGCTAGGAGGACCAGCTTTCCTCCCTGGGTTCTGCAGACCCCGGTGTGAAAACTGAAGGTGGAGGGGGAGGTGGAGGAGGAGGAGGACAAGGAGGAGGAGATGGAGGAGCGGTAACCGACGATCAAGGCCTCAGAGTCTCTTCCTCGGGCGTTTCCTCTGACAGCTCGCCCCACAATGGAGTCCTCCCCCAAACTGTAGACCCTCCCTCTCTACCCACTCCTCATCAACACCCTAGTCAGAATGGAGAGCTCCGTGGCAAACAAACATCCTCCCCCATGACAACCTCACAGGCAACCGGAACCACAGCAACAGCAACTACAGGCATAGCAGAAGAAGGGGGAGTAGGTCAAACACAACACTGAGCCAAATCAGAGAGAGATGACACAAAGGAAAACAGTGTCCCCGTCTTTCCCATTTAGCAAGACAATGCTTTGAAAAGAATTCGCCACACGTAGACATTCATTCCCCAGGCGAGAGAGAGAAGAAAGGTGTGCGGGAGACGAGTAGTGCTCACGCAGCTACTGTACAGCGCATAACACACGAACACACAACACAAAGGGCTCTTCAACGGACACTTGTTCTCTCGACGCTCACGCCGAGCCCTGGCCGGTATCAGTCTTGCAGGACAAGATAATGATACCTTACAAGATACTGTTTGAATCAGTCAAACAAAGCATTTGACGTAGATACCAAGCCGACACGCGAACACCTGCTCTGTGGCGTCGTGAGAAACCAATACACACGAGGAACAAACACGGTAGAATGTCTTGCACCCCAAAGACTTCATAGTAGCCATTAGCAAGTGCTATAAGCTAGCTTATAGTGACCCTTGACTCCCATGGATGTAGGTGCATTAAATGAACCTATCCTGAACACGCCAGGCTGCAAATTGTTTAGGCAGAGATGTGGTGATGTGGTCTGGCTTTCTTAGTGCCTTGGAGTGTTTTTCAACAGGGTTTTCCAATGGAGATCTGATACAGAGGTAACAGGCGGAGATCCGAGTTAGCCGCGCTAGTCAGACGAACGATCTGTGGGCCGAAAACAGAGATTCAAAGACACAAGATCAAGCGTCGTAGAGGTTTGAGTGACGGAAGACATTTTTGGGAACTTTTCCTCTTTTTTTTTTTTCAATCTAAGGGACTTCTTGTTTTTTGGACTGAGCTCGTGCAATTTTTCTCTTCTCAATCTCAGAACCGATATGTGATAAACTGGTGCTAAACAGAAACAAATGGTGCCATTTTCCAAGTCAAATGTCTGTGTCTGCCATAGCACTGCCTCTTTCATGATTCACTCACTGTCTTTTCTTTCTCTCTCTCCTGCGTTTTGTCTTTGACAGGACTCTCCCCCCCCCCAATATGTTTTGTATGTGTCTTTGTTCTTTGTGCATCCTGTTGTTGTTTTTATGTCTAATGGGTTTGTTGGGGTTTCCATATCTGTGTCTTAGAAGCACCCTCCTCCAATCTCTGGTTTATTTCCAGTTAATAAAAGCAGCTCCCCGGCTCAAAATTGATGGATCATCTATTAAGCAGGTTATTTCATATTTGTGGAGGCCGAGCGCCAAAGAGCACTAACGAGTTTAAGATTGAATGAAGCTGCTTTGACTGAAATGGATGAATGAAGTTAATTCCCAATTTTAAAGGTTTTTTTTTCTTTTAGTTAAAATTGGTGGTCCATTTTGTTGATATGCCGACGAAAAGTGGTGCCATGATTACTTTTTATTCAGAAAAAAACATTTTTAATCCATTTTCTCTTACAATTTTCAGCAAAAATTCGTGTTGTAAGTGCAAACAAATACTAATGACAGATTAGTAAATGTGCCCTCATGTTTTCAGTTTGAGGCTCTTTCACTGCATTTTATTACAGTAAACATTGCCACGATAACAAGGATCATCTTGTTCCCAAATATGTGTGAAAAGCTCATTTCAGCCATTTAGATTTGCTAAGCCTGCCATTAAGTGCCTGGGATAAATAAATTGAGCATCCTTTGGCCAGAAGAGTAGCTAGTCATCGACCAGATGCACATTATGAAGCCTAGCTTAAGACAACAGGAGTATATTACATCCCTCATTAATGACATTCTTGTGTGTGTAGTTTCCATAATTTGAAGTTTCATTTCAAAGTCATTCAGCCGTTGAATTCACGGTAAATTTTAGAAATATTATACGATGCATTTTTGAAATGAACTCTTCAGTTTCTCATGTGTCAAATGCAGAAATCACCAGTCTTTGAACTGTTTGTAATGTGTGTCCATATTCCTTCATTCTGTGTATGAACTGTCTGCTGTAAGGTCTGTCCGGGTGTGAACTTGTTTCCGTCTCTGTAGCCTCACACGCTGGTGTCGCTCTGCAACAACTCAGCTTGTTTAAAGAGGAGTTGAAGAGTTTCACATCAGCTTTACGGCAGCCATTTTTCTCTTCAGAGAGAACAAACCACTTTCTTTGCAGTGTCAAAGGTCAACATGGCCGATGCTAGTACTTCCCAGGCCAGTGCTAGTGGATTAGCTCATACTTACAGTGAATGTGTAACTGTTGAACCACCAAATGTCAATAATGCTCGCAGTCTCACGCAGGGAAAGATTGTCTTCTATCTAGATTAGGGCTACTTTTTTCCTGTGAAATTACCTGTGTGTGAAGAATGTTGGATTTAAAGCGGTCTAGGTTTGAACATCAGTGTCTCCTCAGAGATGTGAGATGATCCGTGATTGAGAAATTAACATTGCTGTGAAAATACCTCAGTGACTCAGGTAAACAAGCAGTTGCCTCAGAGCTGAACACAAAAACTATAGAAAAGAGAGTCCAGCTTTGGAGAGACTGCCACAATGCAGATACTCGGTCTCTAGCTATGCTTCAATAGCACCTGATCAAGCACCCTCCCCCGTTTCTTCTCTCTCTCTGTCTCCCCTTTTTTTCTCCCCCTAGCCACTCTCAAAGCTTCATGGAGGACAATGTGGAACCTAATTGGCTGATGCACCATCGGCAGTCCGCAGGGTGGCATGGCCAAATGTCCAGAGCTCTCTCTCGTGACGCGATTGGCTGACAAAGGGAGAACTTGGGGCATTGGTCCCATTCTCTTTGCTCAAAGGATGGTGCAGAGCCCCAGCGGACCATGTAAGGAAATGCTGGGTTTTTTTTTTTGTTTTTTTTTACTTATCTTGGGCCCTCTCTCTCTGATTTGATAACAGGATTTTTTTTTTTTTTAAATGTGTTTGACGCCTCTTGCTTGGATCTACATTTTACTTTTAAAAGGTAGGCTGGACACATATTGGCGTTTGTCAGCCTGCCGAGCATGCAAAGAACAGCTATGCAGTCTGATCAATCAGCAGAACGGAGGAACAAAGGCCAAGGAAGGCGTGATGCTCAGAATGAGAGAGAGGGGAGGTGTATTGTGGGTAAGATGTATTTCAAAGGTGCTTGACTTCTCTTAAAATTTCAGTCAAAGCTGATTTACTTTCAAAGCATTTATTTCCCTCTCTCTCTCTCTCTCTCTCTCTCTTATAGTCTTTTCAAATTACCCTTTGATTCATCTATTCACTCTTTATCTATCTAGGAACGCATTATTTAACCACTTCATGTTTACTCCAGTTTAGACGCACTTGATCTCTTTCTTGATTCATTGTTTTAGCTCTTCCGTTCCGATTTCTTTCAGACTTTGATTTTAAAGGAAACTAAATATGCACAGCCTAATACAACAAGTGAAACTGCTTCAGAACACAACTCTTTGCTTCAGCGAAGACTTTGAAAAACCGGACAGAATGTTATTATTTATATTTCTATGATACTGCTTATTCTTACGATAGTATATTAGAAAAAAAAAAACTCTTCATCAGAAATCTTCCGGAGCAGATATTTATTTCTTGATATAGATAGATGCCTCTATCTAATGGACGTTCATAAATAATCCATTTTATATGAACCGAGTTTTCTTACTAAGACAATCCTGTGGAGAGAATCATTGCCCTAAAGGACTGTGACGAAAGGGACAAAATTGTGTTTTGCCTACTCCCCTTACAGCAGTTTGCACGTTGCTGTGACCTGTGCCCGCCTTCCTCTTAGTTCTAATCATTCGAAACAAAAAAAAAAAGAAAGAAAAATGTGGACGGATGTTTCTCGCCCAACAATCGCCATGGAGCTCTCCATTTACGGACGATGCGAAAGCCTCTGGATGAGGACGTTCTTACAGCCGTTTTGTACTCCACTTCGACTATCTGTCTGTAGAGTTTTAACCGAGCAGAGGATGAACTCTTGGTTTCAGTGTGTCCACATTTCTGCAGTCAAATTGCGGTAAAACTCCCCATTTATTTCTATGGATGGACTCCACTGACACCAGTCTGAGTTGAAATTCCTGCCATTTCCGCTTGCGACTGACACAGAGAGAGATATGTTAGAGGTCCTGCTGAAACGAGTGAATGTGTTTGTATATAAGTGTGTGTACTGGCTAAATCTTTGTGTATATACTGGATAAATGTGTATATATGGTATGTCTATGTGTATATACAGTTTGTTTGTATATGCAGAGTGTACAGTTATTTTTTCCTCTAATGTTTCTCTCTCTTTCTATGAATAGGTCTTCTCAAGTTACCAATACTGAGGCATGGAAAGGTTTTTAAATGTACTGAGCTATCAGAGGCACTTTTCTGTGCAGACTTAGAATATCAGCGAGGTCTGTCACTTACAGCTGCGTTCTTGAAGCTCTCATACGACAAGTAACTCACATAATCTTAAGCTTGCACTCATTTTCTGACCAACTAAAAAGCTTTTCTAAGTAGATTTGGGTGACCAAGCAATGTTTGTACATATATAGACTAAGACAATTTTTTCCAGAAACCTCCATCTGCATTTCTTTGAGAAGTCTCAACCTGTTTTGAGTTCTTGCGTATCTGACTTTCACTTTAGGTTCCTATGGTATATGTTTGCAACGGTTGTCATTCAGAGTTATATATTTATTCCGACAACCCTTATATATTTCTTGAAATTTTGTTCCCCAAATTCTGCCTCTCATGGAGCCGTCTAACCTTTTGTTAAGATTCGGTTAGACTGGCAAATCCTTCCATGAAAGTATGCTGTCATTACTTAACATTGCTTGTTTTGTATAGGTCCTTACTAAATAAGTGTGCCTCCCCCTTATACTCTTACTAACCTTAGCTCCATTAACTCCGCTGGTCACTCATACTCATACCCCTTGACAAGCCATAGCCCCCCTCCCCAAAACTCCTCTATTGTTGTTTTGACAGGACAGACATTTGGGGATTTTGTGTATATTAATGGAAGAGTGGTGTTGAAGAGTGTATTGCAGTTGTATATGGATTTGTTATGAATGTGGATATTCTGATCATTGAATTATTATTGTAATAATGATAATAATTATTGCCACTTTTGTTGATTAATTCCTTTGATGCGGTTGATGAAGATGCCATTGTTCCTTTTTTTTTTTCTTTTGGAATACACCGGAATTTATATTTTTCGGGTGGGTGAATCTGGAGATAGAAATACGTAAATAAATTAATAAATAAACAAATAATTAAATTCTTAATTGGAGTGTGGAAATGTGTGTTCTGTTTCTTAATACAACTCCTGAAGGTATCCATCCCCTTCAGATCAAAGGGTAAGTGGGATATTTTTATCCTTATTGTCAGCAAATCTCAAGAACACCATTTTTGTCCAAAAACTATTAAAAACACATCAAAAAGCCACGGTGCTGCACTGGGTGACATGTTCCTTCATTACCATGAACACACACACACTGTAGTTTATTTTTACTCCCACATACACCCTCCTGCTGCCATAAATAACCACTAAAGCACTAAATGTGTGTTAATCCGCCGCTGAAAATAGTTCCTAACAGTTAGCACTGTTTACTCCTGTTTGAGTAACGATCGCTAAAAGCAGCTGTTCAGGAAATCGCTAAACCTTTTTCTCTTAAATGACTCTATTTATATGTGACCCTTTATTAAGGATTTACATCTTCAGCAGGAGCAAATGGACCTGAGGCTCAGTGTCACAGACAAGGAGATGTTGAAGACGGACTAACATGCTGCTTTTGGTCTTTTCATGGGATTCGTTGACAAAGACAAAAATGCAGAATAACACCAGCCTCATACTTTAAATGGTCGGAAATGTGGTCAGCATACTTTTGGTCAGGGTGTAGTGTTTAGTCGCTTCATTGTCAAATAGGGCTATAACTAATGATTGGATTAATTGATTAATTGTTTAGTCTATAAAATGTCCGAAAACAGAAGAAAATGCCATAAAAATTCAATTTTAATTTAACAATTACAAAAAACAGAGAAGCACAAAACAAATGTTTTGATGAATTATCAAAAAATTGTTGTCAACTAACCTTCGGTCGATCAGCTAATCGATTAATTGATTAAGTGACTAGCTGTAAATGAAGAGGCCCACAGCGTACACATCCTCTTTAAAAGGATATGAGGTGTAAAGAAACAAAAACCTCTATCAAGTCAAAACACTGCACTTTATATCCGAACGCCAGGTTAGATCACTGATCTGCTTTGATGCTTGTACCTTTCCTCCGGTGTCTGGAATAGATTCACCTTCTAGGCTTAAAAGCTCATGCCTTCTTATTTTGTGTCTGTATCTGTGGTTAGATCACAGGTAAACTTCCAGGAGCATCACAGCGCTTGCTCATCTGGGTCATCTGCAATTTCTCTGCGTCTCAGGGCTGTGATTCTTCTCTTGGTGAGCATAGCAGATCATTTCCTCACACTCGGCTGAGGTGCTGAGAGCGTGGATGGCAGGCAGGATCTGGGAACTGGGGACTCGACTGAATATAGCAAGCTTGTAATTATCCTCATCCTCCTACACTTAATCGCCTGCAGTTCCTTAGTGGGTTGGCAACTTCTGAGTTTGGACAGAGCAGAAAAAAAAAATGAGCACAATGGAGGAGCAATAGACGGTCCATGCTGTGTGAAGAGAACAAACAGAGCTGAGAGTTCCACCTCAAACTGCTCCAGACCCGAGCATGAAATACATTCATATAATTTAATCTGCCTGGTTAAACACTGAAGAGCATTCATGCAATGATGAATTTATCACATTATTTAATAATACAATTTCAGTATTTATATTGAAATTACATGGAAAACACCATTATATGTTTACACAATTGAAAAACCATTATATAGTAAACCAGCATCTTAATAAAACTACAATTTCTCCCATTGACTTCCACCTTTCAGTGATACTCCATCATCATCTGTCAGGAAATACATAAAAATATATGAAATTTAGGAAGCAAGCATCTCTCAAATTACCTTTCTCCTGTGACTCTAACACTGCATTTATAGAGGTAAAATAAGTGATGATCTTTATGGACCTCTACTGGCAACCAGGAGGAATTACAACAACAGAGGTTATAGTGACTGTGGCCACTGTGCACATTAGATAACAAAGTTCTGAATAGTTAATATGATTACATCATAATTGGCAACAGTTTTTCATCTGTCCCATGTGTTTTGTAAAGAGAAAAGACATGGACGGCATGCCAGTACAGCACAGGAAAGAACTGATTATTGTATACATTTGCGTATGCATGAATATAAATATACCATGTATTAACGATGAGGTCACCAGAATATTTCAGTAAGGATGATAAAAGTTGAGGTTGTCCTATTCCATCAAGTATAAAAAAGTCTGTAGAAAACTGAGGGAGATAATAAGAGATCTCATCGGACAAAATGTGGTGGTCCACAGGTCAGTAGGGACTTTTATATATTTTTCATATGATTGTGTCCAATTATTTAAATCATAATGTGGTCTGCACAATTTCCCTGATTTGATTCAGAGCAGGGAAATTGTGCAGATCACATTATGGAGTTAGTGATGGGAGATTAGTAATAATGAGAGTAATAATGGAAAGGGAACATAACACTGTGCGCACTTCATTGAGGATTTTACTGGGAGAAACCAACCCCACAGAAAGTGAAGATTCCTCCGTCTCAAAAAGTTTTAACAGGATTTACCAGTTTTACTGCCTCTCTCACCAACAACATGAAATACATAGATGTGCTACCATAAAGGTATTTCAGCTTGTGTTGTTCGTCAGAAGTCTATTTTCTACGAATATCTAATTTAAAGATTAATTAAATTTTTTCGTCAAGTTTTTTTTTGTTTTTTTTTTGTTGCAAATGAAGGATCTGTACAGTACCTGGCAACCCCTGGTATAATCTGGTGGGCATGTTCTGTAGTCTCGCGATATCCATGCGGTCACTGCCTGATAGGAATAATGGCCGCCTTCGTAGCAACGGCTGGAACAGGGAACAACACAAGAAGCATATCAGAGCGTTTTAGCTGACCAGGAAGAGCATAAATTACTGGGCACCCCCTCCTACCCGGTTTTCAGAACGGATGGGTAGAGGGGGTCTTGCCAAAGGGCATAAGAAACGAAAGAGACACGGAGGGAAAGGGACGAAAGCTAACACTACCTTGATAGCTAGCGATAGCTGGCTATCAACACGGTTGTCACTGCCGGGGAGCAGACCCGAGTAGCCCTGACAACTGTGTGTCGGTAAGGTTGAAGGAAACGGTGACTAAACGCTGGAGCGTGTGATCAAACAACTGGCTTCTCGCTAATATGAGTGGACCAGGGCAGGACAGCGAGCCAGAGGCGAAAGTCCTTCTCATCAAGCGGCTTTACAGGTAAATTGGCGAGGCCGTTTGCGTAGCTAACCAAGGTGCTAATTGAACGTTGTTGCGCTGGCTAGCTTAGCTAGCCAGTCAATGTTTGCTAACAGAAGACAGGGTCCACCTATTCTTCCATTCAGTAACTTGTCACGACAGTGAGTAGCTCAACATCCCTGCACACTCTGACCGGATAGCCCGCATACTTTCTGTTGTTGTAGCTTGTGTTAGCTTGCCAAATCGTGATTTAGCTGCATTTGCCATTACCGCTCTTAAGAGAAATGAAACTAAGAATTTTGGTAGCTAGCCTGGTAGCCCGCAGTGTTTGAGGTGGCATTTTCTTCGGAAATCTCTAGTCGACTGGTCATTATGCTAATGGTTTCCATTGTCCGTCACTACCCAGGGCTGTGGTGGAGTCTGTGCACAAGTTGGATGTCATCATCGGCAGCAAAGCATCCTACAGAGAAGTCTTCAAGCCGGAGAACATCAGCCTTCGCAACAAGTATGTCCCACTGCCTCAGAAGTGTGTGTGTGTGTGTGTGTGAGAGAGAGAGAGAGAGAGAGAGAGTATGTGTGTAAAGAGGCAGGAGTGTAATTTAACCTCATGCGCCACATGTCACAGTGTCATCTGGCCAGTTGTTCTGAACATGATTATGTATTCTCCCCACCTCCAGTTCATTTAGCTGACTGCACTCTGTATTATGCTGCATGTTGACACTGCACAGCGTTTCTGTTCAGACCTGGTGTTCTGTATCCAAAACCATTTAATCCACTTAACATTAGAAACATGCCTCATCTATCTAATCTGACCATTCGTGCTTCAGTATAGTTGATTGATGTCTGTGAAAAATAGGATTTCTGCAAGACCAAACAAAGGCGGTTAGATATACAGATTTATATTCAGTATTACAGCCTTTGAACAGGATTCCAGTCCATATTTTAATAGTGGATATAACGAACCAAAAGACCTGAAAGAGAAAGAGGAAGTTGGAGGTAAATGTGAGGAAGAGACTGTGTCTATGCAGATGTAGAGACGGAAGAGATGCTATCTCATATCGCTCAGTGACTGCCTTGGGTCCTAGATGGTCTGTCGGTGTCATCGGGGCTGCACCTGGATCTCAAGTGATCAGCTTATAATTAGCTAATTTTTCAGTATTTTCTTTCAGCATTTTGTAGTCTAAACAATCAATCACTTAAACTCGTCAGATTAATCCAAAATGAGATTAATCTTTTGTTGCTTGTGTATTTACACTACAGTACAAGGGCGCATCCGTCCATGACCACCTCTGAATGTGGCACGAGTGGTTAGTTTCCACTGCACACATTTTGGGATAATTCAACACTTGTATTGAGAGGTACCTACTATCAATCAGTTCTCCCAAGACATTGTTTAGTTTCAGTGCTTTAGTCTTATATTGTACTTCACTTGCAATTGGAATAATTTGGTACCTCTGCAAGATGAGGCTCATGTTATGGTTGAGTGTTATATTGTCCTCCTCTCACTGAAGAATGGATAACTCAAGGAGAGAAGCATCTCTTCAAAGATGAGATCATGAGAAATACTGCATGTTAACTGTAGTAACATAATCTTGTCAGTGGCCGCTCACATGAAGTGGGGACTGAGATTTCACAATATTCTGGTCAACAGCTCTGACTTCTGAGTCATTTTACACCGACTGTGTGAGTCAGAGAAGGGAAAGGCACGCTTGTCAGTGATGTCACAAATACTTCTCTTTGTTTGAGAGTAGCAGAATAATCAGGTGTCACTGATGTGGTGTCCATAAAGTAGCACTGCAACGAATGATTATTGTCATTTTTTCATGTTACTTCGCCCCACCAGTTCATGTGACTGTTGGTCCACTTGTCAAACTGGTGAGCCAGCTGCCTCTTTAACGTTTCCATGCGTGTATCTGTTTTTTGTTCCCTGTGTTTTCAGGCTGAGGGAGCTTTGTGTGAAGCTGATGTTTCTCCATCCTGCAGACTACGGCCGTAAGGCTGAGGAGCTGCTCTGGAGGAAGGTTTACTATGAGGTCATCCAGGTTATCAAGACCAACAAGAAGGTAACTGGCCCTGCAGCTGTGGCAGAAAATCCTCTGCGCACGTGTCAGCCAACAAGTTTTTCCATTGTTAGCTGGCTCGACATCCTGGCTGTCACTTAAAGGTCAACTCTACTATGACATCTTCCATTTTGTGGTCACGGGTGTGTAATGCACCTCGTAGAGTACCAAGAGTGCGCACATGTTATGCCTGGGTGGTGCCAGAGGAAATGAAACTCCTAAAAATGTCTCTTTAGTGCTATGTACTATATGTACTATGATTCAGATGCTTGTGAACTTAAATACTAAAAAATCTGAATGTCATCAGCAGTTGAGTTTTAGTCATTTGTTGCACATTTGTTTGTGTTATACACATCCAAGTTAAATCTTTTCTTAAAGGGGAACTCCACTGATCTTACACATCAAAGTGTGTTTGCAGGTTTTGTGGAGTACTATTACAACCTGTATGAGAAAGAGGTTGTAAAGACAGAGCTGCTTGACAGCTGATGAATTGACTCGTGATGTTGCCTCTAAAATCTGAAGGTGTTAGAAAGAAATGAGCTTATCTGACCTCTGTAGCCTGCTGCTTCTTTCTGCGTGAGGCTAGCAGCTCAAAGCTATGTTAGCTGCTGCTAGCATAACACACTGATTTTATTCTTGTTTTTTTTTCCACTTTCTTTTTCAGTAAATGTTTCCCTGAGGCTTGTCTTTTTTCTACATGTGCAATATATTTTAATAATCCATGCTTTTGTGCCCCTTTGATGATTGTTGTAAGCAATATGTATGCTGCGTGCTTTATCTTTATTATAGTTGTTCTGGTCATGTGTGTAATATCTTTGCTTTCCCCTCTCTTTCCTCCACTGCAGCACATCCACAGTCGCAGCGCTCTGGAGTGTGCCTACCGTACACACCTGATCGCCGGCGTGGGTTTCTACCAACACCTGCTCCTCTACATCCAGTCACATTACCAGCTGGAGCTGCAGGACTGCATCGACTGGACCCATGTCACAGACCCACTGATTGGTCAGTCGCTCGAAACACAAATTCACACGCAGACATGCAAACATGCAAACATGCAAGCAGCATCTAATCTCTTACTAAATGTTGAACGATGTGTAACATTCACACATCCAAAGAACAACAAATCTTAACAAATCTTGATCACTTGTAGGCCTTTTTCACTGAAGATGTTTCGATGTGTCACACTGGGTAAAGCAAAGGTGTGAAAAATGAAATCAGTGGTGGCTGAATTCTGTTAAGCTGCACTCGTATCAGGATCCTGGTGTTGTGCAGGCTGGTTCACTTTAATGTCTTACTGGAACACGAATAGAACCACCGTCATAACCTGCTCTTTTCCTACTGTAAAAACTCAAAATGCTGCTGTGATAAACGCCTATAACAACGTAGTTTGCACTTTATGCTAGTGAGAAATGAACCTAAATCCACAGACTTTCATTGTGAAATGGGTGTAAATCCCATTCAAATGGTATTATGAGCAGCTCGAAACTTGTGGATTTACTATTTAAACCGCATAAACTCCTGGAAGTTTGACCCCATCTACAGTTGAAATATAAAATGTACTTTCACCCTCCAGATACTGAACAATGCAGTCACACTGTTGCATTTCCACCTGGTGTTCATGTGTTCATTGTCTAAGAGTTCAGTCTGTATCAGATGTCAGTGTGGCCTTGCACTATGCAAAGCAGAAAACGGTGGAGAAGTGCCAAGTCGGT
Source organism: Chaetodon trifasciatus (assembly GCA_037975065.1). Taxonomy (NCBI): domain Eukaryota; kingdom Metazoa; phylum Chordata; class Actinopteri; order Chaetodontiformes; family Chaetodontidae; genus Chaetodon; species Chaetodon trifasciatus. The sequence continues at coordinate 944,344 of JBBMOE010000075.1, forward strand.
CTATTGTCAGCACAGAGAAAGAGGCAGGTGCGGGGTCACTTACGGTTGTGGTGCTGTGCAGCCTGTTGTCGTCCTTTGCCTCGACTGAGCTTGTCCTCCACTCTGTGGTTTGATACCAATACATTACAGAGATTTCATGTGGAGATGGAGATTCTGTTGGACCCTCAATGGGTGCTAAATACCAGGGGTGAATAAATGTTGCCTGTAATCATGTTTTTTTAGCTTCAAGTGAAAATTGATCTTATCAAGAAATCTAACCAATTCATAGTTTCTTCTTGGCCGTCTCAAACCAAAGCACCTTTGGACATTAACGGGACAGAGAAACGGCGCCACAAGTAGAAACTGGGTGCTGTCTCTGACATAGTTGCTTTGCTGGAATTTAAGCTCTTTCGTTTGTTACATAACTCGGAGTCATTTCGGTAAGTGCGTCAGCTAAACGCTTGAAAAGAAAAGAAAAAAAAACCCTTGTGTAATTGTTTTCCCGCAGGCCGAAAGAAACCAGTGTCAGCCACCCCCAAGGAGATGGAGTGGGCACAGATGGCCTGCCATCGCTGTCTGGTCTACCTTGGAGATCTAGGTAATAACATGATAATAGAATATGAATTAATTCATCTCGCTGCCCAGCTTGTAGAGGTGTGAGACAGCATGTGTGTGTCATTCAGCGTGGGAAATTTTGGCTTAGCTGAAGAGTGTAATTGGCAGGATGCCGTTTGGTCGGTTTAGACTTATGTGATACAGAGATATTTGTATTTAGATAGATTCGACATTATTAAATGAAATTGTGTATGCACCATTTTAGTTTGCCTTTGGTGGATAAAAGAAAATCGACATGAATCAGTCATTTCGTGTTTTTGCCAAAGTTTGACTTTTGTTGTAGTAATTGTATCCAAAAGCATAATAAATAAATGATGCTTGGTATCTTCAACCATTCCGACTGTTTGTGTTCATGTTAAATTCATTTCATAAGCAAACGAAGTGTTGTTAACGTTTCTTTTTACTTTTTTCTCTGATTTTAATGTATGTTTCCTCTGCAGCCCGTTATCAGAATGAGCTCGCTGGAGTGGAGGCTGAGCAGCTGGCAGAAAGGTTTTACCATCAGGCCCTGTCTGTCATGCCACACGTAGGTGAGTGACCGTAATCCAAGATGTCCCCACGCGGCACTTTGCTGTTCCCGTGGTCGGGGGGAACCCGGTAAACTCTGTGGTTTCTCTGCAGGAATATCTGTTCTGAAAAAGCTGTGGAAATGCTTTCATCACATGTACTTCTCTGAGTAGCCGGAACTAAAACAGGAACGTTGAATCTCATTGTTGAATAGGAAAAAGAAAGCACTTGAAGAAGGACGCTGACGAATATAAATTCTGTTTGTAATGTTATTGTGGAAGAAAGTGATGTTCAGATGGCAAACGCATCATTCATTCGAACACTACTTGAAGGAAGCCATTAGACATTTTGGCTAATATGTTTATTGGCTTTCTTCCCGAGAGATGGATCCATCCCAATCATGTCTGTGAGCTGAGGCTTGAGCCAGCAGCCTGTTAGCTTAGCTTAGCTTAGCTTGGCGTAAATACTGGAGACAGGGGCAAACAGCCAGCCTGGCTCTGTTCAAAGGTAACTAAACCTACGACTAGCATCGCTAAAGGAAAGACAGTAATAACAAGAACAATGTGAGCGTCCTCACTGACGAATGATAACGTTCTGTCCTTCGTGCTCCAGCAGTGCTGATTGGCCATCAGTGTTTCTGTTTTCCGCTGTCATCGTTATGATTGTGGTGTGGACTCTGCCATGCAGAGTTACAGTTTATAAAATTATATATTTAAAGTTATTGCTATCATTCCTGGTTGGCCGTTAAAGCTCACTAAAAAACAGGGTCTGTTTTTTTTCCTTATTTACATATTAAACAAGATCTAACTTGTTGATTAGTGAATTTTAAAGGTTCTGATTGAAATGATTTGTTAGTCCTTGCTTCTGTTATGCTGAAGGGACGCATGAAGTCATCAAAATATTGGATAGCATTTCAGGTTTTTCCTGTAAGGTTATTAAATCGTATATTATTTGGTAGAAAATTGAGCTTTACTACAGTGATGCTCGCTTGCTGTTTACTTACGGTTACTTGCTGTTAATATCTTGTTTATCCCTTTCTTCCCTCACCTGTCCACAGGAATGCCTTTCAACCAACTGGGCACACTGGCAGGGAGCAAATTCTACAATGTTGAAGCAACCTACTACTACCTACGCTGGTGAGGAACATTCGTACATTCACGCACAGTTATGTGTGACGCTAACAGTGGAACCGCAATCCAGTGAGTTAAGAGTGTTAACACACATCTCTTCTGTGCTAGCATCCAATCAGACGCCCCCTTTGAGGGTGCCTATGGTAACCTGAAGCGCCTGTTTGACAAAGCCGCCAAGATGTACCACCAAGTGAAGAAGCAGGAAATGAAAAAGCTGTCTCCATCTCGACAAAGGTCAGCCGGGTTCACAGCGTTTCAGAGCGTCTGAAAAATCTACACACACATGGAAAGAAATCCTGAGAGAAGTGTGGGAGAACAGCTGTTGATCAGTTCCAGCTCATGCAGCGTGTAACAACCCGTTTTAGTCCCTCGAGTTAATTCTTAGTGGGTTTGTTCACACGCATCCATAAGTTCCTCTGAGGCCTCCTTAGATCATGAGCCCTCTCTGGACAGCAGCGGTAGTACTAATAGTTTCCAGCAGCTTATCTGCTACAGATTGGTCTGCAGTAAACACAATATTTTGGCTTCTTTTAGCTAACGTCCCAGAGCAATTTTAATCTTTATCTCTAATCTTTAATTACATCATTAGCGGCTGGCTTGCCTTCCATTCGAATCACAAAGGCACCCTAACCAGTGGTGAGATGAAGCAGCATCTCCCTGCAGATGGGATTAGATAATTGATGATCCCTGTGGGGAAAATGGATTGTTGAAGTAACAAAAGTAACAGGAATCAAACACGCACACGGGAATCAAAAGACAAACACGCACACAAATGAAGGATGTGGAATCATTTCAAGAGATAGTGGCTGATGTTTGGAGGAAAAAACACAGCTGGAGGAGAGTTCAGGGCGAGGTCGCGTCGTGATTCTGGTCTAAAGGAAGAGTGGAATGGGTTGCATGTCAAAGTGCATTATCAGCAATGTTTGATGGTACATTTGCACAGTTTGTTTACCATCAGGATTATTTAGATTACCTTTGTGCATGCAGCGAGTGAGATTAACAAATTCTTTTCCCACATGGTCAGAAAGCGATTTAGACCATATCGTGCCACATGGACAATATTTTTCTTTATTAGAAATGTATCACATCTATTGTCCACGTTTCGGGTAGTATGCTTAGTGGCTTTTCTGCCAGCAGTTAGATGAGAGAGATACCACACTTAGTGACCACAGGAGATGCTGGTAGGCAAAAGTAAAAGCAGTGACACGGTACCAAAAATGCTCAGTCTTGTTCAGAAAACCTTGATTCAAAGTGAAAACTATGTAATCTATGATTTCTTACATTTTCCTGTGACGTTTTTGCGCAGATCAAAAGACATTAAGCGCCTCCTGGTGAGCTTCATGTACCTTCAGAGCCTGCTGCAGCCCAAGAACAGGTGAGAAATACATTTTTCCACATTTTTTAACCATTTTATTGGTGTGTGAAGACTAAAGGAACACAGTCTGTTGTGTACGTTTAATGATTGCCGCCTGGAGTATCGAACCTCTTACCTGTACCAGTGATATCAAAGTCAAATATTTGGTTGTGTGAGTGTGAACCAAGGTTAACATTACACACCAGGGACACAACAAGGTGATTCCAGAGTTTACTGCCTGTAGAAATGTTCAAACAAACTGATTTGTACTATAAGATGTGCTTGTAGTTCATGAGCAGCAGAAATGAGCATATCATGAGACCTGGTCACCCCACTTGGTCCACTGAGCCTCATTGGTATCATCCTTTAGTTCTTCATGGTCGTGTTTAGCTTGTGTTTTTAGTGCATCCTTCATGTTCATTATGTCGCCCCCCCCCTCCGCTGTCTCTGCGTAGTCTGATGGAGACAGAGCTGACGTCACTCTGCCAGTCGGTGCTGGAGGATTTCAACCTGGTGCTGTTTTACCTGCCACTGCCGACACATAGCAGCACTCACCACTCTCCCAGCGAGGAAGAGGAGGAGCAGCAGCACGCTGACAGCTCCTGCCCTGTGCTGCCTGACACCCTCGTCTTCAAGATGGTGGTCACCTGTCTGATGGTGGTGCACAGCCTTAAGAGGGGAGGTCGGTGAACGAACACTAACTTTTTTCTTCGAATGTTCAAAAGCTGGCATTTCATAGAAGAGGAAGAAGACACCAACCAGACTTAATGCTTTATCTGTGGAGCTGTGCGGTTAACTCGCCAAAACGGCCACGCCATTCTTTCCAAAACACCCACCAAAGTCGTCGCTGTCGTTTCTTTCCATCAGAAGAGGATCTGTGATGGACTGACTCCCAAACTGAAATTTGGACATGAGTTTGAAATTTTGAAATATAAATCTGAAGAAATACAACTTTAGGTTTTGGATAACTTCTAGTTATTGTTTTTATTGTAGCCTCACCGTTACAGCCCACAGCATAAACATTTTAAGTTTCCCTTAAATCTACAAGTAAATTTGACGAGAAATGTCCTGGGCAGGACATTTTACTGTGGAAAAGTAAACTTGTCACCGCTTTCTGGTGGACAAACTGTAGAGTGGTGACACTGTTTGACACATTGAGCTAATATCAGTCAATATACTGACCTGTTGGTTTATTTGGCTGTTTATACTAAGCTGAAAAACCACCAGGATCTTCATCTGCATAACTCAGCACAAAAAGTAATTTACATTTGTGTGCATATCTTCTAACAAATGCTGTATTGTGTCTTCAGGCTCAAAGCAGTACAGTGCATCCATAGCTTTTACTCTGGCGCTGTTCTCCCATCTGGTGAACCACGTCAACATCCGGCTGCAGGCTGAACTGGAGGAAGCCGAGACCCAGGTGCCTCCACTTCACACCGACACCACAGGTGAGAGAGGAAGTCCCTGTGTGCATATCTGGAGAGGGGAAAGAAAACAAATGCAGCTGCAAGTGAATTTAAGGCTAAAATATACAGTACGGGAAACCTCCCAGCCATCGCCTGCCACATAGATCAATGCATCAGTCCCAATGTATCCTCATCAGCAACATCTTTTAGGATTACAGTGCTGCTCTTTGTGGTCAAACCCTTTTGGGAGATCTACAGAAGTATGTGAAGCTTTTTTAAGTCAAGAGCAATTTAATGTTCAACACATTCATTCTCACTCAGACGTGCTCTTTGAGGAAAAAACCAAGTGGAGAACATTTGTTTTGTAATCTGAAATATGTTGTTCCAACAACCTGAATGAAAAAAAGAAAAGGCAGTGAGCTTTTCTTCTGTGGTTTAGATGACCTGGAGGTGAGGGATCCGTCAGCTCCACCGACAAATCGCTCAGACGAGAAGCCTCTGCAGAACGGCTCCCTGGAGCAAGAAGATGACGAGGAGGAGAAGGACGAAGACGGCTGTGAGAGGGTGGGCGCCAAAAATCATAGCAGCGTGGAGGAGCAGCGCAAGATGGAGGAGGAGAAACAGAGGCAGAAGAAGAAGTACACCCGCCTCTCAAGACTCCGCCGACGCCGCTGTGCCCGCAAGGACACCCGCGGCGAGGACGAGAGCGACCTGAGCGAAGGCTTTGAGAGCGAAGAGGACGAAGATGACGACGAGGAGAGGAGGGGTCACGCTGAATCAACAGGTGGCACCACGACGGGGACCCCGCCCAATCCTCCACCTGTCAGGAAGGAGACTAAGAGAGACCACCTGGGAGAGGAGGGCAGCTGGGGGAGTGGCTCGGAGGAGGAGGAGGAGGAAGGAGGAACGGCGTTTGATGTGGAGACCGACTCGGACATGAACAGCCAGGAGTCTCGCTCAGACCTGGAAGACATCGAGGACGCGGAAAACTCAGACAACTTGGAAGGTCAGCCGCGGGAGCACCAGGACGAAGAGGAAGATGAAGACCAACCCAAGGAGGAAGGAGGCGACAGGGACGGTGACACACCTCCAACCACTAACGGGCCTGACCTGCCCAGCGACTCCAGCATCAGCAGTAACCTCCAGGCCATGTCCTCGCAGCTCTTCCAGGCAAAGCGCTGCTTCCGCCTGGCGCCAACCTTCAGCAACATGTTGTTGAGGCCTCAAGCCTCATCTTCCTCCGGGATTCCCACCCCTACTGACACCTCTGCTCCCCCCTCCCAGGAGACACCCCCTCCTCCTGGGGATTCACCCTGCGATATGAACCCTGGCACTGCCAACGGAACCAACGACAATGGTAATGTGCTCTTTACCTCAGTGTTCGTGTGTTCGTGTCTTTGCTTTTCTTTCCTTATTGGAGACGTTTTCTTCTTCATGGTCCTTTTTTTACTGGATTCACAAAGAGCTCAAGAAATGCACGTTTGTTCAAATCAGGCTTTGTTGTTGTGTCACCTCCTCTAGACTTGGACTCTGATTCAGAAGGCAGCCAACACAGTACTCAATCAGTGCACAGTGAGAAAACCCTCTTGGAGAAGCTGGAGATCCTGACCAATCAAGGGTTGATCCAGGTGGTGAAGGTCTTCGTTGACTGGCTAAGGACAAACACCGACATTATCCTCACGTGTGCACAGGTGAGCGGGCAGAATCTCCTGCTTTGTCTATGAAGCGTTGATGTTTGAGGATGATATTTAATAAGCTGGTTCTCTCTGCAGAGTTCTCAAAGCCTGTGGAACCGACTGTCTGTTCTGCTCAACCTGCTACCAGATGGCAGCAAGATGCTCGAGGCTGGTGAGCTGCTGTTCCACTGCACTGCTGTACAGCTCAGGCACAGGATGGCACAACAGCGTCTAGATTTTTACTCCCTCTAATATTAAAATATCCTTTGAGTCACTGGGCAAAGACGTTAGCTCAACCACTCATTTAAAGGAGCTGTGTTGAGACATTTTGGGAACTACGTGTATTGCTGTCTTGCCAAGAGTTAGATGAGAAGATCGATACTACTCTCATGTCTGCACGCTAAATATAAAGCCAAAGCTAGCAGGCAATTAGTTTTGTATAATGAGGAAACTGCTAGCCTGGCTGTGTCCAAAGATTAAAAAACTCCAGCCTCCCAGAACCTCAGAATTCTACTAATTAACATGTTTTATTTAGTTTATTTAATGCATACAAAAACTGAAACGTAAAAATGATCATTTGCAATGTGATCATGGTGACGACTCTGAAAACTGGCCCGGGCAAGAAATAGTTCCAGCTTGTCACAACGTCTAAAGCCACAACTTTTTGTCCAGATTAGACAGATTTTTTAAACACTGGGCAGAGGCAGGCTAGCGGTTTCCCTCTGTTTCTATTCTTTATGCTAAGCTGAGCCACTCACCTGCTGGTTATACCTTCATGTTCAGGATACAGAGTGGTATCAATCTTCTCAACTAACTCTCTGCAAGAAAGAGAATGACTATTTTTATCATTATCAATTTTGTTTGATGTAAAGTTGAATCCTAATATTATTAAATCATAATGCACGGTCATTTTTTCTCATGCTGTTTAATATAATAACGTGAAGTTAAATGTTCAACATGTGATTAGTAGATATTTTCTATGTTTAATGTTAATTTTGGCCGTATCCCTTCACTGTGTGCACTCACTGAACATCAGTGCTAGCGCTCAGCTCTCACGCTGAATATTGCTCTCCCTGTGTCATTCTTACACACTAATGACTTCGCCGTGAGTCTGCTGCTCGTTTATTTATTTATCCGTGTGTGTGCTGCAGAGCTCGGTCTGAACACTGAGGTGACAGAGCTGTTAAATGAGTGTGAGCAGCCCGGTTTGGTCCAGAGTCTGCTGCTGCCTGAGGATCTGGCTCTGCGGCACCTGCCCGCTCTCAACGTAGCTCACCGCCGCCTTGATTTCACTCGCCGCAACCCCTCCCTCAGCCCCCTACAGGAGGTACACACACACACACACATGTATACACACACACAGGATTCAGCTTTTACAGATGTTCAGTCTTGGTTTAAGTGTGTGATGCTGAACTGAATATTTTTAGGTTTTGGACTGTTGGTCGCACAAATGAAGCAATGTGATGACGTCAGTCTTGGTTTTAAGAAATTGCCGTGTCCATCATTGACAGCTGTGGTACACAGCTTATTAGACGTAATGTTAGGCTGCAGATTAAACATGAAAAATGTCGTTTTACCTCAGAGATAATGCATGAGTGTAAACAGTCAAATAGTCGCCGTGTGACTGTTCTCACCTTGGTGCAAATGGACAATCAGTACTGCAGTCATTACTTTTTTGGCCACTTGGGGACAGCAAAATACACGTTTAACACTCCACTGACATCACCTGATAAAGTTGCTCTGGGGAACGTGTTAGCAAACAGCAGCTAGCTTACACACCCAGGAGACAGAGCATTTATCTGGAGTCACGTTGCTGGCTACATAACAAATATACTGTAATTCAAATATTTTGCTCTCCATAAACTCCTGAGGGAAATATCTGGCTCTTTAGCAGCTAAACGCTCCGCTCCGCTAGTAGCTGACTGTCTGCTGTTTGGTGGTGGGCAGGTATGTTACTGTTGGTTTTATGAGAGCTTCTTCGCTGAAAACATCTGCTGCTGCAGAGCAGTGAGACTGAACCAGTAAAACTAAAGCAATGAGTTTAAAGATACTAAAGATTTCTGTAGAGCTGAGGAGAACTGCTGAGTCAGGGCTGTGGGGTCAACATGTTTCAAACAAGTTGGGACAGGGGCAACTAAAGACTGAGAAAGATGTGGAATGAATGAAAGCACCTGTTTGGATCATTCCACAGGTAAACAGGTTGATTGGTAACAGCAGATAGTCTCAGGATTGGGTATGAAAGGGGCATCCTGGGAAGGCTCTGTCCTTCAGTCATCATCCTGTCTTTAACGGGACGTGTTTAGACACTGAAACATGTGAAGACATTTTGTAGTTGAGGTTAAAGTCCTTTGAAGCTGATTCATTCACAGTATTTTCTAGTCAAACGTGCATTAAGCTCGAAAACATCTTCTTCTCTGTCTTTCCTCCAGTGTGTGGTGCGAGTGTGTTGCATCCGCAGTTTTGGCCACTTCCTCACAAATCTCCAGGGCAACGTGCTGCACTTCAACCCGGAGGCGGGAATCTTCACCAGCATCAGCCAGTCCGAACAGGACAACCTGGTGCAGCAGGCCAAGGCCCAGTTCCGAATGGTGAGTGACATCTGAACAATGAGGAGAAGATCCACAGGTGTCATTATCGTGTGTGCCGTTCAGACAGTGAAAATGTGGAGAATCTTTAATCACTGACCTGGAGCTAAAATGTCTTTTACTTGTGAGCGAAGCAGCTGTCCCTTCTGAGGCTGACTCTCCTGCCTTTATGTTTATTTCCAGGCTGAAGAGGAGGCTCGTCGAAATCGCTTAATGAGGGACATGGCCCAGCTCCGTCTACAGGTTTTTAATGTTACCACTGACTGTTTATGTAGCCGTGACATCACTGCCAAAGCCTCAACCTTAGAGAGATGGAAGATAGTGGAAAAAACAGCATTTGTTTTCTTTTGTTTGTGTAGAAAAATGTATTGAAACAGATTATAGAAAGATAATATCAGTACCTTTTTATTAAGTTTTCAATATTGGCTGTTGTGAAGAATGTTTGCAAGGAGGCATCTGGTTGAGTTGACATTAACATGAACCAGCTAAACCAACACTGACTTAAACAGTGTAGGAACCCTGTGATCATCATATTCCTGTGACCAGAAAACTCTCATACACATCTTCCATCAATCACACGTTTTTAATCGCGCTGTCTGTTCCTTGCAGTTGGAGGTGTCGCAGCTAGAGGGCAGCCTTCAGCAGCCTAAGGCCCAGTCATCCATGTCTCCTTACCTGGTGCCAGACACAGCTGCTCTCTGCCAGCATCTGAACCTCATCCGGCAGCTGGCCGGCAGCGGCTGCTTCATCATCATCATCCCACGAACGGGTCAGTGCGCCGGTTTATCCTCAGTCTGTCCTGAGCAGCATGTTGTGTTGTGTTCAGGTGCCCGTGTGTGTCCCCCACTGATGTTAAACAAGGTAGATAATGGGGATTCATTGATTTACAGATACACTTTTCATGACCTCTGACTTTACTTTAAACGGGGACAGTTGTGCAAAATATATGACAGACTTCCTGTATTACAGAAATAAACCTTACATTTAGTTATTTCACATAATATCACTTCATATCTGGCAGAACAATATATATCAGGGTTTCTGCAGATTTTGCTTTAAAAAATGCTGAATTAAGTTTCCTCCCAAAAAGGCCATAAAAGATGTTAAAAAAGTCTTAAATTTGCGATCATTTTATTGTTTTATTTGCATGTGGTTGCAGGGTTTTGGGAGATGTTTCACACCCTTTAATGTGATGATGTTGCAGCTGTGGATTGTGCTGCAGGAGACCGTTAAATCCTTTTATTGTGGAGTTTCAGTCAGCACCATCAGACCTGAAGCAAAGACTGTTGATACAGTAGAACAAAGCCCATCGTCTCTTGATGTGCAGGAGTTAATTAGAGCTAAAACTTAAATGAACTAATGATTTTCAGTTGATCAATACATCCGTTCATTTTCTGGTGCTTTCTGTGGGTCCAGGTCGAGTTAATTAAATTAATGATATCATTTGGAATTAGCTGCACACTGGAGGGGAGTACGGAGGAAAAGTGATTCAGGAGTAAATAATTGCCCTTTTCAGCCCTCCTGCTTTGGTAATTTGGCCGGTTTAATTGTGAAACAGGTATTAAATTGGATTCTACAAAGTCTTACATTTGTCTCGCGGAGAGCCTGATACACACAAGCACAAGGCGAGACACGCGTGTAATGCCAAAGAAGGATAATTATTCTGCATATCTGGCCTCAGATTTTAGTATCAAGCACGTCCAGAAGTCTTTTATTGAGTGCAGCAGATTTAAACCCAACGCTCAACCTTTGTTTTTATGTGGTCTCAGTCTCACTTCTGTTACCTGATCACAGACTATTATGTCACACTTCATTACATGTTAAAATATTTGTATTTTGCTGTTGAGTTCCAAATGAATATCATATTTTAAGATGTTTTTATCATCTGTCTTTGCACAAAGTCGATTCCTCCTTCAAATGCAAATGCTCTGCTGGCTCACAAGCTTAATCTCAGTGGCTTCTGTGTTGTAGTGATTGATGGACTCGACAGGTTGAAGAAAGAAAATGCCGGTGCGAGGGACGGCATCCGCTTCCTGGAGTCTGAATTTCGCAAAGGAAACAGGTGGGTGAAATCTTTTGTTGTTTCCTCTGATATGTTGAACACAAACCGCACTGTTTCCTAAATACTCAGTATCGCATCCTCCTGCAGGTACATACGCTGCCAGAAGGAGTCGGGTCGAAGTTTTGAAAGAGATAAACTGAAGCGTCAGGACATCGAAGCCTGGTAAAGCCGCTCCCCTTCCACAGTTAACCTCCGTTTGTTTTCTAACACACTCGCTGGACGAGCCTGACTTCTGCTTCGATCTGTCCTTTTTGTATTTCCAGGCATTTATACAAGATGGTGGACAGCTGTCGTCAGCTAACAGTCTCCCAGAGCAACGGAGATGAAGACACGGCGGGCATGGTGACCATTCTCACTGGCGATCAGGTGGAAGGGCTTTGCACTCGGTCAGCAGCGATGAAGGTCGGTCACTCGCTGGATTTTGTTGCTTTACAGACCAGAAACCGTTTTCCAACAGGTAGAGCTTCTGCTGTGTTTTAGCAACAGTGCTGCTTCACTGGACTGTGTTCGTAACGAGGAGGTAAATGTTCTATTAACTTTAAGCTTGATATGCTCGACCTCCTGTTCTCATACAGATCCCAAAGCTATAACTGACAGAGCATTATGGTAAAAATACACTGTTACTATTAACTTTCAGAGAGTAAAGTTGGGCAATATCCAAATTTTGATGCCGTCAAACCTTCTCCACATTTTCCCGGGGTATACAGTATTACCGTGACTAAATAAAAATCACTTTGCAGGGCAGCATGACAGGCGCGCAGTTCAGACACTCAATGCTCACGCTAAGAAGCGCCAATCCTAACTTGTAGCACACCAGAATGATGGGGAGAAACTCAGCTAAAAGCCTCTACCAAGCATTGCCACCCAAACGAAACATAATTCATACCCCAAGAAATTATATGCACATGTAATGAAAACATGAAAATAGCACACGTCAAAGGTACTGCATCTGCTGATTTCACCACTTCACACAAACCACAAAAGTCTGGTATCATATGAAAGCAGAGAGTCTGATGATCACGAAGATGTCTGCCTCCTCACTGTGCAACGAAAACTCGGCGAGCTAGCAGCCAAAGAGTAGCAGAAAAAAACTTTGCCAAATCATAAATCATGTCTTAACTTTGCTGTTTTGTGGTCAAAAGTTATATTCCAGCCTGAAAAAACGCTGCTAATGTCTCCTCCTGTGACTCTGTGTTAGTTTGAGATCAATCACGAAGGTCCTGGTTGTTTCCATAAAGAGGAGGGGGTTTCTAGAGTGGAGGGAGCGCTCTTCATGCAGTAACCTATCTCTGGGGTTACTTCCTTCTGGATCGTCATTGGTGTTTCCGTGGTGAATGTGGGCGGGTCGCTGAGCTATTGACCGACGTAACCACGCAGTTAGTTTCAGCGCTCCATTTTAAATAGTTTTCAGGTTTTTTAAACTCTAAAATGTCCTGCTCTGTACCCGCTCAGCCTACAGAAATGAAACCATTCAGGGTTCAAACTTCGAACAACCTAAGTCATGCTGCCCAAACGCACCTGAAGGCATGAAGTGTCTACACCTGCTCCAACAGGCCACACTTAGCGGGACAGTAAAACGAAGCACACTGGCGCTTTATGCTTCATAGATTTAACTGCGTGGCACGGTGGCGCAGCAGGTAGTGCGCGTGCCTCACAGCAAGAAGGTTGCCGGTTCGATCCCCGGGTCAGGCAGGGCCTTTCTGTGTGAAGTTTGCATGTTCTTCCCGTGCATGCGTGGGTTCTCTCTGGGCACTCCAGCTTCCTCCCACAGACCAAAAACATGCTCATTAGGTTGATTGGTGACTTAAATTGTCCTTAGGTGTGAGTGTGAGCGTGAATGGTTGTCTGTCTGTATATGGTGCCCTGCAGTCGGCTGGTGGCTGGCTCAGGGTGTACCCCGCCTCTCGCCTGTTGACAGCTGGGATAGGCTCCAGCCCCCCCAACCCCGAAAGGGATAGTTGGGGTATAGAAAAGGGATGGATGGATTTAACCGCCATTTTTAATCCTTCCCTCTCATCAGACTTGTCTTTTCAGACATTTGCATTGGCCGTTATGACTAAGAAATGCATGTAAAAGAACTGCATATTAAAAGTGAGGACCGGTTTCATAGCTCTCTTTCTGTATTTATTTGCATGTCTGCTCTTCTGTCCCCGGCCAGGCGGCGATCCAGGCGGCGGGCTCGGCGGGCATGGAGCTGAAAAACATCGTGGAGTTCTACCGGCAGTGGAAGGAGATCGGCTGAGAGGTGAAACGGGAGGGCAGCTGTCGGCGCTGCGAACAGCTGATCGATCACAACACTCGCTCCCTCTCTCTCTCTCCCACTCTTTTGCTCTGTGTGTATCTGCGTCTCCAAAGGCAAAAAAACAACTCAAAAGAAAGCTGAATCGAAGGAAAGAGTTAAAGCTTAGAAGGGTGGAAAAGTTAAAACAGCGGAGTAAAAAAAAAAAAAGAGGAATGCGGGCGAAACGGCGCTATAAGAAACAGCAGATCTCCCACCTCCCACTCCCATTCCTAAACATAAAGAGTGACCCCTAGTGGTCGGGGTGCGGAAAACGGTGGGGGGACGCTACACAACTTTTAAGTGCCCCTGGTTCACACCCTAACCAGGAATACACTGTATATGTTAGCAAACGAGTACATACGTGTCGAGAGAGAAACCGCACACACACATAAACACGTTCATGCTCAGATGAGTCCATATAGATATTTAGAGCAGTGGTTTGGATTTCCCTTCCCTCCCCCTCCCCTCAGTCTGCATTTGAGAGACAGGGTTTAGGACGTGCAGGTCTGGCAGGGCTGCGTTTCGGAAAGTCGAGGGTGTATGACGTCAACTTTGAGACAGAGGACACGCGGTCTGTCCGGCGGACACCTGAGGCCTCCATCCTGACAAACCAACCAGGCGTCTCGTAGGCCTCGAGGAAGGGTCGAGGAAGACAAATGTACACTTCTCCAGGATCGGTTTCTTTCCTCTGTGGCTTTTTAAAAACTTCATTTGGTTTTGTTTTTCTTCATTTGCGGTGTACTTTTGTGACCAGTGACTTATATATTGTGCTATCTCCGTATGAGACGAGAAAAGGTGAAAAAAAAACAAAAAAAAAAAAAACATGACAGGTGTCGGCCTGTTGAAAGTTTTAATTTGGATTTTATTTTTGTACCCAAATGATGTTTATTTTGCTTTTTGTAAGCTAAATCTGAATGACATATGCAAGAATGTTTAAAAGTAAGGGACGGGCTTGTTGTTGTACGCTGATCCACTGAACAAGTCCTTCAGTTCTGAAAGTTGAAAAAAACAAACTATAATCCAGAATTTATTTAAAAAGGTGTCATGTTAGCAGCGGGAGGAGGCGGGCAGACGGTGGTCAGCCTCATGTTGTAGCTCGTCATGAAGGAGGCTCAGAAGAGAGGGGCCAGCTGACTTTCCCAGAGGATTGTGGGTTGTGTTTGGACCCCTGTAAACTCCTAAAATGTGTCCCATCTACATCACCATTTCCATAGTGACTGTCCCATCATGCACAGTGCAAAAGAAAACCAGTATATGTGTGTGGCCATGCATTGAACAATAAAAAGATACTCGTATAAGAAGACGGCGTCTGTCCTCTCACTCTCACCTCTTACTGTGTGAACAACAATCAATGCTCTAACAGGTCAACAGCTGATCGAGAGACAGCTCACCGGCAGTTCAGATCATGGGTTAAAGGGGTTTGGCCCCCAGCTGTCCTGAACCCCGTGGTGCTTTTATGCCTGATAAAATATGCTGTTGCATTATGGGAAATGTAGGATGTAGCTTGAGCCATGCAAAGTACTGTATGTCAGGACATGCTGACTTAAGATGGCAACAAATCATAGTGTGCAGTTCCACTTATTTAAACAGAATGTTTCAAATGAAAGTTAACAAAACAGTAAAATACTGAGTATTAGTCGCTGAAGTTATTTATCAAGCCAAACATGCCAATTTCAAACACTTTTCTCTGTTTGCTGTGATTCTACATTAAATATTTTTGCGTTTGGGGCTGTTGGTTGTACTAAACAACCAATGTGGAGACCTCAGCTTGGGCTCAGAGGGTGTTTTTTCACCCTCCACACTTACCCTGCGTGTAAAATCCTCACAGTGAACCTGACAGATCTGAACCCTCTCAGCTCCTCATGTGAAGCCTTTGCTTGGAGCCTCTGCCTCCTCTTTGTAACTAGGTCTCCCTGTGCCATTCTTTGTCTTTTTTTTTTCCCCCTTCCATCTCTTGTGTTCCACGCTGTCCCGGGCCCCGTGCCCACCATTGACTGAGCACACAGAATAACCAATCCCCTGGCAGCGGGGTCAGTGCCACCCCAACAGCCCAACAGCCCAGGACTGGCGCTGGTGCTGGCCCCTTTTTTTTTTTTTTTGCTGGGTAAGGGGGTTGTGAAACCTCACTGACCCAAGGCAATCCTCTTTCTGTGAGCCCATGAAGCTGTGGGGCTGCAGGGACTCCAGAGTGGACGGATTGGGCTGCTGGGACAGGATGAGAGGTTTAAACATACAGAAAACCCGTTTGGCAGATTTCTAACTTTAAGTAAGTTGACGTTTAAGACGCCTGAGATCTGAGAAATGTCCATGCAGGGGTCTGTGCTTGCTGTGGGGAAGTGCCTCGCCTGCCTGGAGTTTATGCGTAAGTAACCGAATTTGTCTTTTCTTGCTAATTATTTATCATTTTTTGCTAAAACCTCTTAGAAACAGCAATGCATGTGTCCGAATGAATGCCATCCACGGTTTTTTTTTTTTTTTTTTTTGTGCTGTTATGTTAATGGTGCCGGAGCTCTCCTCCTCTCTGCTTCTGTCTCCTGATCGTGAAAAACGAGGCTTTTTTCCTTGTCACATCCAATGGAAGAGAGCCTCTGCCCCGAGGGTGGGATTTCCACATTAGGGGACACAATATAGTGCTCTTATTCGGCTCCTGCAGGGATGGTCAGAGGGAGAGACGGAGCCTGTTTGGCGCAACACGGACGGGCCCGACTGGGAAATAATTATGGAATTTTAAGTTTTCTAGTCCCAGAAAAGTACAGCTTCACTTACTTTCCCCTCTGTGGAATCCCCTCATCTGAGCCTACAATGATCCCATCGGACTCGTCGAGCTGAAAGGTCAGACCGGGTTACTGTGTGTCCTGCGCTGCTTTGGCCGCATCGTTTCTGCGCACTTACACTGCGCGTTTCTCTCTGAAAACCCTTTCTGTAAACTCACTCCTCTTCCTCTGGAGGTTTTTACTCTGAGGTCACTCCCATTTTTAGGAAGCGAGACGCTCTTTGCCAAATAGTACTTCCGAAACGTATTACAGCCAAGTTTTCTTACCTCAGAATAATAAACAGTGATGTGACCGCTCGTGTTATGGCGCAGTCTGTAGGCATCCAGGTCAAGCTCTGTTCACGTGTGTCTGCGCGCGTGTAAATTTATGGTAATGCCACAGTCTTATTCGAGATGAATATTTTCCTGTTGTTTTTTTCTTTCTTGTTTTATGTTGATTGTCAGTCGTGCAAAGTAACAAATTACTTTTGCTTAAGCGCTGTACTTAAGTGCGAATTGAAGTACTCGAGTATTTGTATTCTCTGCTGCTTTCCTTCAACTCCGCCACAGTTCAGAGAGAAACCACACTTTTCACCAGTCTGCTTTCTGGCTGCTTTGGGTGTTCATTTTACTTACAAGACAGGATTAGATTAGATTCAACCCTTAATCCAGAAAAGTTTGTATTCCATGTAAAACAGAACAGAATGTGATGATTGTGTTATCCTTTTTTGACATATACTCAGTTGAAACCAGTACAAAGATTTGATGCAGCAACACATTTCAAACGAGTTGGACAGGAGCAACTAAAGACTGGGAAAGATGTGGAATGCTCCAAAAACACCTGTTTGGATCATTCCACAGGTAAACAGGTTCATTGGTAACAGGTGATAGTCTCATGATTGGGGCATCCTGGAAAGGCTCAGTCGTTCACAAGTGAGGATGGAGCGAGGGTCACCACCTGGAGAAATTTGTGGGTTGTAAAATATGCTGCACTGCTGTAGATTGTGGTAACGTAGCTCAATCAGCTCCACATTAAACAACAATACCACGACAATGCCGCTCACATGTTAACACATCAATAACAATCCTCGGTGATGTACAGTTACATAACTTCTAATGAGTACTTAAACATCTACAAATGTCATCTCCAACCACAGGTGATTACTGATTTTCAAAAGTTATTTCTAAATATCATTAGTTATTTATTCTAGCCATAAATAAAGCTACTAAAAAACACAGTTGACTCCCTTGCAATAAAACAAAATATACAAGACAATCAGACAAAACTCAGTAACCTACAACAGTAACATTAAAAACAAATTACTCAAAAGGCTGATTTTGCTTCCCTGATTTCCTTAGACAAGTTATTCCCGAGGCCTGGAGCTCAAACAGCAAACTCTTTAGCATGCAGAATCTAAATCTTGATCTCAGAGCGATAACATGACAAACATGCAGAGCAGATATGCAGAGAATGTAAGTAAAGGCTCCTTCTGGCTCCAAAGTCGTCTACCTTGAAATCACAACAGCAGCAACAGGGAGCCAACGCAGAGACGCCACGATATGTGAAATATGGCACAGCAGCTACAAACCTCTAAACAGGAGAGAAGTTTTTGCTAATGTCACCGGGACAATATAGTTTTTTTTATTGGGTACTAAAGCCTGCTATTTTAAGATTTCAGAGTAATGTGTTATGCAGTTGGATTTGATCTGGAAGTTATGAGGGTGTGCCATTTGTTTGGGATATGCTTTTGATGCAGAATATGATGCAGTGTTTTCATTTGCTTCTTTGACACATGACACGTAAAATCAGTCACTTTTTTAGCCAAGAACATTAGCTCACGGGCAATAACTGCATGGCAAAGTGAAGCATTTACCTCTGCCACACTCAGTCCAGCTTTGAGTCATGCCTTTTATCGAATGTGTGGAGCCAAATTACCTTTTGCGTCCCTCAAGTGTTTAATACTGTTCTGGGTTTAGATGAACTCAAATAAGACTTTTATCAGAAATATGATGAGATAGAGAGCTGTGTTTAAACAAACTAGATCTTTGTCATGTGCAGAATAAAACAGGATGTCCTCCCTGCTCAGTTTGGACAAAGGAGTGTCCCCACAGGTCCACATGAAGGCTCTCATTCATCGAGGTCATGTCATGTAGTAGGAGTAAGTGAAAAGCAACTGGACTTCATGTAACCTCCAGGTCATTTGGTCATCTGAGAGGTTTAATCAGTTTTGCTGAGTGATGTTGAGTAACTTCCTGTGTTCAACCATCATGTGTGACTGACATCACTTGCTGCGTCATTGAAGTCATTAGAGTATGTTTTTAGCCACGCTAACTTTGTAGCTCATGGGACAGCATTATCTGTCCATTGGTCAATCCACCACTTTGGTCCAGACTGAAACATCTCAACAGTTATTTGATGGATTGCCATGATTTTTATTGTTTTTACAGGATGAATTTCATAGTAAACATTTGCAGCAGATCTAAAACCCACAATCTTAAAGTTAAAATTAACCAATGAGATAACTACACCTAGGCAGCCTTAGCTAAAGCTAAATTTACTTACTCATTTCCTACCTGTTAGCTGCAAATTAAAAAGTAGATTTTACACTACTGGCCATCAGCGGCTGAAAGTTAATCGAGCACTGAACTCAAGTGCAAGTGCAAGTACTTGGACTTAACTTGAGTATTTCCATTTTATGCTACTTTTCGTTTTTACTCCAGCACATTTCAGAGGTAAATATTGTACTTTTACTCACTACATTTAATTTAAGGCTTTATTTACTTTAACATTTGGTACTTTACGTAAATACTTTTGTTTGTGACAGAATATTTCTGCACTGTGGTATTGGTAGTTTTAAAAAGATTTGAGGACCTCTTCCACCATTGCTAGCCATTCCTACATGATGCTAACTTGGCTAAAAACAAGCTAGCAAGGGTGCTACAAGCTTTTGGTAAACTGAAATCAAGGCAGGCTAGAATATCAGTAACTACCTTAAAACGTACAAAGGCGACGTATTGGCATGAATATCTACGCACTCCTCTGTGTAAAAAACTAATGGGAATGATGTAAACTACGAGAGGAAAATTTGTGTGTTTAAAGCTTCGGTTTTGCTCCGTTTGTCTCGTTAACGGTCCCATTAACTGCCCCTGTCATGTCAGCAGTCGCGCGCACGGCGGTTGGACACACATGGCTCGTGTTGTTGTTGCTCCTGTGATCCACGTGAGCATCGAGCGACGCTTCCTACTGGCTCGCGCGGGACAAGAGAAAAAGAGGCTGTGGGATCGACACACAATTACAGCAGGGAAGACACGGGAAAGAAAAGGTACCCAGCCCAGCCTGACACACAATAAGCTCCCGACGTCTTCACGGAGACATCCCGGGAGGAATCCTTCAACCTCCGCATGCCCGAGGGTCGCGGTAAGCCGAGAAGCTGAAAGTATTTGTGTGACAAAATGATGTTTTTCCTCGCCATGCCATCGCATCGTTGAGGCGAAGTTTTGCTGCTTGGACTCATGTAGTAGAAGCTGTTGTTTTGTCTCCTCTCTGTTCCGAGCTGCTCTTTTCGTTTTAAACTTTATTTTTTTTTTAAGTTTGCTGGCGTTAAAGGAATTCCTGGGAAGTCGTGTTTAATGAGAAAGGAGGAAATGTGAAACACGCGTGAGGTTTCAGGGTTGAGACGGTCCAAATGAGCTGCATGTGACTGCCGTGTTTTCCTACATATTTCCTCTGGAGGAGCCTCCAGGAGAAACACAATGTCAGGGTTTGGCTGTTTCTATCCAGCTTGGAGATGTTTTGGATTTTTCCATATTGTAAGCGGTCGCCACAAAGACTCTCTTTCCCAGCGTGCAGCTGGGCAGTGCATGTGTTTTTTGACTTCACACTTAATTTAATTTAATTTTTTTTTTTTACATGTTTGTCACCCAACAGAGTTTTTTTCCGTACATCTCATTTTAGAGCTGCAACACCTGGTTGTTTAATGGTTTAGTTAATTGACAAGAAATTAGCGGGAAACTACTTTAATAATCAGTTAATTGTGAGTTTTCTTCGGTTTTTGAGTGTTTGTCGGACAAAAAAAGACATTTGAACGCATCACCGTGGACTTTGGGAAACTAGGATCCACGTTTTTCCACAGTTTTCTGACATTTTATAGACTTTAATTGACAAGATTAATTGATAATTAGTGTAAACTATCAATTAATTGCAGACCTCTCTCAGTTTGAAGCCAAACTTATTGAATGTTGTTGTCTTTTATTGCAGCTGATAAACAAGTACTGAGTTTACTGTGGCAGAGGCCAAACAGGAAATTCCTGTGTATGAACATGGATAAACAAAGTGGATTGTCAGGTGTACTGTAGGTACTGTGGGGTATGAGGGAACATGCCTCCACCACACACCAAGTCTGATGAGTCTTTTGTCTTAAATTTATCCTATACTTGATTTGTAAAGACCGGAAACTTTCTATTTGAGTCACATACAACCCAAAATTTATCTTAAAATCAGATCCAAGTTTCTGAACACAACTACGTGGTTTTAAATTAGGGCTGCAACTAATGAAGTAAACTGTTTTCTCCATTAAATGATAAATTGTTTGGTCCATAAAATGTCAGAAAATGCTAAAAAAAAAAAAAAAAAAGTCCATCAGTGGCGTCCTCAAACGTCTTGTTATGTCAAGAACCCAAAGATATTCAGTTCACTGTCGCAGAAGATTAAAGAAACACTAAAGAATGGACTTTTGTTTCCTAAAAAAGTCAATTGTTGCTGATTAATTTAATTGCTGACAATTAATTGATCAATTGTCGCAGCTAGTTTGATACAATAAAAGCTACTTTGATAGAGATGAGCTGCTTTGGTTTTGTGGGGGAGGCGAGTGTTACCTCGCTGTTCCCGCAGTGATCCATTGTGATCTGTAAGGACACTTGGGAGTCGTGTTGCGTAACGTCGAGCTGCCCTTTTAATGTGAAATGGAGACACTTACCAGGAAGAGGGCTGACCGAGGAGGAACACCTTCTGAAAAACATTCCAGTGTGACTTCAGACTCAAAGCAGAGAAAAGGAAGTTGTAACACACGTCTCATGACAAGGTTTAGAGTATGTTCCCGCGTGCAGGGTTAAGCCGAGAAGTGGCAAACACGCAAGTAACCTCAAGCTCTCGGTCAGAGGGAGGTGGTTAATTCGGCCTATTGGAGGAGATATGAGAGATGCAGATGAGAGGATTATTTTTCTTATGAGTGATTAATCATTGTTATTGATTAGAATCAAGCAAACTGAATACCTCTGAGTTTTGGACATTTTTCACTACTTTCTGACATGTTTTGTGGACCAAACCAATCAATTGAGTAACTGAGACAATCGCTGGCAGATTTATTGATAACCTATAACGAAACTAATCATTAATTGCACCCTGAAATACTCACATTTGACAAGCTGGAACCAGATGTTCTGGCATTGTTAAATGTTCTTAAACTGAACGTTTGGAGATAAATCTTATGTTGATTGAACTGGCAGCAGGCATCAGGTTTTGTGGTCTCCCAGAATCAGAGAAGAAGAATTCATTGCTAACACCAGTCTGTCCTCTGACAGCTGTTTCAGCGAGCCATGCTAATCCAGTGAAGTCAGACACCTCAGTAATACGATTAATGAATTTCCTAACTTGAAAAACCGGTTCTTTTAATTGCGTCGCTCCATTCCTCTCCTCAGCAGTGTGGACGGTATATGGGAGGCTGTGGCATGTTTGGGCATGTTTTCTGGATTGTTGCTTAAAGACAGTATGGGGAAAATGCAGAATACAGCAGTATGTATGTATGCGTGCATATATAAACCTATATGTGTGATTAACCTCACTGAATAATCGCATGACACACAATGGCTCTTGAATTCACAAACATGTGATTGTGAAAGCACAGAATAAAACTGCTCCTTCATGAGATTGTGTACTATCCATCAGCGAGCCCACCAGTCAGTCACTCCTGTGCCATGTTTGAGGGTGGGACTGAACATGTTTCAGCAGCACTGTGGATTGTTCTGTAGCATGTGCTGCAGCGTGAGCCGAGGTAAACATGGCGCCGTGTGTGTGTCCGCCTGCGTGGGCAACATGCTTTCTGCATAGGCCTCTTATTGTCAGCCTGTGGCCAGTAAAGACGTCCATTGAGAGAGGTCATGTGACAACATCACGAGTGTTTGGGAAAGAATTTCAGATGTCAAGAGAAGAACAAAAAAAGGAAGGAAGTGGTGTTTGGGTCTGTTCAGAGTTGCTTCAGGACTTGCAGGTAACAACGACCGTCTGGAGGTTAAAGGGGCATGCAGATGTTTTCATGGCTGCATGTCAGTAAACAACCTTTAACATGTACACAGAAAAACTTTGTTGTTGGGAAAGGTGCCTGAAGTGTTCTGTTTTTGTTTGTGTTGCGCTGCAGAGTGAGCTGGGTGAGGTCTGATGAAGTGACTCAGATGATGTCACGTGAGTGATTGTAGGTTAACCCAGAGGACTACAAGTTTCTAAAAATGAAATGAACCTGTGGAAAGAAGTGAGCCTACCATCGTCATCTCTGCTTGAGACCAGCGGCTCGAAGCTACATGAGCCACTACTAGTACAAAACACCTGAATCTTAGACTTAACTGTCGTGTTGAGTTGTGGGTAATGTAGGCTGAAGGTTTTTACAAGGAAGAACACATGGACTAAAAAGGCGATCTCTCTGGTTCTGCTGCATCGATTTTTTTATCCTTTTTGTTTAACTGTCCGTCATCAGTGTGACGATGTTACAGGAGTGTGATGCTAAGTCAGTGAAGCAGTTTTTAAGACAGTGGTTTTCATTGTTTTTGGCTGTAGTGCATTGGATTTGACATAAAACGACTGAGGTTTAAGTGTTGAGTTTCAGCTTTAGAGGCACTCGTGTGTGTACAAACATGAGCGTGATGCATTAAGATTTGGTGAACTGTGTTGGGCGTGTGGTACATGTTATACGTAGTCATCCAATTTTAGAACTGTGACATGTGACGTACAGCCAAAGAGTGAGGTAAGCTCTTGATTGGCCAAGTTAACAGTTACATGACATCCGTCCAAATGAGCCTGTGTTTCAACAGCGAGGCGACCACAAATTTAAGGAGAAACATTAGTGAAGTGTTAATAAGGTGTTGGTCCTCCACAGGCCTCCAGAAAAGCTTCCCCTTGGCGTAGATAAAACCTCATTAACTCGACTAGAAGGATGAACACCATCTACCAAAAGATGTTTCCTCATCATGTGGTGACAGAGGTGTCACCTCATTGTCATTGTTTCCTTACAAATCCAATAAATTAGAGCCAACACTAACAAGAAGGTGTCACTTTTTCTGCATCAAAACTCAGTAGTTTCAGTTTCTTTATGTCGTTTTGATGCTGATCTATTGCTGGGTAAAGCCAGGGTTTATAGAGAGGTTACAATAATGTCAACAGTTAGCCGTGTGTGTCTGAGCTGAAATCATCCTGAATGAAAACACACTGTGGCTTGACTGTTTTTAAAAGGAGCGCTTCGCAAAGACGCTTCTGCAAACTCAACGTCTACAGCAAACAGTTGTCAAATCATCTGTGCAAACAATACTACCTCGAACACGGGACGGTTTGTTTCACGGCTTTCTCAGAAGTGCTGGAGAAGAGGCCAAATATTATTTCTCAAAATCTCCAGGAAACCATAATCAGCTTCTAATGGTGGATGTTATCTTTTGTGGGAGGATGCATGCTAGATTTAATAAAGCACTTGCACAAAAAGCCTTTGTCCAAGCCAAGTTTTAGAGAGGCTCTACGAAGGGAAAGCAAAATTTCAGGCTCAGATTCTTAACCTCATCTTATCCGTCTGCGTTTCATACCGTGTGAATACTTCCTCC
The DNA here is from genome assembly GCA_037975065.1 of Chaetodon trifasciatus. NCBI lineage: Eukaryota > Metazoa > Chordata > Actinopteri > Chaetodontiformes > Chaetodontidae > Chaetodon > Chaetodon trifasciatus. The sequence goes on from JBBMOE010000075.1 coordinate 968,548, forward strand.
TGCTCTCAGGAGAGAAGTCTGACTCAGTTCTTCCATCCAGTGAGCAGCATGACCTGGGAAAGGCGGACAGGGTGAGGAGGGCTTTGTGTCTGACCTATGCATGCTTGTGTGATGCTGCATGTCAACTCTCTAAGATCTTGGGTTTTGTAAATCCTTGGGAACTGATCGTGAAGAGTCAAAGGTGAGAGAGAGGAGTCTTAATGCAAGTTTGCAAGTGTTTTTCCACTCATTTTTCTCCGGTTTAAAACAGCTGTCACTTATCAATTCTTCGGCCTCGTCTTGTTTATGGAAGGATCGCAGCGTTGGGCTGAACTTGTGCCTCTGGTCCTGACCTCCAAACTCTGATTAAGTGCTTTTTTCTGTCTTATATCTCGTGTTTGAAGTTGAGCATACCATTTCCATCCTCTCAGACTCCTCTACACGCGCTTCTTAACATGCATGTTTGCACATGGGTTTGAAGGGGAGTCAAGGACGTCTTCAGATGTAGACTACCAGCCCGTGAGGACACACTGACTTACTTCCTGGGTCATCAAGCTCTGGTGAGATACAATGCGCAAGTGTCTCCTGGTATCATCGCAGAGGAGAGTCCATGTCCTCCAGAATATCTTTCTGGGTCATATCTAGAGAGATTGAGTCCAAAATTCACTGTAACCTAAACATTCTTGAGTTGTTTGGCTCCTTGAAAGCTGTATTTGGTGCCATAAAGTGTCTCTCTTTCATGTCCCATCTCTCAGCCAGTTGTAATCTAATTTATGTAGATTTTGCATGAATAGACGTTACAATTCAAATCCGTCTCGGTTTCCAAACAGCACATCCAAATCTTTAACTGCCTATTCAAATCATTGGCAGCACATGATGCTAATGATCTGAATTCAAATGAGCATTTTTTTCACACTGCGCTGAACTCGGTGGCTTTTCCAAGCCATTGTCATCGACACAGGCTGTGATCTTGTGTGTGTGTTGTTGTTGTTTGTGTGCTCTGGTGTTCTCCAGCTGTGATGAATGCAGGATTTGTGCCGCCGTGCATACATGTTAGAGTATCTGTGCATGTTCTGTGTGTGTGTGTGAGTGTGTGTGCATGTGAGTGTGAGAGAGAGAGGGAGAAGCCTCATTTCCATCCAGTGCAGCATGTAACAGTCATCCTTTGGCCCTGTACTCTCAAGGCTTTTGCCTCAACAAAGCTCACTTTGTCACAGTTAGCAGGCCAAGGCCTGCAGCTGGGCTGCAGTGAGCAGCGGTCCCGTCCTGTCGCTCCCACACTGCTAACGAGGAGCCCCTCGAGGTGCGAGCTGTAATGACAGGAGAGACGCCAGGAAATGATTTAAGCCGTCAGATCTGCAGAGAAACGTGTCTCAAACCGTGACTTAAAGTCAAAAAGCTGTCGTGGCATCAGCTGACGGCGTGCTCCATCTGTTGACAGAGAGGGGCTGCTCGGGTAGCGCTGGCTCTCACAAACATGTCGTTATTACATGCGTGCTTTCAGTGCAATGTGACAATGCCGGGCATTCTTCAAATCGATGTCTGGGTATGTTTCAGGAGCAGCCACAATGAGAGATTGTTCTCAGTGTCTGCTCCAGGCAACAAAGACATCATGTCATATAAACTTCATGGCTGATGTTTGCCCTGTGAACATGAGGGCAAAGACGAAGCCGAAACACAGCGTTGAGAAGTCCAATGTTATGCAGCTGTATGTAAAATGAATCAGTAGATGCATACATGCACGTGTGTATGCATGTAAGTACATTTTAATGGTTCTGCAACAAACCCTGGTCAGGGAACCTGAGGGACCAGCCGGTGACACCGGGCCGCTGCAGGTGCGTCGCCATGCAAAGCTCAGAAAGTGTTAATTTGATGGCGAGCCTGTGCAGAGAAAAGAGATTTTGCTGCTGCGTTGGTGTGTCATTGTGTGTGTTCGCTGTGTGTCTCCACAGTGTTTCCAGTGTGGCGGGGGATCGGGGCCAGTAGTGGCGTCGGAGGCGGGTGGAGCCAGGGGTGGGGACGCTGCTTGCGATGGGAGCCAGCCAGTCCGGGACAAAGGGCCCGGATCCCGGTATTTGACTACCCGGTCTGGTTAGTCCTCTGTCGCGGGGGACGAGCCAGGCTCATTGAGGTTTGTCAGAGAGGGAGGGGTGCCATCCGACTGCCCACAGACATGCTCAGCATCAAGCTCCCCCAGCTCTTCGACATCCACCAGGTCCCCAAGGTAAGAAAGAAGGAGTCCTTCTCCGCAAGGTTACAGCATATTTAACAGGTCTGTTTGTTTTGTTTGTCTGTAAATATGTGTCAGTTTAAGAAGTGACCTACCTGTTATCACCTTGGGACACGTCCTCTGTGCTATAAGCAACATTGTCACACAGTGTGTTGCTTAGAGCTCCATTAATTAATTCAGTTTGAATTGAAGTTGAATTAAGGACTAAATTGTGAGGGTGAGTGCAGTGAAAGTTATAGACAAGGACAATTTGACGGTTTCATTGTCAAACGCGTCCCTATTAAGGTCGTAAGTAGTCTTTTTGGCCACTAGGAGGCAGTGTGACAAGCTGTAAACAACAACGTCTCGCATAGTTTTACCCTATAAATTTGATGATGTGGCAAACTATTACTTATTTTCACTTCCATGAGACTCAGAGCAACATTAAGTCTAATAATCACTTTCCACTTCTATCTCAAACACCCCCTGGGGGAATATCAGGCTCTTTAGCCTGTGTTCACCGACCATTCGCTAACTGTCTGCTGCTGTTCAGACCTGGACAGGTAGGGTTCAGTGGATTAATCACAGCTTTTTGGCTGCAAACACCTGCCTGGAAACACAGTTGATGAGTGAAGCAACGGCCTGTGAATCCAAAACAATGAGCTGAAGGACGCTAAGAATTGCTAAGTAGCCGTTCATCATTCATGATTACTCGTTAATTAAAGAGAGTCTGCAGGCTAACTTTCGCATGCAGCTCACTGGAGAAGCTGCGCAGCACCACTGAAGTTTCCCCTCTTTCTTTGCATTTTATTGTCTGTTTCCTGTCACTGTTTATGTAATGCATAGTTTACAATTTCTGAATTCCTCACAAGACCCTCTTATGCAACAGCAGGACTCTCACAGGTTTGTCAGTCAGGACATATGTAGGCATGAGGAATGACTGGCTGGCTGAACATGCAGAGTAGACAAAGCAACTTTATCTGCTGTTGACAATATTTGTTAATACAAAATGTTTCATAAAATCAGTCAAACCAGCCTCAAATTAGAGATAACACGATGGCAAAACAATAGAGGCACTATAAGAGATGATCTGTGTGGAGCCTTTGAGGGTTTTTTTATTTAAATGAGCTGTAGAAACAGCTCCTGCTGATGAATTGAGAGAGACTTTGTGTGCTAAGTCAACTTTTAAAAGCACATTCGAGTAAGGACACATTACCATAATTATAACCTGGTTGTGCAATAACGTTCATGTTTGGAAAAATATTCCAGAGGTGTGTCAGTTGTGCCAACAGCGTTTTCTTTTACCATCAATACTGTAATTATCACTGTTCTCCGAGGACACAGCAAACACAACTGTCACGAGCTTGATTTTGATTGGACAGAGTGAGGGAGACTGAAACAGGACCAACAGACCAGGCTCCTTTTCTGTCCAACTGCTCCACCCATGACTCGCTATGCTAACATTAGCTAGATATCCAAGTAAACAAAAACTAGTTTGCACCTCACGTTCTTCCTCCTGTGCCGGCCTCAGCTCTTCCTGGTGTGTTTGTTGTTGTAATGCAGAGGTGGTGTGCGGGAGGCAGGCGGAGTTAATGGCTTCAAACAATCTGTAAACTGCGCCACGCTCCATTACCTTCTCGTGTGCTTTTTCAGCCTTTTTAAAATGATTCCCCGAAGTGGTGAACCTCGCTCCATCCTGTGAGCGATTGAGCCTTCCCAGGATGCCCCTTTCATACCCAATCATGACATTATCACCTGTTACCAATCAGCCTGTTCACCTGAGGAATGTTCCAGCGACCTTACTGCGGGTGATAAGCCGTCATTGTTTTAGTTTTACATCAGATTCTCCAGTCAGTTTCAGTGTCAGCTGCTGAATTATGTGACTTTGGATTTGTTTTAGCAGAGTTAAAATATATGAGTCTCTATAAATATGTTTTTTTTGGCCTGTTCATGATCTCAGTCTTCGTCTGTTGGTTCAAAGCTAACCGTCGTCGCTGTGTAAAACCTGTACGAGAGACAAACTGCACCATCAGGCACTAACAGCAAATGTGAAAGGGTGTCTAAAGTCTACGTCTGATGTATCAGTCAGTGACAAACAACTCGGTTATTTTAGAGAGATACTTAAAGGGTCATACCTGTGGAAACTCACCGAATGTCTGTTGTTGAATTGAATCTCACGTTCATGGTTAAAACATGAAGCTTTGAAAGTTGCTTGACTTAAAAGCTGCAAGGCGTAGCTAAGTCGCTGGACGCTCTGCTGCAGCCTCTTTGGCTTTAAGTCGATATCAGGTCTCTTCTGCTCGGGGAAATGTTTATATTGTTTTCGTCCTTGTTTATCTTCACATCTTCCCTCTTAGAACATTCCGTTAGAGCCGCCCGAGACGTTTTTTGGACCAAGGTTTTCACCACTTCCTCAAAAGTAGAAGTCAGCATGTGACTCTTATTAAGGTAGACTGAAGCAGTTGATTCCAGTCTGGGCGTTGTGATCCTTCAAGGGGTTAGAAAATACATCTGAGGGGTGAGGAGACGATGGATTTACAGGACACTAAAGGAAAAAACACGAAGTTCAGCATCACAGATGTGCTGTTTCTTGCAAAATGTTGCCCTCTGACAATTATTCTTAAACTTTGCAAAACTCAGACTTGTTCATTTTAAGGGATCACAAGCAAAGAACAGCGAGGAGCCACCGCACAGAAAGTTTGTTTTAGACCAGAACAAGCTCCAGTAACAGTGAGAGGTCAGAGATCCCATAAGCACAGTCAGCTCTCAGAGGATGCTGCCCTCTCAGGTGAAAGGTGCACTTGTCCCCCCAGGTAACAGCAGAGTCTTGTACAGTGTGATTGCTCACCTGGAATGTCTGGTGGTCCTCAGGTGTTCAGGGAGGACAGCATCATCTCTGGATACCGTCACCCGCGGAGCTCCGCGCTGGACTGCGTCCTCAGCAGCTTCCAGATGAACAACGAGACGGTAAACATCTGGACCCACTTCCTGCCAACATGGTGCGTGCCAGAACTTTTTTAAATGCTCATTTAATGTGTCCGTTTTGTTTGGTGCACTTTTGCAAAGTGTTATGAGTGTTTTGTTGAGACAAAACATGACAACGAGAGCAACAATCGCTGCTATGTGCTGGTTCCAAATGATTTTTTAAAGTTTATTTTAACCTTTACCAACGACAAGGTTGTGACTGAGACCAGAGTTCAGTCATTTCCAATGCAGTAAACTGAACTCACACTTAAACTTTCCAGCTGTGCAAACACTGGTCAGGATCAGCACAAGTATGCAGAACTTTGTTTAATATCTGAGATGTAATCCCTTGAATTCTTCACAGTGCGGGAGAGAAAATAAACAGATGGATAAAACTTACTAAGATTTTTAGAAAAGTCTGGAAACGTTAACCCCAAAAAACACGATTAGCCCGAATCAAAATAAACACGAGGTGGAGCCGTGCAGGGTGTCAGGTGTCCTTTGACAAGTGTGGGACAGAAGACAGAATGGTTCATGAGCTGAGCTGATTAGAATGGTGGATTAAGGCAAAATGGTGATTTTGCAGGTACTTCCTGTGGCGCTTCTGCGTCCTCTGCTCCACCCTGAACTTCCTGACTGACAGCTACACCTGGCCCCTGCTAGTGTACATGCTGCTCATCTGCATCTACCCCTTCACCTCCAGCTGTGCGCACACCTTCAGCACCATGTCCCCAGAGTCCCGCCACATCTGCTACTTCTTCGACTACGGAGCGCTCAGCCTCTACAGCCTGGGTAAGACTTCAGACACGGTGCAGGAGTCCTGAAAGCACAAGGTTTGGTGCAGGCGTTTGGGTTTTCTGCAGAGCACGAGTGGTCGTCTGCACCGTCCTTCAAGTGCAGCTCAGTTGTTGTTGAGTTGCACTCGAGCAAGGCACTAACACAGTACAGTAATGCATGAAGTTATCAGTGTTTGTTCAGAATATCACAGAAAAAAGTACCTCAGAAGTACTACAATGTGGGTGAAAATTAAGGTTAAAAGCTCCATCTGTGTGGATTTATCTTATTATTCTTATCCATTTTAGAAGTTTGGTGCAGAATTAGCATCGAATTTTCATTTTTTCGCCCCATTGTTCTCTTCGCTTATCATCACTTGGACATTGTCTGAGACGTGACGTGTGTTAGCCAACAGAGGAGACAGTCTTTTGTCTCTTGTCATATGTTGCTTCCCAGCCAAGCGACATGGCAGAACACTCTGAGCATTGTTGCATCTGCTCATGTGACTGTGATCAGGGCAGGTCTGATTTCTGTGTCATGTCTCTCCGTTTTGCTCCTTCCTGGGAAATAATTCAATTTATCGCTTATCCGCTCCCCAGATCGGGTTTATTTGTCCTCCTGACCAGCAGGAATAAGGTTTCCCTGCCAGTATCAGTGTTTATGGAAGAATTTCAACAAAGAATGAACTAAATATCGAGTCTGTCTCTTAAGAATCAGGAGCTTGTTGCAGAAGTTGTCATTTTGACGTGTTTACCTGCAGCGTCTGATGAGACTGTTTGCAGGCGAGTACAAACCTGCAGATGATTTGTTTCGTCTGACCTTTAGAGTCACACAGAGGTGTATTTTAAGATGTGCGTACTGCATGCATTGTCAGTGTATCTGCTCACAGCTGTGTGTGCGTTTCTGATTATACACGAGTGTGTTTGTTTTTACGAGTGCGTTTATGATCTCTGCTCCGTTTGTAAGATCTCACCTGCAGACCAGCAGTCAAACATTTACCAGCATTAACTGAGGGCCTCTTCAGTCCCATCTCCAACGACGTGGCCCCGGGCAGACTGATCCTTAATCTACCACAAAGCTTCTTAGTGCCAAGATTTGCCCAGTTTGAAATGTCCAAAAGTCCGTTTCAGGGATAAGAGCTGCAGGAGGGTTTTTCTCTCTGCAGGACAAAACGTTAAGACAGAGTTTACAGTCCGAGGCTGAGCTTTGATTGGGGGGAGGGGGGGGGGGGGTCTATTAAAAACACACAGAGCAGATTTTCTCTCGGGGAGATGACGTCTGCACTGTGGTACGTTTGATATCAACTCGTTCCAGCGTACTGAAAAGCTTTCAGCTGCGCAGATACTTGTTTGGAATAATAACAATCTCAGACAGACGGCGTATTAAATGGTTTTAAACAGAAAGAAAGCAGAAAGCCTCAGTGTGCAGAGTTTGAAACGATCCTTTACTTTAGCAACCCCCAGTGGTCGCATCGGAAAAGACACCATAGCAGACAGACCGCATCACTTCTCATGTGGTTAAGCTTCAGATGCTCAATTACGATGTTTCTTCAGCCTCCTGTTCACTTCTTTTATCAGTGAATGTTTGTTCTGTGTTGGTTTGTGTGACATAATTGTGCCGCCGCTCTTGGAAGGACTCTTAAAAAACAGATTAAGATCTCATGAGACCAACCTGGTTTCATGTTATGTGACTGTTCAGAAACACCTTCAGTAGTTGTACAAAGTGAACTGAAGGTTTTGTGTACATTTGCTCAAATGTTCATGAATTTAAAGTGGAAGCACACCAGAGGAATAATCTCTCCAGACTTGCATTTGAACCTCAGGTCAAATCAGTTTTCTCAGTGTCCCGTGTTTGTGTTCAGGTTGTGCCATAAGCTACGGGTACTACGTCATCCCGGACAGCTGGGTGAACACCTGGCTCCATCAGCATTTTGTCCCCATTGCCATTGGAAACACACTGTTCTGCACCAGTCTGTCCTGCTATTCCAGGTAAGAGGCTGCTGCGTATGTCCCCCCCTGCATGCAGGATCACTGTTTTAGTGTTCAAGTTTTGGATTTGAGGTTGAGCATGAGTCCCTTTATCATTTGACCCACAGGTGAGGGCTTTACTTTTGGATGCAGCGCTGCAGCATTTAAACAAATGTGACTTTTTTATGGCTGGAAAATGTGAGCTTGTAATGACTCCCTCAGACTTGTGTTCTTGCCGTGACGGAAACACCTCACGCTGACCCACTGCAGCTATTCCTCGAGTGTGTTACTGGCTTTAAATGAAGCCGTTATCGACTGATGTGCAGTAAACACACTTAGCTGGTAGCATCTTTAGAGCAGACTCATGTGTGGAAAAAATGTTTTGTTCTTAAATCAATATTCTTTTAAGTCGTGACAGTAAGTAAAAATACTTTTTAAAGTACAAAACTAATATATTAATGCTGCAGGTTGAACTGAGGCTGGAAAACCCACTTCACTCAAAGCTTATTTCTTCTTCTCAGCCAACTCATATCAATATGAGTTTTATTAATATTGAGCTTTGCTTTCTTAAAACGAGTGAAAAGGATGGATGATTTCCAACGCTGGTTCAAGAGTTTTCTAAGAATATCTGAATGTCTTTTCTGCAGATTTTCATCATTAACTGAATGTCTTTAAGTTTTGGGCTGTTTTTTGGATAAAAAGTGTTAAAATTTACAGGCAGAACAGTTGATGTGAGGAAAAAAATCATCAGATTAATCAATAAGAAAAGTCCAGATTGGAGAAAAATCTCTAAAAACTGTTAAAATGATCTATTTTTTCCCTTGTTTCAAGAGAACAAATATGTGCAATCAGCTGATGTGGTCCATGAGCTTATATTGGCTCTAGGAAGAAAAGGAAGTAAAGTTAATGGTTCCTAATGATGTTGGAAACCTCCACAGTCCTTACTAAAACCCACTGGACACCTATTAGCACCTCATTAATTAGGAGCTGGTGGTGGAAAGGATGCAAGGTGCTAACGCTACGTCCACTCGAGCCTGCTTTTCTGTTTCAGGGCCAGACAGCGCCGAGAGTCTTTTTCTGTCTGTCCTGAGCTTTATGATAAGTCATAACAGAGACAGGAAAGCTCACTTTGGGAGCTTTCACAGGCATTAGCTTGTCGTTAGCTGTGTGGTCAACTCTCTGTTAATGTAATGAAACAAAACACACGTGCAGCTTTTTTTTCTCCCACGCCACACCGACGCTTCATCCCAGCGCCCGCCCAGCACTTTCCTACCAGAGAAAAACACTTTATGGACACAAGCCCCAGCCGAGCTTCTAGCATTACGTCATTTTACAGCTCGCTTTGGTCTGTGGGCGGGTGGTAGAGGGGTCATCACAGGCTAATTATTATTTCTGAGTGTTTTTCTCTCTGTCTATATATGCATATGTGTGCTCCTGTGCGTCTGATTGAAGGAAAAGTCTGTGCCTTATTGCTGTTTGTCTCCACAGGTTCCTGGAGCTGCAGTTCCCACAGAGAAGTAAAGCTCTGAGGACGGGAGCGTTTATCGTCCCCTTCATATTTGACACTCTTCCTCTGTTTTACCGGGTCAGTACTGAGCATCTCTGTTTGTGTTCAGGTCAGCGTTTATGTTAAAACTCTGGATTCACTGTGCAAACACGCATCACTCTCCGGACCCCGCAGCCTTTACTTGTGTTGCTTTGTGCGTTGGTCTCGTTATGTAAGCGCTCAGAGCTGATTAGCGCCAGGCTTTAATACTCTGAGCAGGACTTTGGCTCACTAACCCACAAACTGATTTCCTTTCTTAATCTAATACAAATGTATCGCTGCCATCAAGTAATTCCCCTAATCACTGTGACTATTACGTAAGTCATTTGTTGGAGGCTTTTTTTGTCCCTAAATAGGTCAAATGTGCTGTTAGCGATGCTGTAACATCACTGATGGCTCGTGTGCTTTCGGTGCAGATCATCAGTATTTAATCTTCTGTTGCTTTTGAGGGACTTTGAGATAAATCTGCTGGTTTTTAGTGTTTTCTGCTGTTTTTTTCTGCATGCAGATCGTCATCTGCTGCGGGGGAAGCTGCAGCCCGAGCGACGCCTTGTCCAGTCACTGTTACCACCTCCTCTTCGCCTTCCTCACCTGTTTCCTGTTCACCGCCCACCTCCCGGAGAGGTTGGCCCCGGGGCGCTTCGACTACTTCGGTACGTTCTTCTTGGACGCTGATGTGGGTTGAGAGTGAAGGAAAGTGCTGGCAGAGCTCATATTTACTGAGCATGTGCTGCTAAAAATGAGCCTTCAGCAGCAAAACTAACGAGGTTTTACGATCCTCCTGTGACTTTTCTGTTCGCTGTCCTTTGTCTTCGCCTGCTCTGGAGCGTTTTCCCTGCTGACTTCTGGACAATTGACACAACACATTAGCTCCGAATCAAAGAGGATTTTGACGTGATTGTGTGTAAACTCAAACTTTGCTCAGCTGTTGAGCCTGATGAGGTTTCAAACAGGTCGAGCTTTTCCTCTAAAAACGTTCCTCTCAGCGCAAAGGAAGAGCTGCTGGGTTTGTTGGTTATCGTGCAGAAGAAGAGACGGAGGAGACGGTTTGATCGTGATGTAAAAATGTAGGAAAGTTCAACAGATTTTAAATAACTTACAATATCTTCAAAACATTAAGTTTAAACCTTACATTTACTAATGAATTCATTAGAAATTGTGAAGGGTTTAATCTGCGATCTGTATATTGTGTCAAGCAGCACCTGCAGTTCCTCAAATGGCCACTTGAGGCTGCCTCCAAAAGCGAGTCAATCCCCATAGACCCCCACATTAAAATACACAACTTCACAGCAGAAATTAACTATATTTACAGCATAGCTTAGGTTTCAGCAACCAGGCTTCATTCGGCTAAGAACGACTAAGAAAAGCATCAAATCCCCACATTTTGAAATATTTGAAATGTTTGCTTGACGTTTAGAAACAGTTAGTAGTTAATTGACTAATCGATTGATTGACTAGTTGTTGCAGCTCCAGCTGCATCTTTAAATGTTTTGAGTTGACAATTATATAAAACAGAAAAGCAGCAAATCCTCACGTTTGAAGAACTCAGAATCATTGCTGATTCGTCTATTGATTGGCTAATTGATTGACAGTTGTTGTGCGAGAATTTCTTTGTTTCTCACGCTGAGTCTTGTCACGCAGGCCACAGCCACCAGCTCTTCCACGTCAGCGCCGTGGTGGGGACCCACTTCCAGATGGAGGGCGTGATCGCAGACATGACGTCGCGGAGGGCGGCGCTCGCGGCCCACGCGGCGATGCCGTCCTTCCTGGGGACCGTCGGGGTGCTGGTCCTCAGCCTCATCCTCAACCTGGGCATCATCGGCATTTTCAGCGCCCCGCTGCTGTGGAAGCCCTGCTGCACGCCGCCCACGCCCGCCCGCGGGCGCAAGGAGCAGTGAGGGCGCCTTTTTCCCACCAACACACACAAAACGGCCGCTTCACTTTCCAAAGGAAAGGTTTGGCCGTCCGCCTCGGCCGCGTTTCAGTCAGCACTTCACCGTAGCGCTCGTTTAACACCGACAGTTTTACGGCTCGGACAGGTCGCGACGCGTCGTCTCCAGGCGTGGGACGCTGTCTTACACCCGCAGTGTTTGTTGGTGTGTTTACTCAGAAGCTGAGGACCCAGTCGCACTTACTGAAGCCTTTTCTGTCTTAATTTATTTTGGAGGTGTGCATTTCAAAGGCTCTGGGTTGAAGGACGCGCGCTGTAGTAACACAACACAAGTGCCTTACGGTAGACCTGCACCTCATTCAGTGTTTACAGTAGATCTCAAACTGGAGCATTTAACGCGGCAGTTTGCAGGGATTAGATTCCTCATTTCACAAGCTTCTTCTTGTTCTAGGCCAGAGTCTCATTCCTTGTAACTGGACTCCTCCGTTCGTGAGGCTGTTGTATGTACAAAGTGTCTTCATCCTAAACGTCCCTCGATGGACTCGACGTGCATAGTGCGATGCAGATTGCGTTGCCGGCTCTTATATGTCCACCTATTGATTCCACTCAGCACAGACTGGATTGATTTGAAGACCAGCGTGGTTCTTTTTCTGATTGCCTCCCTCATTATGAACCCCACAATCTGCCCGAGCAGGAGAAAAAAAAAAAAAAATGTTCCAGTGCAGCAGCAGCGATTAAAAGACAGGTACCATTTTTATAACAGTAGGTTTCCATGGCAACGATATAGTGGCCTCATGCCCCCTGAAGGTCTTCAACAATTTTTATGTTCAGAGCAAACGGCACCATTTTCCCTCGCTCCCCCGTCACGTATCGTAACGTCCGTTCGGAGCGTTTATCGTTCGTCTCTGGAGGCGTTTTAACGTCCAGTTCTGTCCAACACTTGTGGTCTATAACAAGCGTGAGTGGAATTAAGAGACACGCAGAGTTTGGGCTCGTAGTAAAATGGGAGTTTTGAGGTGTTGCAGTATTTTGGTGCAGTAAAACGGACCAGTCACACTCCTTAAATACTGCGTCCCATGAAGCCGCTGTGTAGATTTACCACTGAAATAACAGCTGTCTTATATATTTGTAGCTCTGTTGTATTTGTTGCATGTGTTAGGTGCATGAGCGGGAAAGCAGACGAGCGTTTCTTTTTCTTTGGAGGGGGTCTAGAATATTTAACTCAGCGATGAGAGAAGACCTCGTCCGTTATTGAGCTTTGCTTTCTTAAAACGAGTGAAAAGGATGGATGATTTCCAACGCTGGTTCAAGAGTTTTCTAAGAATATCTGCCTGTTTCAGAGCTGAAATGATTAGTTTAAATGTTTTTAATTAATCAAATTAATCATTTGAGTCTTTTCTGCAGATTTACATCATTGTGAACTGAACGTCTTTAAGTTTTGGGCTGTTTTTTTGGATAAAAAGTGTTAAAATTTTATAGGCAGAACAGTTGATGTGAGGAAAAAAATGATCAGATTAATCAATAAGAAAAATCCAGATTGCAGAAAAATCCCTAAAAACTGTTGAAAATGATCTATTTTTTCCCTTGTTTTAAGAGAACAAAGACGTAATAACGGACAAAAATGTCTTGATAAGGTGCATAAATGACAGAATTCATTAATGAACAGTTGCAGCAGCCTGAGCCGAGCTTTAGACACCTGCACACAGGTGCTGTTCGCTGTTAGCACACATCTCTGCTGTAGCTTTAACGTCTGTTTTTGGAGCATTTAAGGCACAAATTGACACTTAATTCCACCAATAACACGAGAAGTCACAGGAAACAGGCGGCTAACACACACTCACAGCCTTTTAGCTGTGCGGGTAGAGTTTAACGAGAGGGGAAATGTATGTGATTAACGGGCACGAGGTGTGTGACAGGTGGATGCTGCAGGAGAGCTGACGGATGCAGATGGAATGTGTAGAATCACAAAGAGCACACACACACGAGCACACACACACACTTATGTTAGAGAGGGGAGTTGTTTAAGATGCTTTCAGGGTTAGCGTCGCTGCTAAACCGAGCAGTTTGCCCTCGATGCTTTTCCTCCAACTGTTTGTTTTATCTCCGCGCTGCCGAGCGGTGATCGATCTGATCTTCTCCGCCGCCGCCGCCGTCGTCTTGCGGCGTTCCTCGCTTTGACCCTGTTGATTCTTGGAATTGCATCATTACTGGCTTCTGATGTGGTTCTTTGCTATCGACCCAAACTAGTTTGGAACTTGTTTCTGAGCTGCTGTTGTTTTATTTGTTGGTTTCTTGTCGTCTCACTCGTTCCTCAGAGGAGCTTCTGCATCAGATAGATCGATGCCGATGCCGCCTCTCTGAATTGCTTTTTTTTTTTTTTTTTTTTTTTACATTTATTTTGACCAAACTATCAATTCCAAGCACAGAAATTCTCCAGACCAGATCACTGTTCTCTCCAAAAGCTATTTGTGGTGTAAACCCTGTTAGTTTACTCGTCGGTGGACAAGCTGCTGCAGGTTGTAATCATCAGGAAAACTGAGCTCTTTTCTTGTTTCTTTTTTAAAAAACTGTACTGAAGGATGTTTGATCACGTGAGAGAGAGCGGAGACGAGCGTGGGCTGAACCGTTCGACACAACGAGGATTTTTCTGTCAGAAAAAAAAGTAAAAACAGGCTATGAGAGAGTTACTGGTGCCTTGTTTTAAACGTTTTGTACAACTTTTGATATAATTCTCCAGTTGTTCCGACAAACTACTCTTAAAATGTATAAATTCTTTGCTGTGTATAATTTGTAATTTGCTACTTTGTCCTAATAGACTTGTGTAATAAATTAAGCCTTTTATAAATGGAATAACTGTCCTGGATGTTTTTTACAGTTGCACCATGTGATCGACACCGAACTCAACTTCAGCTGAAATACAGTACTACTGTACACACTGTACAGTTAGAAGTATCTTAGTATATTAGAGTGAACACAGTATCCTGTACAGTCATTTTGGACTGAAACTGATCAGTATTTTCAGAATCAATTCATCGTTTTGTCTTTTAAAAGCCAGAAAAAGAGAAATTCCTGTTTTATTTCCAACAGTGATTCTTCCAAAACCTAAAGAACTTAATTCTACCGTCATGTATAATAAAGAAACGCATCAAATACTCACTGAACAATTAGAAGAATTATTTGATATTTTTGGTATCAAATAGTTGCTGTTGCTCTGCTGTTACATACGCACAAATAACAGGAAGGTATACAGCTTATTATATCTAAAGCCAGGCAAAATACAAAGAAAATATTGCCTTTGGATAAGTAATTAATTAAAAAAAGATGTCATTTTTGTTGGCAGTGAGTTGCAGATCCTCACTGTGAACAGCAGTCAGAGCCTGAAGTGTGCGTGAGCGGCCAGCAGAGGGCAGAACAGCACAATGAGAGGGTTTCTGCAGGCTGAGCGGCTCCTGATCTGATTTAATCACAGAAATGGGCCACAGCTGCAGTGATGCTGTAACAGAGCGTGAATCTCCAAAGATCTGTCTGCAGGAAACCCGACTCCAGGGTGACATCAGGTGAAAAATCCCACCGCAAAAACTGAGATGTGGTCCGATATTCAGCCTGCAGACCTGGTTTCTCTTCACTCTGTAACCACAGGGTTGTTCAACCTGTTTCAGGCTGCCTTAACGTGAGGGGCAGTGTTCTGAATTAAAACATACACAATAAGCAGAAAAACTTAATTCTTCTAAAGAAGCTGATGTGAAATTATCTCATGATGGAAAAAGTAAACGACTTCTTAAATGTGCTTTTTTTTTCAATGCAGCTTTTTTCAAGTGTAAATGACGATGAGGAGGATTTGAACAGGCTGCCACCGGTGGAACAGAAGTACATTTACTCAAGTACTGTACTTGAGTACAAATTTGAGGTACTTTCCAGAGGCGAATACTTTTTACTCCACTACATTTATCTGAAAGCTTTAGCTACTTTACAAATTGAGATTTTTGCACACAAACATATGAAGATCTTCTAAAATACGACGTTTTGTTAGAAATTAAATTACCCAACAGTTTATACAAGTGCAGCTGAAAGGACTGGGAAAATCAGTTGGTTGAAGTCATTTTTCTGTTAAAATCATTTCATGGTTCCAGCTTTACAAACATTAAGATTTGCTCTTTTAATTATTTTAATGTCTGTAACAACGCTGAGGTTTTCTCTGTTGGTTGGACAAAACAAACTGCGTCACTTTGGACTAAACTGTGCCGGCGTTTCTCAATATTTTCAGAATATTTACAAACCAAATAATCAGTTAATGAAGAAAACAATCAGCAGATTCAAAGTTTCTGCACGAGTGACGATCTGATCTCTGATCACGGGACATGTTTGAGTACTTTTAGTACTGTAGTACATTCTCCTGATTACTTACGTACCTTTACTTCAGAAACATTTTGATGCAGGACTTTTACTTCAGTATAGGACCTGAATACTTCCTCCTCCACAGTAACACAGAGCGACCTCCAGCTGAAGTTTTTCTTTTTCTTTTCTTTGCAGATTTGCTTCAGTTTGAGTTTCATCACTTTGTGCAGGTGTTCTCCTCCTCCTCCTCCTCCTCCTCCTCAGCATGCAGAGCGCTCTATTATTCAGAGTGGACACACACCAAAATGACACTTTCCATTAACATGAAGAAATAATTACCTTAAGAAATCAATACCCTGCGTACGTTCATTATACGATGAAGATTAAAAAGGGAAAGTTTCCCTCTGCAAGCCTCTAATAGGACTTCCATATTGAAAGTGGCCTCATTTCCAGCTCTTATTATAGTCATATTCCATATCTAACCAGGCTGGAGACTCGACTGCTTATTAAAAAGGCTCATTCTGAAACCACAAATGGAGCCCTTAAGGATAACAGGGACAAACACGGCAGAGGACTAATCCTATCAGGCCAGAATCTGCTTGTAGACACTAGAAGAAACAATAAGCCAGACACGAGTCCTCCAAGTGTTTTCATCCCCCGGCTGCACCAGAGGAGGTGGAGAAAGAAAGAAAGAGACGGAGAAAGGGATGATAGCATTACTCACGATCCATTACCACTCCCTGGAGACGCTCTGCATACAGAGCGATGGAGGGAGGGGTGGAGGTGGTGGTGAGGAGCAGAGGGGGGGGGTCGCTGGTGCGAGGCAGAGGGAGAGAGGTTTGGTTCTGCAGGGTGTTTGTTTGCAGGAGGGCCGGCGGTAAGGCAATATGAAACTTGATTATTCCTTTTCAATAACCGTCTCCCGAGCCTCCCGCGGAGACGTCGCAGGTTGCTGATTAGTTCGTCAAAATAATAGAAGGCTCTTGAATGGCCTTGTTAAGATGTCTAACTCGTGAGCGCAGACAGCGGCTGCGATCATTGTTCGCGCTGAAGCACACGATAATGACGGATTGACTGATGCAGAGGGATGTTCCCGCTCAGGCTGCAGACATTATTTAATCAAGTTTGTTTATTTTTAAGGGCAGACAATATACAAAGTGCTGGAGTAACAATACATGAAGATTTATATATATATATATATATATATATTCTAGGCATTAATACAGAGTATGTACATGAAGTATTTACACTCGGTTTGTCGTTCATCCTCTTTGGTTGAAACTTTTTTTCCTGCCTGGTGGTGGCCTCAGCTCAGTCTCTGTTTCAGCGCCATCTGTTCCTCTCCTCCTGGAGTTTCACTCACTTTAATCCATCTGTTCCCTCTCAAACCATCTCGTACTGGATTTCACTGCAGAGCGTCGATTGTGAAGGTCGCTTGTTAAACATCGCTAATTTGTACAGAAGCTGCTCCTGAGTGTCGCAGGTCAGGCTGTCGCTCTTTGGAGGGTTTTTTTTTTTTTTTTTTGGGGGGGGGGGGGGAGGGGGGCCATATCTGACAGCAAAACAGACGCCATTAAATGTAAACACACACTTTCACTGCTAATACATGAGATTGTTCCTGTTTCTGAAAAATACTCGTATGATACACTGGATTTGACACGTCAGAAACAAACAAGCTTTCCAGGATTCTGATTTGATTTCTTATATACATTTAGTGAAAGCCGTTTAAATGACCTCCCGTATCAAAACGTACCCAAAATCAGTGGCTGTACTGTACAAATGGCTGTCTGCTGCAGCCGAATCTGAAAAATTGGTTTTCGCTTTCGATGATGTGAAGTGGCCTCTCTTGTCATCATCCGTTTCATTTTCTAATTGCCTTTCGACACAAGTGTCGCCAGCGGAGTCGTATAAAATGCAGCACAGCTCAGCTCACAGACCTTTGCGGGGGCTTCGGAGCCTGAATCCCCCCCGACAAGCCCTCACCTGATATATACAGTTAGCTCAACACTCATCCATGCATGTCCCTCCATCAGGCTGATCCCACTTCAGATAAACATGAAACGCTTTGGTAAACATGTGACAGGTTTCCAGAGAGTGACGGGGGGGGTGAACAGGGGTCGGGCAGGCTGTGGGTCCATCAAGCATCGAGGCTGGAAAAGCTGGGAGAGCTTTACATACTTTTAAACCAAGAGGAACCTGTTTGAAGTAATTACCCCCGATTAGACGAATGGAATTAAAGGAACAAGTGTTAGGTCTCAAATCCAAACCTCTCCAGCCTCTGAATCCACTCCCTGGCTGATTCTCACCCCCCCCCCCCTTCAGCCCAGGATGTCCAGGTACACCGGCGGGTTCTTGACCAGGGCCAGCAGGCGGCTGTGGATGTCCTTGATGACCATCCTCTGCTGGGGCTCTCGCTGCCAGCAGCCCTGCATCAGCAGGTACACCTCCTTGGGACAGGTGCGTGGCCTTTCCAGCTCCCGTCCCTGCGTGATGCATTCAATGGCCTGTTGGAGTAGAAATATAAAAAACAGTGTATTAACAGGATATATTGTGCAAATGTCCTGAATCACTGCAGGACAAACAGACAAACGTCAGTTCTCTTGTAATTAAAATTCACCAGACAACTGATTTCTTATTATTTAAGTTTCTAAAATTCATACTGTTTGACTTGCTGCACCTCTGGTGGTGACAAGAGTTTGACCAATACTGGAATTTAGAGGCCGATACTAGGGCTGGGCGATAAAACGATAACGATATGTCTCGCGATGGACACGTAATCAATATCAATAAAAAATGTGTTCGATAAAACATCCGATAATTTTTGTCTTTGTCGGAAGAAACCAGAAGTTGCGAAGCAAGGTTGGTTGCATGAACAAAGGCACTCACTCTCAGGTAACCGAGTAACGTAGAGAGTAATCAGTGATCAGTGGGAGTGACACGCTGACATGCCAATCATGTAACAGTATCAAGTTCGGTTGTGCCATCTCGTTGTCGCGTGTTTGATTCTTCGCGAGGAGTGAGATGAGAAGTAGAAAGTGAGTGCTGCAGCGAGCGAAGAAACTGTCGATAAAACAGGGAAAGTCAGCTCGCCAGTACGACGTTTTTTGGATTTTATAAGTCGGACCGTAGTCCAAGACCAATGTGGTCTGTAAATTATGCAAGACTGTCGTCCACAGCAAGACCGGAAACACCACAAACTTGTTTAACCACCTTAGCCGCGCTCACCCTTTGGAGCGCAGCTGCATCACTTTTATTTACATTTATTATTTGAGTGTTTTCCATGGTTGTGTTGACATTTCCTTTCCTTTCTCTCTTGATAGCTGAGGGGACTATAATCAGGAAGGTTAAATTTAAGATAAAAATGTTTAAATTTAATGTATTTTTCTCCCGGTCCTTATTTTAAATAGGTCATAAAAAATATTAATAATTATTGATATCGACCGATATAAAACACTTATATCGTGATACAGTTTTCAGCCATGTCGCCCAGCCCTAGCTGATGCGGATATTTAAGCTTTTAAACAAAACTTAAGCACAACTGTTCTTTGAGCAAAATGCTAACGTGAGCAGGTTAACGTGCTCACCACGCAGGTCGGCAGCATGTGTCAGCATTTGCTAATTAGCGCCCAAAACAAAGCATAAAATAATTAGTTATTGGGGCTATAAGGTCCTCCTCTGGGGACCATGAATGTCTGGGACAAACTGCAGGGCAGTCCATCCAGTCGTCCATGAGACAGAAATCAATGAACTACCAACCTCAAGTCTTGTGCAGCAGATGTTGAGATATTTCACTGCTTAAAGAGAGAAAAATGGCCTGCTGGGGGCACTAGAGGGAAAGTCAAAGGATCACCAAAACGAGTAGGGTTCATCCTCTGGGGACCATGAATGCCTGCACAATATTTCATAACAAGCCATCAGATAGTAGTTGTGATATTTCAGTCTGAACCCACAGACTGACACCGTCACGCACAGAGCCGAGCAGCCGGAGAAGAGGAAAGTTTCACGGCAGCGTGTCGTTTTTCAGCCGTCACAACGTCCTCTTCACTCTGTTTACTTTAGCTTATTAGTTTATTCATTATTTTGATTTTAAAATCAGCATCACAGCAAAACAGTATCATATTTGTCGGGTTATTTTCCTCCCAAACACAAATCTGCATATATATATATTTTTTTTCTCTCTCTGGCAAATCAAAATTTCAGCTAATGCACAAGCTTCCCCCTGGAAAGTGCAGAAACGGGCCCTGGGGTCCAGGTGCGTCTGGTTGGGAATCACTGATGGAGCAGTGCTGCTGGAAAGAGAAGCTGCTGAATTTTTAATGCGGTCTTTCATCGCAGCGAGCACCAAACATGACATTACATCCGCTCACCTGCAGAAACTAAAAGGAAAATCTGGGAAGCATTTTTGAATAAACAAACTTTTTGGCACAACAGCCGCAATATCTGCAGATTTATGGTTGTGTCCATTAGCGGGGACCTCGGGGACAAATGAGAGCAGCCAAAATGTGAATAACCTCCAGCTCAGACACTAATGGCTCCGATGACAGATTGAGTTCACACACTCCTGCTGCTCAGTGAATAAATCACTGTCGAGGATGAGAGAGGATTTCACTGCGCTCTCCATTTGAAGGGTTACTGACTCAATCTCTTTCCCATTGTTAACCTTGGCCTGATACAATGAACAGAAGAGGCCTGTCAGCGCCGAGCGGCTTCACTCCAAAATGGCCCGTCGGCCCACAAAAACACTCACAGAGGTCGCCCAAAATGGCTGCTGTCGCCGCGGCACCGCCAACTCAGGATTTCGGGGTGATTTATCCCCGCCACTGTTTAGGCAACACGATAATTTCACCTGTCCCTCATTGGCCGAGACAGATTAGGCTAACAAGGTTAAAGCTCATTGGCCCTGGGCAAAAATGAGAGCCAATGAGATTAGAATTGAGTGGCTGGGAAAAGTGATCTACCCTTCCCTTGAAAGGAGAGAGGGTTTCGGACTGTAATAGCACCGCTGTGGTCGCAATGGAGTCCCACTTCTTGGTGCTCGAGCTGAAAAGGCTAGACTGTACTGCCCTTAATTACTATGAATGTATTGATTGGTTTAAGAGTGCAGAGCAGTGAAAAACTTCAACAACAAATGCTCTGAAGTCTCCACGACGGCCGTGAAAGAGTTCTGTTCTTCATGTTTAAACTAGTACAGGGTGAAATGAATCGAGAAAGTTAATTTAAGAGATTTAAAGTGGCAATAATCAATATTTTTATACCAAAATGATAATGTTTTACAGTTTGCGGAGATTTAAAAGCGACTTTCAGCTCATTGTTTAACTGTTTGTCCTGTTCACTCTCACTGCTCTCATGACGTCGTTTTCAGCCACAGCAGGAAGCTGTTTCCAGTGAAAAAGCTTTAAAAATCCACTGTGTGCTAACACCAAATGACACCCAGGCACAATATGCGTTTAGCAGGTGAACACAGTGCAGCATTTAGAGGCTAAAGAGCCAGATCATCCCTCAGGAGTTGGTAGCGACCAAAAACAGAGCTAAGAGAGAGTGAATATTGGACTTACATTCATCAGGTGGACAAAAACCTGACACAAATGAATGCTAATGTTGTTGTGTAACTTCTGGATTGCTAAATAAGTTTGCCATATCGACTGAAAAGGTTGTATCTATGCGTGTACAGTTTACAGTTTTATCTGTTTCTTTGGTTCTACCAGTAAAAACAAGAAAAAGGTGCGATTATTTTAAGGGAGTTACCTCCAAGAGTATTTCAGGGTGTCAGGGTAGCTTTTAGCCTAGCTTTAGCTTTGCTAGCTTGTCTAGGTACAGTTCACCCACATATGTTTTCTCTAATGCGATCTGTTACAACTCCAGACAAATAGGGGGCAGCATGTCACCAGAGTGGCCGCTAGCTGCTGCTCATTATATTCTTTGCTGTAGCTACTAGCTGCTCTTGGCTAGTTAGCTTTGTTTGTAGCAAATGGTCCGATCTGATCTTTGAAATTTCTTGAAACTTTGTTGATAACTTTGGTTAGTTTTAGTCAATTTTGGAACATTTTACTCTAAAATTCTTACATATTGCACCTTTAACCTCATGGTGTGAGGCCATACAGATAGTTTTGCTTTTCTTTGCTCAGTTTTTGAGGCTGAACAGTTTTCCTTAGAACTACTTTGATCAGAAAAGGTGCCACAAAAGGTGAGTGAGAGAATCTTTCTTTTAGTAATTTGGGTGAACGGACCCTTTAAATGGGCTAATGGAGGCTACACAGACATGCTTGTGTGGGTGTTTCCTTTGCTGATAACAAATCTGCTAAAATGCTTCCTGGCAATTAGAAAACGTCGTAGCTATTAACGTTCACGTTAACGTTAACTTTCCCTCCTGACCCACCTCACTGTTGGACAGCTGGTACCAGGGCTGTTTGCCGTAGGTGAAGATCTCCCAGAGGACCACGCCGAAGCTCCAGATGTCGCTCTCCGTGGTGAACTTCCTGTACATGATGCTCTCCGGGGGCATCCAGCGGATCGGCAGCATCGTACGTCCGCCCACCTGAAGAGGAAGACGAGGCGATGAATGCACGCTGACTCAACGCTGTGTCACTCCCTCCATCAAGGACTGGAACAAAGCTTTTTCTCATACGAAGGTGTGACTATGCAACCGCAAACGCTCGCTTATCATTGCAACTAATTATACACTTAATCACAACTGTTTGCAATAAACGCCACCAGACATATTTAGCAGAAGTGTTTGAACTTTACACTTCACGGAGAAAAAGCAGTCATTCATCGTGAGGTTTGAGTTTGCAGATCTCCATATTGTAGAGGAGTGGACTGATGGCCTTGGCAGAGGTCTGTGCTCTCCGAGTGCCCTTCTAGTTTTATATGCAAGTGAGCGTAAAACATTTTCCCATTGTTGTATAATGGAAGTCTCGAGGTAAATATTTTGCTTTATTGACGGAAGTAAGCAGAAATGGCATCTTTTAGTAACAGACATTTTTAAGCAAACAGATTCCTATTCCTGTTCATCCTTGAACTACAATACCTATGACTAACAGGAAGAGCAGCTTAAAATCAACGTGAGGCAGCCAATCTGGACCATTTCAGCTTTATCATCTAAAATAGCTTCAATTCAAAACATCCTAATGTGATGGGAAAAAGAAAATGGACTCAGCCACTAAAATCATCTTGGGTAACCTACTTGGTCTCTAATGTTTTTGCAATATTTGCAGGCTTTCAGAGGAGTCGTCCATGGACGTGGCCTTAATGACCGGAGTGCACGAAAAACAGTAACGTGGAGGGAGGAATGAATCTTAATTTGTGCAAACTCTTCTGTTTGAGAGCAAAATGGTGCTGTAACAGAGATGACCGCTGCAAATATGAGTCAGTTTGATTGAAAGGTTTCACCATATAGAATATGATTTTCAATAATGCCGCTAATCATCAATACCACAGAGAGCAGAGAGAGATACCAGACGAAGACTTCTTTCAGAGCTTCGTCCTGATAGACTTTTATCCTTATTCTACTCAATGTTAACCTAGATTTTAATATTCTATTGTGTAGTTTTATGTCTTTATTTCATTTCAATCTTATTTTACATTCATTTTTATCTGTTTTGATTCTGTCTTTTTTGTGTGACTCTCTTATGTAAATCTTATCTTAAAGCTCTCACTTGGTGCATGTGATTTTTTTCTCATGAAGCATTTTGAGCTGCAATTCCTGCACGAACGTTTATTATTATTATTAATACTGAATGATATATTCACCATAGTTCTACACTGACACCTGAAAATGGACGTCTTGTGAGTGGTTGAGAAGCTCGTTAAGTCCTTAAACTGCAGGATATAAGTCCAAAACACAGGGTTTAATGGGAATACAATGTTAAATACTGGCAGCAGCTCTTCATTCTTACAAAGCCTGATAATACCAAAATGACTTTTTCCATCACTGGATTGCTTTTAACTGGCCATTATGAGCCGAAACCAAAGAAAGGGGTCTTAATGGTTCATTTCACAGCAGTGATGTGATTCATCAAGAGCAACAAATTAGTAATTTCTCTGGAGAGCAGTTCCAGTAACGACTGTTCACGGCGAGCTCTGTGAATCAGAGGGAGGCGTTATTTCTGGAAAGGTGAGTTTCTGGTGAGATTTCTGAATCACTTTTCAGAGCTTTGAACACCACAAACACATTTATTATTCAGTAGAACAGCAGCAGAGATTTTAAAAAAGAAAAAAAAAAAAAAAAAAAAGACCAGACAAAAAAATGTTTTTAACAACCAGCTGAACTTTAACGACAGCGGTTATACGAAGTCCATGGAGTAACATCCTTTATCCAGTCATGTGTTCACAAAGTGGTGAACCTCGCTCCATCCTCGCTTGTGAACGACTGAGCCTTTCCAGGATGTCCCTTTCATACCCAATCATGACGCTATCACCTGTTACCAATCAACCTGTTTACCTGTGGAATGGTCCAAACAGGTGTTTTTGGAGCGTTCCACATCTTTCCCAGTCTGTGAAACGTGTTGCTGCATCAAATTCAGAATATGCAGATATTTACCAAAATCAATGACGCTGATGAGCTCAGACATTAAATATATCGTCTTTGTGCTGTTTAAGAGCATCAAAGTCAGATTTTCATCTCAGAATCAGATCAAACATGACAGTCTTGTCTCATCTTTTCCGACCACTCACCCGATAGTAATCTGTGCTGTAGATGTCTCGGGACATTCCAAAGTCTCCGATTTTGACCACCAGGCCCTCCCCCACCAGACAGTTGCGGGTTGCCAGGTCACGGTGGACGAAGTGCAGCGATGCCAGGTAGACCATGCCCGAGGCGATCTGGGCGGCGATGTGCAGCATCTGAGGCAGCGTGAGCTGACCCAGCGGGGGCATCTTGGACTCCTCCAGGATACGAGCGTCCGGGCCGTGAGCTCTACGGGAGACACACGAGGAGCATGTGAGTGTTTGTGGATCAAGGCTGACCTGGTCTGTCTTTAAAAGGCATGCACATCCTTCACTTTAGTGAAAGCACCAATATAGCAATGTCAAAGTACTCCGTTACAACCAGGAGAGCTGCATATTTAAGTAAAAGTACAGAATTATTACCAGCAAAATATGTAACATTATCAGTGTTACTGATACATGAATGTATAAACAGTCTTTTTCTGTTGTAGCTGCTTGTACTTGAGCTGCTTTTAACTACACAACAACAGTTTGTTTGTAGTTCGCTCCAGTGGTTTCTAACCTACAGGTCGGGTCCCCTGAAAGGGTCACAAGATAAATCTGAGGGGTCGTAAGATCATTAATAGAGGAAGAGAGAAGAAAAACAAAGTTCTTATGTACAAATTTGTGTCTAATTGTTGCTTCTTGTGAAATAATGGACAATTTTATCTTGTTGAACCACGAAAAGTTACTTCAGTGAAATCATCTCCGAAGTTTAGAGGGTAAATGCCTCTTTGCTGGAACAGCTAACCACTCACAGAAACATGACAAGAGGCTCTGACCGACAAGTCAAAAGCTTTAATCTATAACAATGCTCTTTTTTTAAATGTAATTTAGAAGCACATGTTTTTTTATGTCAACTCTTCAGCATAAATTTTAACATTTCCCTCTGAAATGTCGTGAAGCAGACGTATAATGTAGCATGAAATGGAAATACTTGAGCAAAGGTACTTCAAAGTACCTCAGTCTAGCTGGACTTAAAGCTCTGAACCACAAAAAACACTTGATTTGAGAAAAATCTTGAAACAAACGTAGCGGGCCGTTCTGAAAGATGACTCGGCTTGTGTCTAACGCGCTGAACCAAGTTTCATGTTACTTTGGCTCAGATGTGTTTGTAGTGGTTCTGATGTTTATGCTAGTTTTGCTGATCACCCCGTGCAGATGACAGAATATTTCCTTTATTTGTAGAGAGGTCTTTCCTTTGCAGCGTTATAAACATCTCCACTGAATCAGTCTTATTTTTCGCCGCGGAGCTGAACTCCTGACCTCTGTGAACTGTAACAGGGGCTGCGCAAACACACGGATCTCCTTTTGTAAAGAACAGAACACGCTGGCCTCTGCTATTCTTCTCTGCTTCTATCGGCTGTTGGGATTAATCAAACGCTGGCTTTGGGCTCGCGGTATGTTGGTAACTATGGCATCAACCTTGGGTGACCTGAAGGACAATGACCTCAGATCTTGAACATTTCTGACATATATGAGCTCTTGAGAGCACTAGAGACATGGTCGCTGTGACCATGCAATGATGAAGCCATTTAACAGTAACGGTAATAGAAAACATGAGGCTTGTAATACGCCTACAACTGATTTGCAATAACGCAATTCACAGATGCAGAGCACATTGACTCTCAGTTGTTCTCGTGCACCGTGAACACCCACTCTCACGTCTAACTCCGGCCTAAATGAGCAAATCGCAGATGATGTGTCTCCATCCATCCTAATATCTCTCCTCTCCACTTGGTCCCCTCCTTACAAAGGAAGTTGTCTATACAATCACTATTAGTTTAAAAGGCAGGTGGCAGGGTGGGAAAGCAGCTGCATTGTGGGAGCCCTCAGATGTTTCACCCATTCTGTCTGCTGGAAATGCGATTTTCCATCCATTCGTCAAACATATATCTCGAAGTCTGTGTGCATGCTTGTGTGTTTGTTTTCATTCCCAGTCTGTCACCTGGCAGACGGCGTCGACTGCGTCTGCTCTAATAGTTTTGTCAGATGGTTTTCCAGGTGCCAAGTGAGCTCTAATAGGTCCACGCTGTCTCAGCCCTCAGCGGCTCCTTTAGCCTCCTCCACAGGTTTCTAAACTTAGACGACTACAATTTCAATGACAGAGAGAACATATTTTACAGCTCTTCCATCACCGTGTTGCACAACAATTCAAGCATTATCACGGACTAATTTGCTACATAAACTCTTCCTGAGCGACCGCATTAGCTCAGCGCACGGTTCAAGGAAACTCGCCTATTTGAGCTCAAGTGCTGAATCTGTCTATTTACAGTGTCCATCAGTATTCAAATAAAATCCTGCCACATTTGAAATTCACTCTATTTGCCATTATCATAAGAGGACATCCTGTAAAGAATACATTTGCCCTGTGCCTTAACATTGTCGAATCCCATTCACGCAGAGCACGAACCTTGCCTGGGATGCAACAGCATTATTTTCATTTCTGATCTAGCAAAGCCAAACGGCCTTCTACGCAGTTCATTCACCGTCTGTGACATTGCGGATGATGTAAATAGTAAGTGGAGGAAAAGGCGGAGAAATGATGCAGACGGTAGAAATCACAGCAATGTATCCTCAAATTCTGACTGAAGACGTCAAATTAACAGAGATTAAAATGACTGAACATCTAGAAATAAGCACCAAGCAGGCAGGACTTAAGAGACCTTACAGAGCAGAGACAGAGGAAAAACAACAACATCAAAAATTAAAAAAAAAAAAGGGTGAATTCAGACGATGACGCGATTTGACTTTTTCACAGATTAACATGAAACACAGGTGGAAATCAGGCTGCCACGAATGATTATGACTGAATCAAGTTTACTTTGCACTGCAGAGTAGCTGCACTGTTTGTTACTCTTTTTATATCATCTTGAGATTCTTTACATCTTGCCATAATGCCTTTAGGTCTTATGTAATGCACTAATTCACAACTGTTGAATGGTGCTGAACAAACTCGACTTGCCTTGTGAAAAATGTCCATCACAATATCCTGAAGCCCAAGTTCAGATGTTTAAACTGCTTGTTTTGTCTGACAAACAGCGTAAAACATTTCAGTTTAATATCACAGAAGACTACAAACAATATCAAATATTCACATTTGCAAAGCTAGAAACAGTGGACTTCAAAAAAAACAATCAATTATGAGGCAAATTTTCTGTTGATTGACTGATCGATTAATGATTTCAGCTCAAATGTCCTTTTTGACATGTACTCATTTGAACTTGATTGATTTTTGTAAAAATCTGAATTTGATGCAACACGTTTCGAACATGTTGGGACAGGAGGCACTCAGCTGCCGACCTTCATGAGCAGGTCTGCTACGTACCGCAGGAATCGGTTGAGGTCTCCGTGCCTCATGTACTCGAACACCATGGCCAGCGGCTCTCCATCCGTACAGACGCCGTAGAATCGCACAATGTGCTGGTGTTGGAGCACCGTCAGCAGCTCCGCCTCCCTCTGGAAGTCCTGCCGAGTCGACTCGTTGGCGTCCTTTAGAGTCTGTGACCACATGAGGGGTGTGCGTTTACATGAAGATGCTGCTTATTGAGCTTAAAGTAAAGGTGAACGTCTTAAACCAGCAGTGAGGAGTGGAGCGAAAGGTGATAGTGTGACAGAAAAGCTAAAAGTAAAGATGCTGTGATACATGGTTTGTGTCTGTTAGGAGCGACCAGGACTCCTTGCTGCGGCGCTGCTCATGAGCGCTCATGATGTGTTGCAATAAAAACAAGTGTCTGATTAATGGGATCATAAATCTGAGACTTTTATTCACTGTGGTTTGCATTAATACGTTGTAACACGAGCTGTGTATTAAAGCACGTGACCGTCCTCAATTAAGACATCTCACTCTGAAACCGCAGGATGTTATTTCAGCACACAGAAGATTTAAGTATACGTGCAGTGTACTTTTACTCGTTGGTATCAAGCAGCTTTTTTAGCACTTCACTGGAGGAAAAGAGAGGAGGTGACACTGACGGCTGATGTGGTTTCACGAATGCTGCAAATATTTAGAGTGAGGGTTGAACTTCTCTCACCTTGATGGCGACCAGCATCTTGTCGCTGTCGGGGCTGAGGTTGGCACACTCCGCCAGGTAGACTTTGCCAAACGCTCCTTCACCCAGCTCCCACTTCAACACAATGTCCTGCCGTTTAATGTGCTGCACACCTGATCACAACATACAGAAAAGGTCTGAAACCCATCTGATGGACTCCTTCACTTTATGTCTTGTTCACACCAAAAGTTAATTATAGTTCACTTCATTGTCCCTTATTAAATCCATTTTGTTCTCATGGTGACTGCCAGACTAAAAACACTCAAATATTACAGACATTAATAAAAAAAATGGCCGACAGTGACCAAAACACCCCAAATGAAAAAGCGCTTGGTGTAAATAACAGCACCAAAAATCAAGTAAATTTAGGGGCGTAAGCATGAGTGTGTGTTCGGTAAGAAACCATCAAACAGAGTGGAAATGAGCGCAGCGATAACACTCACACATGTCTTTCTCCTTGATGATGCCGCAGAAGTACTGTGGATTCTCTACAAAGCTGGACAAACCAGAGTCCTCATCTGAGGAAGGCGGGCTGGTTCCAAAGTTCATGAAACGAAGCGACACGGCCAGGTCATCCTCAGTGCCCAAAACTGATGAACCTAATGAGACAGGGAGGGGTGCAAACAGGCAAAACTCAGAGACATGTAACAGCTAATCAGCCTCCAACTATTTGTGATTATAGTGGCCATCAAAAGAAGCAATTCAGAACCCATTTTTCCCTTCGAGGAATCGACGTTCTCCGCTGCCAACTTGGTTGCACATTTGTTGGTACCATGGTGACAGATGATGACGAGCTCTAATAATCACCATCATCAACCATGCAGCAATCAGGCTGCACTGAACTGAAAAAATGACCGTATAGGAAGCCTGAATGGTTAGCAACCCCTGACTACAGCGCGTATTAAAAGCCAAACAAGTGGGGCCCAAATTGTAAAACCCCACTCAGCAAGGCAAACCACAGAACCCCCAGAGTCCAACACGGTAGAAAATGGAACAACAAAGAGAGAGCACAGAGGCGATGGAGGGAAGGAAAGAGAGAGCAGGGTCCACTTAGGCAATCAGGCCCACTTAGGCACTTTGAGAGTGAGAAGGGCAGATGTGTGTGTGCGTGCGTGTGTGTGTGTGTGTGTGTGTGTCAGGGGGTGGGGTCCAAGCAGAGCTATATCACATCTAGCTGTTCCTCCATCCATCCATCCATCCATCCATCCATCCATCCATCCGTCTTCTTTAATGGCCCTCACCACGTGGCGGTGGCCAGGGGAGGTTTCTGCCGCCATTCTCGTGCAGTAATTAAGGCACTTTAGAACGGCCAGCACAGCGGCCGCCTGCGGGCAAAGTTACAGCTCAGTGGAAATCCTATATTAGCCCGTCTCTCCTGTGCATTACCTTCTGAGCGGCTGACAGAACCATCTGCGATTTGAAACAATAATTTGGCAGAACGTTTGATTGTGACTCACTCCAGCTCGCGGATATGTACGTCTTCAGCCTGTAGCTCTGGCCCCAGACAATGTCATATACTGGATTACAGGGCTGTACGCTTGCTTTTTTAGGTGGTGGCACTGGTGCTAGCAAGTTAAAAATTTTAGTAGCACAAAGAAAAATTTAGTAGCACACACAGTCGGACAGTTAGTCAACGTGTTTATTGGCTAAATTAATTTGATACTGAAATTCTAACAATGTTGAACAACAATTAAACTGATTCTTTAACCTTCATTTTTCCTCCACCTGAACACAACAGGATGAATTTAAACATTTTTAACCATGAAAAATCAACAGTGTTATATTTTCAATGCGCATCAGTGAACTGTCTGCTGGTCTGAATTAAATATGGCCGTCCGTTCGCCTGCCGCCACACAATACTTACAAAACATTGCCTTTTTGGTCCGGTCGTATACAAGCCAGGTGAAATCTTTTAACCACTGAGGCTTGAATCGATTCATTTTTGTATCTGAGGAGACAGGCCGGTCCGATGAGGAAGCGACGAGCGACGAAGATTCAGTGTCAGACTCCGTAAATGCTGTAGTAGCACTATTTTCCTCCAAACAGCGTCTTTTATCCTCGTTGTCGTGACCTACCGAGGTAGAAACTACAGAAAAATACCTCTTCATTTTGATTGAGTCTTCTTGTTATTCTTAGTTGTTGCTGTTGGTTTGTCACAAAAATAATCAAAAAGTCGCGGTTTCCCGACAGATCGGCGAGGGCGGGAACGTTTACCCGGAAATGTAGTTCTTTTGTATTCGGTTTGAGAAGGACAGCACACACTTAGAACTACAACTCCCATGAAGCATTGTTCCAACAACTGAGGACTAGGACAAGAGACAGTAATATAGCCTAGTTTTCCCCACTATTTTTTTAGACATGATACCAGCACAACATCATCGCACTTCTGCTAGTGGATGCACATTTCTCTTCGCACAGAATGATTTTTAGTAGGAAATTCGACGGAAATTGTAGCACTGTACAGCCCTGGATTAGGTTCCTTTTATCACACGGGCACAGCGTGGTAATATAACAAAGACGTATGGAGGCTGAGTGGTACGGAAATTCACATTGCATTAATGATTCTCTGCAATTCATTTGGACCTTGAAGCCACAGGTGAACTTTCTCACTCTACAAAAAGAGTTTTTTCCATTATACTGACTGAGCTGATTAGCAGAGTACTAGATTTATATATGTGATATCACTCTCATGTCTGTGTGTAAACGATGGAGCGGCAGCTTAGCCTGTATAAAGACTGGAACAAACAGCTGGTTAAAAAAAGCTCAGCAAGTAAAACCACAACTTACATGTAACATGATGTGACACGTTAATCAGTAGGTTGCTGATAGGTGGATGTTTTATCTTTGAGCCTTCACTCTGTGTGCTTAGCTAACAGGCCGTAACTCTATGTTAAAATAAAGCTAAAAATAAAGATCCATTTTTAAACTGAGCTGGGGAAACACACAAAAAGACAAACCATCTGACTGAGAGTGTCACAGGTATTCTATGTTTAGACTGCACTTAGATAAGGACTGTAATGTGTTGCTGCTTTACGCACTCAGGAGGAGGATTTCTTCAAAGGGCTAATTCAACATTTTGAGATAACATAATGCATTACGCTCTCATGTCTACGCGCTAAATATGAAGCCAGAGTCGGCATATAGACACGAGAGTGGTATCGATCTTCTCATCTAACTCTCAGCACGAAAGAGAATGAGGGAATAAATACAGGAAGTATTCCCTTAATCAGCCAGCAGCTACGATAAACGTGCAGCAAACGGAGTAACGCTTGGTGACTTACGGTGAATGCCAAACTTTGAATGCTGGCCGCATTTGTTGATAACCAAAACCATGATGAGAAGGAAAGTGCAGGCAAACACAGCTAGCCCCACAGCCACAGACACCTGTTGAAACACAGACGTGCAGATTTAGTCTTACGCTCATGAACAGAACTGACAGTCATTTGACACTGATAGACGGGAACGATGACGCGCACACGCACCACAAACACACGACTCTCCGGGTTCTCCGTCACGTCCATGTCTGATTTGTTTGTTGGAACTGAGGGGAGGAGATGAGAATTTAATGTTAAAGCGACTGAAGACAGACCTCACACCAAGTCCATGCAGTGTTGAAGAGAGTGAAAAGACTTACTGGGATCCACGTCGAGGACTGGCATGTGGGGAGCGAGAACACAAACACGTTTATGGACACACATCACAGAGAACCACTGAAGCCTCCTGTGCTGCTCAAGGGTGTGCTGACTATCTAGCGACGCATCAAACATTCACATACACCTTGTTTCAATACGCCACCTTTGCAGTGAATCTGTGTATACATAATGCAAGATATTCTTAAGCACCACTTATATTATTACTGCAATGTCTGGTATCTAATACGCTTCCTCTTCACTTCTACAGAACTGATCTAATATCCTGTCTTTAAGTCTCTATTCACAGTTTTTTTT
Organism: Chaetodon trifasciatus; assembly: GCA_037975065.1. Classification (NCBI taxonomy): domain Eukaryota; kingdom Metazoa; phylum Chordata; class Actinopteri; order Chaetodontiformes; family Chaetodontidae; genus Chaetodon; species Chaetodon trifasciatus. Next base: position 1,000,915 of record JBBMOE010000075.1, read on the forward strand.
CATTTCATTACATTTATTCCATTAGATTTGCAGCTTTGTATTAATTTCATCTGTATTTCAGGGCCCAGCTTATTTGTAAATTTGTCATTTTGACTTCAACCCTGTTGTTTTTTCCTTTCTAGGTGAGTCCATCTGAAGGTACGATCATTTCACTGGTTGATTTTTTAATTTAAAGGAACAGTTTGGGAAGTTAGAAAAGAGGATCTATACCACTCTCAGATGTGTGTGTTACCCATGAAGCAGGAAGTGGCACTTAGGGGACTCAAAATTCACAATATATTTGTAAAATATTACTTTGCTAAATGTTGAAAATGCTTTGTGACTATGAAAACTCAGTACTTGGTGAAAGCCGTTTGTGCTTGGTGTTGTTTACGTCTATGTGCTCTAAATATGATGGTTTAAACCTATTTTTGAGAATCCTGCTGTCTCTGGTTCGTCATTAAAGGACTTATTGTGAATCAGTAACAAGTAGCTTAGTAGCTGTTTGTTCCTTTTGTAAGAGGATGCACCGCTTCATGGAGTAAGTGGCCAGTATGTCCATTCCCAGTTTCATTAATGCTTACAATTATCTGCTATTTAGACATCAATGCAGAGTTATTCAGGTATCAGGTCCTTTCTGATTTGTTCCTTATTCTTGTTCTGCTTCATAAGAACTATAAAAAGATTCATCATTTCAACATAATAAGATATTTATGGGATACTGCTCGGAAAAAACATCCTGCTGCTAGAAAACAGTTTCAGGAACTCACCTGGAATTATCCCCTCAGGATCGAGCGGGTCGAAGGGGTTCTCCATAAACATCCCATTGGCTGAGGCCTCATCCCTCCCCAGCTTGTTCTCCACAATCAGAGTGTAGCGGCCGTTGTTGATGTGGGTGGGCTTGTTGAGGAAGAGACAGCCGTGTTTCACTGATCCGTCACCCGAGTCAGGGATGAACTGGGTGTACATGTAGGCGGACTTTTTGAGTACAATGCCGTTGTACAGCCAGGTGATGGTTGGTTCAGGATTACCATCTACAGCGAAGGGGAAACACCAGTGGTGCTGCTGCACAGCGTCCCTCAGGAAGAGGATTTTGACTGGAACTGTTGGGAGATGACAGATTTGTGGGTTAGGGTATGGTTAGAGAAGAGAAGTCGTAGATTTGGAGAGTGAATGAAAAACAAATGGTGAGCTGTGAGCTGGTAAACTGCTCCTGACTTCTAAACTGGAACATCAACTAAGAAAGTGAAGACTTAAAGGAAGACTTTTGAGAAATACTCATTTTTTTAAGCCCAGAGCTGATACCACTCTCATGTCTGTATGATAAATATGAAGCTACAGCCAGCAGCCAGTTAGCTTATCTCAGCAAAAACACTGGGAGCAGCTAGCCTGGCTCTGTCCAGAGGAACAAAAGTTGCCTAACAGCACCTCTAAAGTACTCAACTGAGCCACGCTAGCTGTTTACAAACTTTGCGCGAAGCTATCTTCTCTTCTAACACTTGGCTTCAGCTGCAAGTTGATACCAAGTGGTACTAAATGTCATAGCTGGTTGAGGTGGAGCTCATTTTAACTGCATCATACACTGTTTGGCAGTTTGATCCCAGACAATGCACCATCTTTGATAAAACGATCATATATTTTGTATGTAATGGAGTAAGAAGTACAAGATTTCTCAAGTACAGTGCAGGCACCACAGAATTTTACTTCCGGTTACATGGATGCTGATGTAAAAGCCCAGCCTATAAGCTGTAATGTGCACCTTGATCAGGTATCATGTATAACAAAGTCATCGTTAGGTGAAGTGGCCTGTATGTTCCCTCTGAGTTTCCATGAATCAATGTTCTCCATCTACGCTGCAAACCTGTGCTGACCTGCTATGAATAATGAATCCTGGTTGTCGTCGTGCCCCTGACCACAAAAGCTACCTGGAAGCAGGAAATGGCCTCGTTTAGATCGAACGCCACTCTCAAGTGCCGGGACCCCTCATGCTACACGGGCCTTTCTGCCGCTCTTAACCCATGACCCAGCCTCAGAAAGTGCTGCGCTAAGGAGATACTGAGGCATTTGTCTCTTTATCCAGGGCTCGCTGAAGTCGGTTACACTGAGTGAAAATTAGCACTGTTTATCACATTTAACTAATCATCCATTAGAGACCTCTACTAACCTTACATGAGCTACTTCAATGCAGGGGTTAAAAAGAAAGCTAGAATTATGTTTAATGAGCCTGCCAGTTCTCAGACCTTATTGCAGAGGTACAGGATGAAAAAATACACTAAATTAAGGCAGATTCATAGTGAACGGGGGAGATACTGATAAATCTGAATTAATTTTTTAACTTCAAAGTAAAAAAAAAAAGACATTACAAAAAGCACGATTTGGAAAAGCTTTTTTATGAAAGGTAAGCCACACAAGTACTATGAATCAATGGCACAGAGAGCCACTCAGCAGTAAACACCCACTGTTCTGGGAGGTAATTAAGAGTAATTAAAGGGCTAGCGGTTAACGAGTGTCTGTCCACCAGAGGGGCTGATGTTGATAGATTAGCTGCACTAACGCATTTACAGACTGCCAATCACTGCGGACGAGGCGGTTTTCCGGAGTAGGAGGGAAAAGTCCATTAGCACAGGCTCAAATCAGATCTTCGTATGGGTTATCAGCCCCATTTTCCTGACGTTCATTATCTGTCCCTTGATGCTTGTGCATTTGGCCTCAGCTGATTGGCGCCCCCGCTTTTTTTGGCTTTATTTTCTAATGAGTGTCACTGAGTTGGTGATATACGATATTGTTTGGGCAGTATTTTTTCAGTAATGTATCACTAATGCATCTGACTCTGTTTTCTGTGGGACCACTGGGTGCTGTCATTCCTCAGTGTTCTTCAACTTCCAGATGCACTAATGCATCTGGAAGGAGAAAACAACAGTCAGCCTCCCGGGTCAAGCTGCAGCTGTAATGTAGACGTACGGTGTATATGAGGTGAAGGAGTTCTTTAAGAGCAAGGCCAGGAAGTTCACTCTCTTTTGTCCTCTCATTGTATCCCTAAATTAAATGGCAAGCCATACCTGCAGCACTTTACTCATATTATTCTAACACTTCTCGCCAGTCGCCAGACTGAGTGACGGATGACAAAGAGCTCCATTAGAAGCATGGTGGGTACATACTCGTATTTGTAGAGAGGGCATTTAGAAGAAATCAGTGCAGTGCATTTTACTTTTCTCTGGCTGTCCACCCTGCCTGCACTAGAAAAATAGCCCCAGTGTGCTCTCGCCCTAACCTCCATTAAGCCCGACGACTTGTATTGAGCCTGGGAGCTTTCAGGAGTGTGGTTTTATTTTGCAGACACTTACACTCAATGTCCAATTGTACCATCTCCTCCCCAGGCCCAGCTTGGTTCTCGGCCTCACAAGTTAGGTTGTGCAGGTTGTCGCTGGAGGAAACGTTGATGAGGTGTAGGACGAGCTCTAATGAGGAGCCCCAGATTTTCTCCTGCAGCAGACGACAGCGCACACAAAGAGCAGAGGAGGTTAATGCAGCCGGGTCACAACTACGTATGGATCACTTCAAGGCACACAGGCTACCAGTTGACTTTACTGTGGATCAATAGATTACAGAACACAACTGAACTTCAGACTGAGCATATCCTAATGCAAAAGCATGGAAGATAGCTCAGAAAGCGCAGCAGAGGAGGGGTCCTCTTCCAGCACTGACTGACTGGCAGACAGATGTTGTGTATGACATACGGTGCATAGACATACGTGCTGAAAATTCTTCACTACCTGAATAAAGAAGTCAGAGTGGAGCTTCTCGGTTCTCCATCTCGCTTTGGGAGTGGGACTTCCCGTCACATGACACTCAAATGTCAGGCTGCCTCCTTCTTGAATCTTGGATTTGGAGCTGGCAATAGTCACCTCGGGCAGACCTGAGAGCAGCAGAGGAGACGGCGTGAGCGCATAGCGATGAGCACAGGTCGCTAATGTGATGCTACAACTGAGCGCAGAGCCGAGGTTTTTCTTTTTTTAGAGACACAGCACAGGGCCAAAAACTCTCTCATATGTTTCCTGGCAACAAGATGTTCCTACTGTATGTGATTAAAGCAACAATGCTGAGCCCATTTCTCCCTGCATTTCACTGCACCTGCTTGTTGAAGGCATTAACACGCAGAATGGGAACAACAAACTGTTATTATTTTTTCTTTTGAAGGCAAGAGGATGAAACTGCGTCATCCAGAATTCAACACACGAGAGGGAGGCTTAACATAAAGATTCAAAATGTCAAGAACTTTACAATAAAATATCTAAAGATCCCCTTCAGACTTGTTTTAAGATATGGAAATATACTCTACTTTGAATATTTTGTGTCTGATATGGGATTTCAACAGAAAAATCATCTCTTACTATATGTCAATTTTTTTTCAGTTCACAAGTTTGAGACACAAAATATGTCCTACATCACTGAGAAGTCCACTCGCAGTGTTAATGCACCGTTACTTGTAATCAAGCTTAAGGGAAAGTTTGCCCTTCAGCAGATGAACATGAAAACAACCTTCTTGAGTACGGCACATCCATCATTCTGCACAGTGAAGTAACAATGAGTAAAATATATTTTTGAGTGAAGGGGGACTTCAAACGCATAGAAAAATACATATTTCCAGGATATTTGATAATCTTTTTTTCCTATAAACATGCACGACAAATAACAATGCATAGCAACACAACGCATTGCAAAACAAAGTTCAGGTATCCAAATGAAAGCTGAACTCACTGCAGTTATCTATCACCAAAGAGTTGAGGTACACTTCCTGATCATAGTTGAAGCAAGACAACATCTGGCTGTCCAGGTCCGCACGGTCATTCTGCTGCCACTGCTGGAGCCAGTGGAGCTCACATGAGCAAACAAGAGGGTTGTTCCTCAAAACCCTGAGGAGAAAAAGGAGGAAAATCAGCTCCACCGGCTACAAATTCAAATGTGAACTCTTTTCATTCATTCGTCTGACGAGAACGGAGAAGAAAGACAAGACTAGAAATATGATTTCCCTCAGACAGACTAATATAAAACACTAATATAGTCCCAAACAGTTTCCTTTTAAAACCACAAACCAATTGAAATTATTGAAAATATATACAATTCTGATTTAATACCTTTAGATATCTTCAGTAATCATTCTATTTTTCTTCTGCTTTCAAAAACCCTATTAGCCACGACGGGTGAAAACATGTTGCTGCCATGCACTGAAAAGAGGGTGTCAGTCCATTTACAGTTCATTTTAAAACGCCTTGTGAAGTACGTTCACCTGTGAGTTAACCTGTGTGAAAGAGTGGTGAAAGCACATTACCACAAGACCACAAGGGCACTGAAAGGCCTCTTACTATATTAAAACTTAACACCTTTGTACTTTTACTAAGCATCTTTTGCATTTTTACCTGCCGTCTTTGTACTTGTTGGTGCATATCACAATGTGAGCGGAAAGCACAAAAGCCTCTTTCTCTCTGCAAAAAGAAATCTTCAGTCTGTCTTGTTTTAGAACTGAAAAAAAAAAACTGCTGCCCTTGGTGAATAAAAATATAGCTGCAGCAATGTTATCAAACTGTTTTCTAACTTGAAGATTTTCATTTCAGCCAGACTGAGTTTGATATCAGGCGTGATCATTCAAGCTCAAGCCAGGTGAACTCCCCTATGGCTGCACAGGTACGCTGCCAAGCTAACCATTAGCCAGCCTTCACCCTACTCATCGGTATGTGTGAAGCGGTTTGTCATGAACCTCTGTGCGTTGGCACATTCTCCACTGATGATCATGTTAAAGTCAACTTTTGACTCTGACCAAATCTGTGGCAAGACGATGGGTTCAGTTTTACAAAAGGCAGTCAGCAACTTTGAACCAAGACCCAGGCTGCTAAATGAACAGATACTACCATTTCCACTGAAAGAGCGCGCTGAGCACAGGCAGTGGTGATTAAGGTAGTTGGACTACTGCTAGTTTGGCTCCTTCTGTTGCTGAGCAGCCCAATCAGGAAGATTATTTTCTCCTTTACGGCCAACTTGACCTCCTGGGAATTCAAATGTATTTGAATGGATGAGACTGCCCTCATTACGGATTTAAAGGGACTCACAGGTTGAGCAGTGGTAGAAAATGAAACACCCTCCAGGAGATGTGCTCCAGAGAGTTTGATGCCAGGTTCCTAGGAAAAAAGAAGAGAGAAAATACAAGATTTTATTAACATTCATTACACAGCCTTGTTGAATCCTCAATTCTGATTGGTCAGTTACAACACTCTACTGTCTGCTATTTCTGAACAGCAGACCGCCGCTGACGATGGACGCTGTTCTGGACCATGTCCAGTCATATCAATCCGAAGAAAGAAAAAAGGTTTCCATTACCCCACCAGTAAACACCATGGGAGACTTTTCCATTATTCATTTTAATATTTTTCAAGAGCAGGAACCCTTTGATTTGTGGTTAATGGCTGAACTGTCTCCACTGAAGAAGAAAAAAGGGAACAAGAAGACAGTGTAGAAAAAATGAGAGGTTAAAAGACACAGAGAGTCTGGTCCTGGTCTGGGCTATGGAAGCGCTTAAATACTGGTTAATCGAAAAGAATGACAACAACCTTTTGACACATCCGGGGTAAAGAAACTCAATCAGGTTCTGCAGCCATTTATTGCATCTATTCCAAATAAAAAAGGACTCAATTGTCAGTTACATAACAATCAGGACTGGTACATGTTGACTTATTTCAGAGTTTGACACAATAGATGCTGCCCTCAAATCCAGCAGTAAGGTATTCACATCTAGAACTGATGTAAAACATGAAAGACGTCAGGCAGCACCAGCCCTCCTCTGAGCCACAGATTCACGGCTCGTCATGCGTTCAGAGGCGATGTCTGTGAACACAGCGAGCGGGCTGGTCTGAAAAGTGTGGTTCGACGTACAGCTGGCAGGACGAGGCAGAGAAGGCAACAGACACTTAACAAGGGACTCTTTTATTCTGAAACAGGACCTTTCGCTTGCCCACAATGCTAAGACCAAGAACCATAAAGATGCCAAAGATCCATGTACAGAAAATCACATGAGGTGCATCTTCGCTGGGGCTGGCAATCCAAACTGTCCCGCTGCCAGTTTTAAGAAGCATTTATCCCTTTGTCCTCCTAAGGCTACAGCTAAAAAAAGACCAGCAGCTACTGTAACAGACAAGCAGTGTGGTACTCTCGTGAGCCCAGGGAGCACAATTTCACTGAAACTGTCAAATGTTAGTGAAAACAGGACAGGATTTGAAGGAGATACACCAGTCACAGCTTGAGGATCACAGCTGTCCAGCTCCTCTCTCAGGCTGGTCTGGACACCAGCGTCTGGATTCAGGGTTTATTTCGTAACAATGACCCGCTCGCTGCGCGTTAACCCTTCCTGTTCTGCTTTTTTATAGCAACAACACTTATGCAAACTATGTTGTACCTAGTTCAGGGTTAGGGTTAGCTTCTACATATGAGACTTCTGCTTTGCCTACTCTTTACTTTCCAGGTGGCAAAAATAGCTGTTTTTCTAATAGCTTAATATTTAGCATGAGGGGAAAGAACCACCTGAACAGACAAAGACACCTGTACAGTCAATAAGGGAACCGTACCTAAGCAGTGTATCTGAAATGTGTTTTGCGATCTACTCAAATGTTGTTTTGAGAAAGAGTATAAGTCAGAAAAACAATTAACTATTCTCAGGCCAGATAAAAGAAAAAATAAAGTAAAGATGGTCTTTTCGTCGACGTGAGACAGTCCTGTTCTGCAGTTGAGTCACGCTGTGATTTGATTGCTCACTTTTACAGTAATTCTTACCTGCTTTGAATTACTCTCAGTGGAAAATGTTAATGCATCCAAATGGGTTCTGATCAATTACCTTGGCAAGTATTTCACACCAGCCAGGAGCTACATTCACAAACACCTCCAGCACACCTCTCAGTGTTTGCTTAGAGTTCAGTACATTAGGTGATTAGTCCGCAGTCATAAACACCTCTAGGAGGAAGGACGCTGCTCAGCTTCATAGACCGGAAAATCGCATTTGGGTAAGTAAGTTTTTATTGTGGAAATTTTACCAGTTATATACAGTGTGCTGGTTAAAAACACTGCTACTTTTTAACCATGCTAGCTGCACGGCTGCACGATCAATGGCAGCACATACTGGACGGATTGCATGACATTTCGACAGTCACATTCTCCTGAAGGTTTGATATTTGTGGATTTTACAAGAAATATCTCAACAATTATTAAATGGACTGCCATCAAACTTGGTACGCACATTAATATCCCCCTCAGGATAAACTGTAATCACTTCGATGATTGTCTGACTTTTCATCTTGCACCATCATCAGGTCAGAATTTCAATTTGTTCAATACTTTTGGTTTGCTTTATACTAGTTACCTGCAGAACTAATGCCACTCCCATGAGCCTCAGCTGTACTTTGTGTTTTTGTGCCAACAGAAAATCTTAGCAAGCTATCATGCCAAACTAAGATGGTGAACAAAGTAAATAAATAAATATAAGCCCCTGTGGTTTCCACTTAATTAGCATGTTGACATTAGCATTCAGCTTAAAGCACCCTTGTGCCCGAGTACAGCCTTAAAAAGCAACCAGAGAGGTGTGGGCTCTTATGTCTTGTTTAACTTTTAGCATTTTCAAAAAATGTAAAAACCAACGACAATAATATAATCTGACTAAAATTGTGCATGTCAGGCTATCATAATAAACCTGCGGGCTGCATTTCTTTTCGTCAACCCTCTCAGGCCACTAAAATATCATCACAGTGGGTCTCATATGATCCTCAGACAGCCAAGGAACCAGGCTGTAAATAAAACTCCCTCAGAAGATGACAAAAAGCCACACTGGGGAGCGTGCACATGGAAGCCAATACATATTCACTCTGGCAGGGCCAAGGGTTCAATTATTTGTTTTCCTTGCTCCCAAAAGTTCATGTCAGATGGGTTAGCCATTGGGGCTTATCCATTACCAGCTCGATTCCTGCCCGGGTCCACAGGGGAGAGCAGAGACGGGAATAGCGGTCGTTTTCTTTGCGCCAGTCTTAAGAACAGAATGCAATTACATAAATGACGACTGACCTCCGGGACAATCGTGGATGAAGACGAGAGCACAAGGGAAGAAAGGAAAGTGAAGCTGATGCAGCCTCTACATCCACTGCTTTGTTTGGCTATAGTCCACCCCCCTTAATCTCAGAAATACATCTGTCACACAGAAGCCCCTATCCTCCACCCAACCCCAGCCCACCCTCTCCCTCCACAGTGAAATATTGATTAAGTGATAATGGACCCTTAGTGGAGTGTATTTATTATGCATCAGTTGTCGATAATCCGCCAAAGTGAGCGAGTAAAAGGTGACTGGTGGATGTCTTCTCCAGTTTCTCGAGCTCACCCCGCCCACCTCACCACCAGCACCTACACGCCCCCCCCCCCGGTCCTCGAAACCCGCCTGTCCTTTAGATAAACAACATCGGACATGTCGCACACTCAGTAAAACGATGAGGACAAGATGGTGGCGATAAGGGTCAGCTGCTGATGAATAGACGGAGTAGATGGTTCCAGTCGATAAGTCCTCAGTATTCTTTATTGCAGTGCCTGGATTGAACAGCCAAACTGTTCACAAGTTATGTCACTTTTAAAAACTGAATAAATGTGAAAAAGGTTGCAATTTAACAACCAGGGTGCTTCCTAATTTGTTTTCTAAAGTACTGCTAAAAAAAGGAGGTGGTTACCACTGAATTGATTTTTACCGACAGCTCACAACAGGATGTTTCTGTGCTACAGTGTGTTGGAGCAAACAGGAAAACAAATAGTTTTTTGTCATTGACAGCAGAATTTATTGACGTTGAGCTGCAATTAAAGATTATTTTCACTATCACTAATACTTAATCTGATGATTACTTTTCCATTTAGTTAATAAAATATCAGTAAATGGTGAAAAATGTCTCCAAATAGCCTGTTTTGCCTGACCAATGGATCAAACCCCAAAAAATGCTCAATATATAAATACCTATAACTGAGAAAAGCAGCAAAAAGTCACATTAGAGAATCTGGAAGCAATATCGAAGTATACTGATTTGTCTAAACTTGCTTGCAGATGTTATGGGATCAGATGTCACAAACAGCTGGATGGAAGAACAACTATATGCATAATATCCATCAAGAAAGACTCCCTCCAATGAATGCAATTTGTGGTTTCAGTATCTTAAACGAGCTCACAAATTTACCGGACCTGTGGATGAGTAATACACTGCCTGAGACTGAGTCACTGTGATTTTGAGAAACGCAGCTCTCACTTCATGTGACCTGAGCAATATTAAAGGGCCGGCCGAGCACTGAGTGACAGCGACAAATAGGCTGACCCACACACAGGTCAAAACATGACAAGATACGGCAAGACAATCCTTTTGTATCGACGGGGATACTTACACATACTGCAGCTTGAGGTTGTGTTGGAAGGCAGTGGCAGAGATGAACCTCAGCTTACATAATGTGACCGTGCTGGAGAAGGAGAGAGAGCACAATGAGCATTAAAACAAAACACATTCTGACAGAAATGAAGCGTTTCAGAAACACTGAAACTTGAAACTGAGTTTGTGTGAGACAGATAAAAGCAGGGGTTTAATTATTGTCATTATTGGTTATTCTGCCAAAAGCTGGCATATGCACATTGCTTGTTTTGTGCGACCAACAGTCAAAATTTAGTTTACTTCTGTAGAAATACTCAAATTTGAGAAGCCAAAACCAATGAGTTTTAACATTTCCCTGAAAAAATGACTTCAGAGATTATTATTAACATACTTTTACATATCTCAGACAGAAATCTCAATTGATTTCTCCACTGAGCTCATTAAAGATATTCAATCCTACGACTACCAAATGCTTTTGTCAGATGGTGGCCAAAAGTATGTGGACACCTTATACGCATACTTCTGTGGACTTTTGTGTGGGGCTGTTTTTCATGGCTCCTTAGCTCTGTTTAAGGAGAATCCTGACCCATAGTATACAATAATACATAATAATATGTCTCAACTTTGTGGATACAGTTAAGAGATGATGTTTCAACGTGACACGGCCCACTTGCACAACACCAAGGCCAATAAACTGTTTTAACTGTTTTCACTAAGAGTAATGTAACTGACCTTGTTAGCTAAAAACCTACACTGTGATTGTCCAATCACGTCTTAGCAACTGTAACTAAGTGTAGCAAGCCTGTCAAGCTTTGGCTTTCTGCACATGCTGATGCAATGCGTATGGGGCTGAGCGATTATCATTAGCAAGAGCATTAGAAGAGCTTGGAGGATCGTTTTGCTGCTTTTAGCCTTTCCAAAAGCAAAAACTAAAAGTGTAAGAAATGGTTAAAAAATTGGATTTAACTGATCTAATGAAATCGGCTAATGTTAGCATGTCGGGCTAACGACCTTGCTTACAGCAGTAACCAAACATTACTTCCAAGGCCATGGAGCACAAAATTAACTCACTATCCATTTGTCAGGTTACAGATTGCGTTACAGAGCCCCGTTCACAACAAATGCATCCACTCTGTAGTACTGATCCACTGTGTGGAAGACAGTCACGGATGCTATTAAAGCTTAAGCTAGTTATCGGATTGGAAAAAGTTTATACTCCAGCAGCACATCGGTTAGTACTCATCCAAAAAGAGTTTTCTCTTGTAATGTTAAAACTGCTTGAACATACAAATGCATAAGCTAAGCAGCTAAACAGAGTTATGTTACACCAGGCTAGCGGTCTGTGCTAAATGTTTTCCCTACTCTAATATCACAATTTTGCCTGAGAAATCAACAATCTTTTAGCATGATCATTAGCCATTATTAACATTAAACATTAAAAGTTAGCTGGAGACACCTTTTCAACCAAACCATGGAGCTAATGTTAGCTTAATTAGCTAGCCAGCGAGAGCTGATAAAATCTGCCATGTCAAATGTCAAAATGACAACCACCCATCCAAAATGAGAAACCTGCTTTTATTAATCTCTGCCTAAAATTACCTGTTGTTTCAAAAATTACTAAGAGCACCTTATCATTGTAACGCTAAGCTGCGTGTGACGTTCGAGAGCAGAAAGCTTGACAGGCGTAGCAACAGTGAGTGAAAGGAGGCTTACTGAGCGTCAATTGAATGGAATGATGTATTGAGAACTGCAGTAACAGAACAAACAGTTCTCAGTACAGGGTTACACAAGAATACAACAACATGTTAGTCTGCTATCTGGATGCTGAACTGTTAAACATCTGGCTTTGCCTCATACAAAGTTGTCCAAGTTGGGAGAAATGAATTACTTACAGATTCTTCAGCTCTCTGTAGTTAACAAGATCAATTTCTGTTATATTCTCCAGGCCTGTTTGGTTTTCTATGTAGCTGGTTAATAAAAGGGAGAGGGAGGGAGAGAGAGAGAGAGGGAGAGAGTTGCAATGTAAATACATACATTTTGTTATGTCCTTCAGTTTTTTTGCTGTGTAGATATTCAGTTAAGGGTTTTCCATGTGAACAGATAACAGCAAATGATGGATTTTCCACCTTTTAGTGGGGCGGTTTCATACCAAAGACAAGACCACAAAAAGTTTCTCAGGTTCTTTTACTCAAGCTACAGCTGAGAAACACCAATATATTGACGATGACAATCCAACACTGAGAGCAAGAGAAGAGGCTGAAGTGAGTTAGTCGCCTCTGTAATCTTTTTCTCAATTCTCCAGAAGCTAATTACTCGAACCATTTTTAAAGGCACGGTTATTCAGAGTTGGGAGGCACAACAGGATGGAAAGGGGATGAGAAGAAAAAACATGCAACCATAGGAGGGATTGGGAGTTGAAACCATGGTTTTGTGAATAAGTGAGATAACAAGGAAATAAAGAAAAACATAAAAAAAGAAGGGTAGCATCCAAATGCATTGCCACTGACATGTGTCTGACTTCCTTCACATCCACTGAACAAAGTGGTAACAGGCAACAAACCCAGCAGAGATGTCCAGAGACCCACAAACCACAAAGCTCACGTGTGGAGGAGGAGCCTTGAAGGAGACTAACAAGCCTGTTAAAGGAAAGAGAACTTCAACTCCAGCTCATGTGGAAAAAAGAAGAAGCCTTAAGACGTGACGGATAGACGAGGCTGATGGGAAATTCTTCGCAAGCCTCCTCAAAATTACTAGTGAGCTGTAGATCAATTCAGCACTCAATGCAAGGACAGCCAGCTCTTTTCATGAGATGTCTGAATAGATAGCTTGATCAGACCCACCAAGGATCTCACCGGAGCAAACTATCCACCCCATTCTCTGCCCTCCTCCACCTCTCACTGCACCCCCTCCTGCGCCATATATGAATGTTGTCCATTTGGCTTTGGAGGACGCTTCTTTGGCTGGATTCAACCAATGAAGGACTGTATCAGCCTGAATGTCTTCAGTCCTCTCTTGAACACATCATAATACCTTTGAGAAAGCCTCCATTTACTACTAAAATGAACCATCTATAATAAAAAACTGCATTATTATCAGGTCTCTGCCTTGAGGTGACCACAATGGAGGATGATATGTGCATCAATGTCAACCAGACACATTAACATATTTCCAAGGCAAGTAAAATAAGCATGAATTACTTAAAGGTCAGCTTGTTGGATGCAAATCTCAAGGAAAACTTATTACTGCACAACAATTTCAGAAATGCACTAAGCAATTAAACAAACCCCGGCAGGTTTTACGTAAACAACAGCAAACTCAAACTGAACCTGAACATGTGAATAAAATGAAAGTAGAGAGTACAGAAAGATATAGCATCGCAATCCTATACAATTCACGTTAAAGACTCATGACAGACAACTTTTTTCAGATATGCTGTATGTCTGCAAACAGACATACCTTTGAAGAGCTCCTCCAGGCATTCTTTCAACAAAAAAGTTGAATTCCTTTGTTCAAAATCTTTAAAAATATCCATTTCTTCTCCATCATTTAAAAATCTAAAATCTCTGAACGTGCAAATATTTTTCATTTCATAACTGTTGGACACAAGATGTCTCCCACAGTCACTGAATGTAACTGTCACACACTGTCACTACAGGTGGCTCCCCAGCTGATTTTTTACATTAAGACAAGATTTCTGAAATTTTATGTTTAAATATGCAAATGATGTATCTATTAGATATGGGCTAATTTGCATACATGTCTGGAACATAAATCTGAGCTAAAATAAACACCTAATGTGTATTTTGGATGTTTTCTTTCCACAAGTTAGAAAGAAACTCAGAAGCATAATAAAACCATCCTTTAGCTGATGACCAAGAAAACACTCAATCCACAGCCTTCTAGTGTTAAACACACACATCACTGTGCACAGTGAAGGCCACGCATCCATAAGAATTAACAATAAGAAAACACATTTGTTTGTTTGATTGTTTTTTCAATAAAAATCTAATCATTTACATCCAGTCCAGCTCGATTCTCATTGTACAATATAGTATCACTATGAAACAGCAATGGGCCTCCATGGAATGATGCTGAGAAGTATTTTCCACCACATATATGTGGAAAAATCTTTAATGCACATTTTCAAAAAACTTCGAAACATATTTTAGTCAGAGCTATTTGTGTTATTTCACGACAGATTTCTGTCTTTGTGATTTTCTCTGTCCTCTTCTCACTCGCCTGAAGAGGCAGTTGGAAAAGGTGATGATGCATTGTAATGCAGTACACTGTAACGCACTCATGTAATTCCACTACTTTTACCAATAACTATAAACAGAACTAATTACATTCTCAAAAATAACAGACACTCTAATGGACTCGTTACTTTCTTCTAGACAGCAGACAAATGCATTATAATAGATAATAATATAATGACATTCAACACAGGAGAGAAGACAGACGCAAACACAGCTATGTTAACAGCCATGTCACTAATGCTTAAAAGTATAAACTTGCACAAAAAATGACAATTACCAACATAAACCACCATGTTCTGAACAGACAAAGTGTAAACACTAACAGAAGGATCTGTATTTTGGAACATAAAACAGCAAAAACTTTCCAAACCACTTAGGTATCATGATACATGCATCATGATAAACATCGTTATCTGGATACGAAATGACCTAAAGTATGTCGGGATATGAGATTTTGGTCACATAGCCCTTCTACCAATGGAAGCATTTCCAAGTAGACATTAAAAAGTAACTAAAAAGTTACTTTTCACAGTAACACACTACTTTCTGGTGGAAGGAATCAGTAAAGTTTTTAATGAGGGATCTGGAAACTGTAACAAATTGCTATTTTTCATTAACTAGCGCAGAATTTAGCAACATTTTAATCAAAATCTGATGACAGGAAATGCATATTCACATTATCCTGGAAAAACATTCCATCCAAAAGTTCAACTGTGTTGAACTCTGACCCGAGCTGCGCTGACCTTTGTGGTCAGCCAATTGCTGTTGACCACTGAACTGAAAGAGGGATGAAAACATTCATTACATGCCTTCGTGAGTTCCCAGAACTGTGCCTGTCGAGAGCCGACGAAAGAGACTGCAAACACAAGCTATTGTGAATCTAAATTTTTGTTGAAATGCGGTAGAAAAAAAAAAGCTTTTAAAGTACATTTTGTTGAGACACCACCGCAGGTGCTGAAGACAGCAGACATCAGATTCTGGTTTCTAGTGGGTCATGTGACACATTAGGGCTGCAGCACTTTCAATGCTTTCTATGGGTCCTGTTCTCTGGAGAGAGCTTCAACCTTTGCTCCTGGTATGCTGCTATTTCTGATTACAGAGAATTTTACAGTAATGATTATCACCAGATTTAAGGTTTTCTTTAAAGCTTTTCTGTGTAAAATCTGTACTGGGATTCACAAAACAAGCTGTGAAACAAATGCAGTAGAGTAAAAAGTGAAGCATGTAGATGTGAAATGTCGAAGTAAAAGAAGAAAGTAGCATAGACAGATACAGATAAGTAGAGATACTGAAACACAGTATACTTTATAACTGAATATAGATTTTTTTCCATGGTATTTTAGTGTGTAGTGCATACGCCAAGAAAAATACCTGCAGTAATTTCTACTTGATGACAGCCACTTTCAGCATGTGGCATTGTTTCAACCTTCCAGTTCTCTGTTTGTCAGCTGGAACACACAAACCTTTTTATTCATGTCTGATTGACCCACACAGCAATAATGTGATTACAGGGCAGGTGGGCCCAGGATCACCCATCGCCCTTACTTATTGGATTGAGCCAAGTGGGTTGTATATCATCTATTGTTCCCGGGTGGGGGCATTGACTGGCAATTCACAAAATTGAATTTATAACTCAGTGTATGATGAATTTCGGCCCCTGTTCCACAGTTAATGGCCCCTTGTTTGTTCGCCTATATTCCCTTGCACTGCCAATACAGCAAAGTGTTGTTGTTTGCTGGCATGTAGAGCACCGCGGTAAACAGAAGCAGAGAAAGGACCGCTTACTTATTGATTGAACGGTTCGGAGAGAATGTCAAGCCTCACCCTGTGCTCTGCGAAACACGTTTAGCTGCAGGTACAAGGAAATACCTCTGAGGTAAGAGAGAGAGGGAGGGAAAAGAGAAAAAAGAGGGGGGCGGGGGCGGGGAAGCAGAGGTGAGTGGGGTATAGGTGAATAGAGGCAGAAAGCGGCAGTAAATTGACTCGCTCCAAAAAAATAGCGTTTCACAAATGTAGTTCCTTCTTAACAAGTGCTAATTGCTCAGATCCGGGGACAGGAACAAAGAGAGAACAGCATGGTGGTGCAGAGAGTGACATTTACTTTTCCATGTTGGAGCTGATGGTGGGTTGCATAATAATACATCAGTCCTCTTTAAATCACAGGTGGTCAGTTTCTACTTCTTTTTCCACCCAAAGTTTCAAAAAGCCAATTTTAAATAACAGTCATCTGCTGCAGACATGCTGTACTTGAGCGAGAAGTCTCAGCTCGTCTGAGCAATAACTTAGACGGGTTTTATTCAAACACATTCCCCCGGGGATGCCAAGTATGGCTGTAAAGGACTACCTACATCAAACTAGCCTCAAAAACACAGCATCAAGTGAACATCATCAGCCATCTTGACTTTGTCATCTTCTGGGCACCAGTTGAACCGCAGCAAAGGAACATAAATTAGATCAGAACAACCTCAGGTCAGTTCATCAGAAAAGGAATTTATATTTGAGGCTCAAAAATTGAAAAATACTTTCTCCAGCCTTTGTATCACTGATTACAGCATGTGAGTCTCAGCCATGAATAAAACTATGGTACATGTATGTGAAGTACTAAATTTGGTAACCTTCAGAACAAAGTACAGTACCTTGACCTTCTCCCTGTAGAATATATCGTACATGTCAAAAAGGTTTGTGGTTTATTACAGTGGGAGCACATAAAAAGCTCCAATGAAGTCACAGAGTTTGTGCTTGATGATAACTTTTAGGACTTGATCAAACCACACAGGTCTAATGAAGCTGAACTCCTCATAAATGATACCAAAACATATATCTACTTCAAAATTTGGAATATAATAATGTATTTGGAATAATTATGTTTTTAGAAAAGAGTCAGATTTGAAAGCGAGTTTCAGAGGCTTTAAACAAAAACTACTGTAAATGAAGATTTTAATGGCTGACGTGGTGACAAAGCGTTTCTAACACTGCTAACAAAAAAATGGCATCACAGCAAGAAGGAGGTTTAAAGTCAAATCCTGAACTTGGCAACATGTGACCAGATAAACTTGATGACATAAAAAACAAAAAACTGGAGTAGTAAGGTTTTCCTGGTGAAGTCAATAGACCCTGAAGACCCTGAGGCCACGCTGTGATGCACACTGGATGATAAGACATAAGGTCCCGTCACTCTACGCCACATATTGTCAGGAGTAATCCATAATTGATTTCCATTGACCAGAGTGACTAAATCACTGCCATGCTAATGAATCTCATATAGCAGTATTTACATCAACCAGCATCTGGCCACCATGAACACGAAGAACAAACTCGTGATGCGAAAACATGATGAATCAGACTATCAATTAATAAGAATTAAAGAAATCCTGGCAGACAATTTGTGATCTTCAGGGACTCAAGCCAGATATTCTCCAAATTTGCTGTTGTACTTTGGTGAGACATCATCATTATCTCTTAGAAACACAACTGGACAAGCATACAATGCTCGTGTCTGAACTCTGCTGATAACAAATTCATGTCACAAATCATGAGGAATTAACAGAATATTCAACTTGAAGGAAAACCATCATTCATTAGCATGCAGAGAAACACTTGTTGTTCTCAGTCAAAGCATTGGAAAGCAACTCTACTGCACAAAGTTGAATGACACAATCAATGTAAGAGCTCCATCTTCCGCCATCACATACTTCTGTATCACTCAACCAGAAAACCTTACCACTTACTGTAGAGTCATTTCTATGATTACAATGTTTAGCACGTGACAACAGACTCTCCCCACAAAACCCCAAATGACGAACAAATATTCTCCTAACCTGAAACCAGATGATTCGTGAAGTCAGTTGAAAATGAAAACCAAAACTTTGCACACTGAGACACTCCTCACTAACTCATCACCAACCCAGAGTGATAATCGGAACACAAACAGAGAAAATCAAGCTTTCCAAACTACCAATATCACGGCAGGTCAGCGCGTCGGGTACACTCTCTGAGAGGCACATGCAGAGCAGGTAACACATCATACTCACATCTCCGTCATGTTCTCGCTCTCTTGCGGTGCCAGCTCCGGGATGCTGGTGATACCATCGGGCTCCATGCACTGCAGCATGGCGAAAGAGCACCTGCAAGCCGACGGGCAGCCTCCCAAGATGGGCGCCGGTGCTAGGCTGAGCAGGGCGAGCACCAGCGCCAGGGCCCGGGGTGCCAGAGCCATGCTCAAAAAGAGGATCTTCTCAGCACCAGTGGAGAGGTTTGGCAGCTGTGCTTGGAGTTAGTGTCTGTATAGTTCACCTAATGAAGAGTCAGTGAGAGAGGCGAGGGGCTTTCAGACAGTGGCTCTTCACGTGGCTCTCTGGCAGGGTTAAGATCCCAGCTGGTCGGGGTCTGGTACTGAGCCACAGCTGTACTGAGCAGCAGGAGGGGCGGGCAGGCAGGCAGGCAGGCAGGCAGGCAGGCAAGGGGCCTCTGGGGACATGGTGGTAGTGGGCTGCAGCCTCTCTCTTTCTCCCTCTCTTCCTCTCCTCCACAATGAAGGGAGGGGCAAGATAACAGGGGCCACAGTCACCAGACACCTCGGAAAGCGAGAGGGGAAAGAGGGAGGGGTTGGGGTGAAGGGTGTGTGATGATGATGATGAGAGGAGGAGATGGGATATGGTGATGGAGATCTCATCTGCTCCCTCTGGGTGAGAGGTCTGCTGTCCCGCCAGCAGCTCCAGGCGCAAACAGAGCCAAGAAGTCAGGGCTCCTGGGTGCCTGGATGCAGGCAGCTGCACTCTCACACCAGCGCAGCAACATCCTGCTGTATGGATGGATGGAGCTCTCAGTCCCGGGAGAATTGATTGTTGGAAGGTTTGTGATTGTTGAGACTTGGGAGGTCAGTGATGAATTTAATGGCTGTGGAGGAGTGGGAGGGGTGGTGAGCCAAGCTATCTACAATAAGCTGTTTTTCAACCGTGTGAACTCCCAGGAGGATTTAATAATAGGAAATGAAAGCAGAGGACTATAGGTCTCTGAGTTAGTTGGTTGTCATCACAAGAGCATACATTGCTTTGAGCCTTGCGAGGCTTATACACAACTTTCACACAATGTGATCTTGAAGTGCTCGATAGGCAATCTTTCTTTCACTAGTTTCAATGGGTATGTACAACAGTTGGCTGATAGCTACTCTCCTATACTTTGCTGTCGAACCTAACACAGTGTGCTAGTGTCAGCATTTGGATTTTCAAAATGAAAAATCTTCTATAGACATGAAATCAGGCACGAATGTTCCATAGAAAGCTCCTTCTGAATGAATTTTAGACCATTATCAGACCTAGCCTGTGGTTGAGGATGGCAGCTCGAGGCTTCATCAGCCGCTACTAGCACAGCACACCCAAATCTCAGACTGAACTGTCATCTGTCAAGTTGTATTGTGGGTAATGTAGGAGCCAGATTTTGATAAGGAAGAAGAATGTGAGGAAATAGAGGACGGTGTCTTCGGTTCTGCTGCATTCATTTTCACACTCTTCTTTTTAAATTGACCTTAATGAGTCCAGCGGTCTTACAGAAGTGAACTGCTAATCTGGTAGCATACTCTTTTAAAGTTACAGTGAAAGGGAAGCTCAGAAGTTGATGATCTGGTTTAAGAGTTGTAAGAGGTGGAGAGGATACCAACATAGGCCAACAAGGCAAGGGTCAACAGACAGACGAAGACGGCCAAAGACGACAGCAGGTTAGTTTTCAGGAGTCAACTTTGTCTGAAAAGCAGCAATGGGGTAACTCTGGTAAAACTTGTTTATCAGTCTGCAACATTTTTATTATTTGTATATTATTTCTGACAAAGCAGTACTTTGCCACTGTAATCAATCAAGATTGTAGCAAGTCAACCGTCCTCGACAGAGTACTAAACTCAAAGATATCCAATTGACAACACAAAACAGAGAAAAGCATCAAATCAGCATTTGTGAAGCTGCAAACAATCGTTGGCATTTGCGCTTGATAAATGACTTGTTCCAGCATAAATGTGAATAATATTTCCTGACCACCTTCCACATTACAGACCTCTGTGAGCTTGTAAATGAAACAATGCCGTGCTGGCAGGTGAAGTCCACACTGCATCACTGACAGAGGCTCTAATCCTGTAACTGCTAACATTAACTTGCTGCAGAGACCTGGCGCTGTCCATAACACTCACTCTATGTTCTTTATATGAGCTTTTTTCCCATGGGACAAATACTGTGCCCCACCCCCATTCCTCTTAGTTACTCTGCACATGAGTAAGGTCATAGTGTCCCGACCACAATTACTGGCCATAAGCTGAATAGCCATTTTTGCTGCTGTCATCAGGATTATCTGGTGGCTTAATTACTCTTCCTTTTACTCCCCTTTTTCTTGGTCTTAGATCAGCAAATAGTGTGGAGGGACGAGCATCTTATCCATGGCTAAAGTGTTCAAGCAGATCAGTTAAAAGGTGAAACACTCAATGAGAAGCATCTGCTGGGAGGTGAAATGAACAACATGATCATATCATATAAGCAGGTTGGACCACTTCCTTTAATTGTCCAGCTTTATTTGGCAGTTTACTGTATACACTGCGCATACTTACATGTGAAGTCTGGTCTCATTCTGTGCTCGAGTTTCCCCAGTGTCAACAGACAGTGGTGCACATTTGATGGATTGCTATGCCACGGATATTCATGATGCCCAGAGGATGAATCCTAATGCCTTTGGTAATATCATGACATTTCCTCTAGTACTACCAGTAGGTCAATAGAAATATCTCAGGATGGATTGGCCTCAAGTTCAGTCCAGACATTCATATATCCCAGATGATGTATCCTACTGACTTTGGTCCTCCATTGACTTTTTCTGTAGTTTTTAATTTTGTGTGAAACGTCTCGACTATTACATGGATTGCTATGAAATCGCCCACCTTAGAATAATTTGGATTAACTTTAGGGATCCCCTGACTTTTCATCTGCAGCCATCACCAGGTCAAAACTTCAAATTTGTCCAATACGTCAGTTCATGAACAAATACCTAAATTAAAAAATAATAATTAAAATTAAATGGTAGCAAGCTAGCGCTAAACTCAGATGGTCTGAACACAGAGCTGCTAGCATGTCTGTAGACTTTTGTTCAGTGTTGAACATCTTTTCATTTTATTGCGTTTGCTCTATTACGTATCTCTGATTTCCCTCCAGTTTTCTAACACTGATGTCACCTGTCTTACATCCAAGTCAGTGATAAAGTACAGAAAGAGTTAGTTACCCTCTGTTCATGTTTTCCTCTGTAAGATATAGATATATATTCATTTTCTGGGAAACTGCAGTTAGTCACTTGCTATAAGGAGTCTCCATCATAAATCAGCAGCAACACAATAAACCCTGATACAACAATAACCAATCAAGTCATTTGCATGCACCGCCCACACACATCACAGCTTCCTCCAGAGGCCCGGTAACTCTACTAAGTTGACGATTAGAATTAAACATCCATTGAAATGTGCCTGTTCTAAACAATGGATGAATATGAGACATGATATGAAGAGTTTAATCCAGCAGCTGAATAACATATTGTCTATTCTTACATGATGATAAATGATACGGAGATAAAGCTGCTTTCCATAACATACTATGGCCTGTGTTTTTCCAAGCTTTTATGTTTTTGTTCCACAACATTTTTTTTGGAAACAAAGTCAAAGACTTTATGTACATGTGCATGATTGTGTTCTGTCTTTTGTCTCCTGATTTCTAAGTGGTGCAGCTTAAGTTTACCAAAGCATGCTCATGTCTGTCCGTCCTCCTTATTTCAATGCACACAATTAATTGGCAGACAGCCTCATTTCCGACGAGCCATATGACAATTTTCAACCTCACATCATTTGGAAGTAGTGGACATTTGACAGATAATAATGGCCTCATTTCTCTCTGGGTATTTAATTAGATTACTGTTTTTATGGATTATGGTGATTGATGGCCATAGAAGGGGTTAATTGCGACACTTGGCTTTTGAATCAATCTCCCCCTGTCACGCCAAAGATAAATACACTGGTTAGGACTCCACTTACAGGGAACAGACACAGTCACTGTTGCATCCTGTGTTATAGACTTGACCATGTTACCAGCCATATCTCCACCATGTGTCCCCAACTTCCCCTCTATATCTCGCTTGTGCACACACACTTGCAAACACGGTGCATATCTTCAAGAAATCAACGCATACAATGAGATGAAAGGATTAAGCCTGATATAACTTCCTCAGCGACATGGAGCTCCATTGTTGTCCCTAGACTGAACATCAGTGAGCTACACCGTGGGTGACATGTTCCTCCATTACAAAAATAAATAAATAAGAATCCCACTCACACACTGCTGCTGAAAATATTCTCCAGACACCAAATTTGCATTAATCCACAGCTGAAAATAGTCTCCAACAAATGTGTGATTTTCTGCTGTCTGACTGGTGTTTGCTAAAAACTACAGCGCCCACCTGGTTTAAACATTTATTTTGCCTAATTAGCCATGCTAGCAGCATGGCTTTGAGGATGGTTATGTCTGTCATTCTGTCAGTAAATCCACCACTTGGGATTGCCATGAAATGTTATGAATGTACAGATATTCACAGTCCACAGAGGATGAATCCCACTGACCTTTCCTGTAGCACCACCAGCAGGTCAAAGTATTCACTTACACTGCAATACATCTCAACATCCAGTTGACGGATTCTTTACATTCATGGTCCCCAGATGATTTCCCCGTAGCGCCGCCATTTTCAGTTAAACGCCTCAACAACTACTGGATCTGGTTCAGACAACCACGCTCCCCTCAGGATGAACCGCGCTAACTTTGGCGATCCCTGACTTTTCATTTAGTGCAATCATCACGTGAAAATTTAAATTTGTCCAATGATGATTTTGTCCATTTGATGATATGACAAAATACCTGGAAAACTAATTCCACCCCCATCGGTTGTTATGTGCTAATTAGCTAATGCTAACAACCTAAACAAAGAGGGTAAACTGATTCAACTGACACAAGCATGTTAGCATGGTCATTAGCCGTGTTTCCATCATTATATTTTTCTGCACATTTTGAAATATGACATTAGAAAACATTAATGGAAAAGGCAAAATCTATTACAGACATGCATAACAGCCTATACTGCCAATTTCTGATGAAACTATACTTTACGTAGTCTAATTTATTTGCTACAAACAAGCTGATGGAAATGCGACTAATTCACTTTTTTCCTTCTTCTTCTGGGTACAGCCTCACAGAGCCACTGGCGTTGCTGTTTTCCACCAGCGTCTGTATTAAATCAGCATTTCTGACTCTGTTAAGCTTTTCAACAAACACACTGTAGAAAAGCTTAGCTTAAGCCTTTGTTTCTTTTATTGCCTTAGTCTAAAGCAAGCTATATATAGTCAGTCACTTGTCTGAAAGGAAATATCAGAGAGGCACCAAAGAAGAGAGCTTTTTGTAGAATAAGTTCAAAATAACAATCCACTTTTCTTTGACAACTATGTTATAAAAGTCTAAAAGAGTCTTTATAGGTTTATATCTTCATTGCTGCCTCCAGAAGTCTAGAGAAAAATTCCCTTTCATCCTATCACAACAAAAAAACCTCGATAACACCGCACTGTGCATTTAGGTATTGTATGTAATATTATGCACAGCACATCTCAGCTGTGGGGGGTTAAACACGTACAGAGAGGAAGAGTCTAAGAGAGGCTGCACTTCTGTCAGACCCTTAAACAATAATCAATCAATTTCATACTTATGGCCGGCATCGCAAAGAGAGAGAGAGAGAGGGAAAAAGAGGGAGCGGGAGCGTAACAGGAGAATGAGCGGGTGAGTAAAAGCTCTTTTGGACCAAGTACAAGGAAAGGCTCTTACACTTTAAGTGGTAAATGCACATAGCTGCCATGTTTGTATGTAGGCTCTGCTGTGTCTGGCTTCCATTCACTTGCTGTACATTGACTCGTGTACAGAACACTGACATGATGGCTCATGTTACATGTGCTGCTTTTTTCCATCTTTTAATAATGATTTCAAACTCTCTGTGGGAAATTAAAGCATGGATATTAAAGAAATTAATTTGAAGTAAATAATTCAAGTAGATGATCAAAGATTGTTTGCAGTGTAAATCCTCATAATTCTGAATTTCATCTCCAGGTTCTAGCAGCGGTTCCGGACCTTGAGATATTATTACATGATCTTCAGCAGAAAATGGGAGTTCAATTGTTGGTGTTCAAATGTCCATTTTGGAGCATTTAAAGGACTTTTTTAAAAATTTGTGACTCAAGTATGCAAATCCAAACATCTCCAGTTCTGTGACAGTTTGGGCAGATTTCATCTGCTGATGAAGGTCATGTGATACGATCAAAAGCTCGAGAATAGCTAATAAATGGATGTTGTGGTGAGATTGCTTCCCCAGCTGCTGTTTCCAAGGCCAGGATTGCATTTTGAATTTTTACATGACATTTAATCGTTTTTTATCAGTATGGAGGCTCAAGTGTGTCGCCAGAATTCTCCCACTTTCAGCAAATGATTAATTCAGTGCATTTGTTGGGGACTATTTTCAACTGTGGATTAACACACATGTGATGCTCTAGTGAGTAGAGCAGCAGGACTGTATGTGATTCTGACTAAAGACAATGTTGTGCTGCTGTTTGAAACTTGTGTCCACAGTCACAACATAAACTAATCTGAAGTCTTCTGTGGGTCTGGAGGATGCTGTCAATGCTCCGGGTTTTTGGACTTGAGCCAAAATCTGCAGTTTTTCTTCACTTTGTCTCTTGTGAGTCCCCCAACTTTCACTTATGAAAGTGAAAAACTAAACCAACGAAGCACCTTAATATAACTCCCTTTCACATGTCCTGTCCTCTCTGAAGTCTTCAGGGAAATGGAAGCCTTGGCTGGATCAACAGAGGATTGAATTTTATATCCTCTCTAAAAACATAAGCACATTATTCCAAAGTAATGACCTTGTATGAGTTGGTCTTAAAGTTTTTTTTTCCTATTTTTGTTTTTTTAATGTAGCTACGCTGAAAAGGCCCCACTAAATACTGAATACTTATGTCTTGAATATAATCATTTGTCCTCAGTGCTCTTTTGCAAAATTCTATTAATTCACAAGAGTACTCAGCAAGTTTTATTTGGTATTCGGCTGAAATACTGCAGGTCGATGACCTCCTCAGCTCTGCAATTGCACCTGGGATAAGGTCCATCTCATTACAAAGTAATATGATTTATATCAGTGAGACATGAAAGTCCTCTTTTCATACTTCATCTTATCAAAATGAGGATGAAATTAAATCTGTTTCCAATTCCGGTCTTTTTTTCTCCATTTGATGAAAACGTGGGTTTTTCATCCAATCAGTTTTATATAGAGACACAGGCATTTCTTACACTTCTATGACACCTCGGCTAAGGACTTGCACTTCTTACTTGCTAACTGATGCATATAGAATCAAGCCACTGACTTTTTGTAGCCCTTTCAGTAACTGAATACAACTCTGAATATGCGTGTAAGCTAAAGAAATTCTCAACAAAAGCACTTTGGTTAAGGTTGGGAAAGGATTCTGTGTCATACTTTAAGTGCCATGTTCCACTGACCTGCAGGTGGCTGTAACACACCAAGCAACACAGAAACGCACCAGCATGGCAGAAAAGAAGAAGACTGGTAGCAACTAAACATGGGTGTTTTCTAAGGAAAGAAATGCATTCAGCATGCTGGACGTCAATGATACAGTTTTGGACGTTTTTTGGAGTGACGCTGAACATAAACATAACTTTGTTTACAAGAAAAACCATCAGCGCATCTTCAACCAGCGAGGTGATCTTCCCTCAACCTTAACCAAATGCTCTGCATTGCCTAAATGTAACTATAGAATGTAATAATAATGATAATAATGATGTATTTCAAGAGCAGATATTGTAGTGAATTAAATAAGTTGTCAGTTGATGCTTAGCAAATTTAGTATGGGAGATTGTTCGTAATCATATTGCTAAAAACATAATTTGGGCAAATTACATTCCTCCCTTGCAGGTTTGCAGTAAAGCAGTGATAAAAAAAAACAGACTTAGCATATATAAAATAGCTGCATTTATTTAGTTTGAGCATTTATCTCTAAAAAAATCAGTCATAGTCAAAACTCACAATGAGAGGCGTGACAAGCAGTGTATAAAGGTGCAACACCAGCAGGGGGCGATAATGAAGGGAGCAAGAGGCCAAACATAGAATAAAGGGCAACAAGACTTTGACGCAGGTGACTGCTGCTGGGGTTTCCCGTATTGAACCTAAAGGCAACACTGACTTGCTTAAATGTATGTATGTACGTTAACTGAAGTAACGTACGTAACTTAGATCACGTCATGTAATTTAACTTATGTACGTAACTTATGTATCAAATATACTTATTTTTAATTTTAACTCATACAATGAACTTTTTCCTAATTCTAACCACGTAGTTTTGGTGCATAAATCTAACTAGCCTGCAACCATCAGCTCAAGTGTTTATTAGTGCTGTCAAAAATATTGCATTATTAACGCGTTAACGCAAATCCATTTTAACGGCGTCATTTTTTTAATCGCAAGATTAACACTCTTTGTGACCGAGTGAAATTGTAGTTTTTTATAAGCTGTGGCAACTGCTAGTAACGTTAGGAAAACTACAGAATCCGATTGTAAACAGGAAACAAAACAATAGGCACGCCCCATGCACATGTTTGGTCTTGCCTGCTCGCTAGCTGTAAAAAAGTAGGCTACTGGTTTGTGTGGATGTCAAGCGCGAAACGCCGAAATGGATGTGAGCAAGATTCTGAATGGAAAGTTTAGTTTCAGAAAGTTACCAGATGGGTCGACTGACAAGACCAAAGTTATCTGTGTGTATTGTTGGTGTGAACTGAATTATCACCGCAGCACATCCAGTCTGAAATACCACTTGATGGCCAAATACACGGCTAATGCAAATTCTCCGCCGCCTCTTTGTCAAAACCAGGCGACAATGGATGGCTTTCCACAGAGGCATATGGATACCGCAACTAAGAACAAGCTCACTGCAGCCATAGCCAAGTAATGTTCATTCTTTGTGGAGAGAAATAAGAGGCTGAGTTGATAAGCCTCTGGTGAACAAACAGAAGAGCAGTATAGTCTGACTGCTTGTATGTTCAAAGGAAACTTAAGAAAGGAAAGTTTAAGCCTGGTTTAACTGCACTATAGGCTGAGTCCTAGTTTACAATGATGAGCACTTTGTAACTCTATCTTGTATCACCCTGTTTTGATCCCTTAGAAAGGGTTGTTGAAGGGGCTTTTTTGTAACTAGGTATTTATTTTTTTGTCATCTGTTTATTGACAGTGTTAAATTGTGTGAGATTTGATTCATTCAAATGTGAATGACTGCTCAAAGTGAGAATGTTAGTGTGAAATAAAACACTACACGTTGTTGTTTTCAATAAAAAACATTTGCACAAAGCAAGCCTATCCACTTTTCCATGTTGATAACAGTATTAAAATGATCATTAATGGGACATTTAGAATAGATAAAAATGTGCAATTAATTTGACTATGACATTCATGAGATTAATCGGGATTAAATATTTTAATCGATTGACAGCACTAGTATTTATTGCTGCTAACTTGTACTTTTCATGCCCAGGTGAGGCAAAGCGTGACACTGACATGGAGGACGGCGGTGGACCAGCAGGTCTACTGTAGGCTTTGGCGTAATCCCATGTTGTAACGCCACACGCAATCCAAGGAGCTCTGCGGGAGCACATGTCCACTGCCTCATATCAGATGAGGTGCTGTTTAGTACAAGCTGATGGAACAAGATACAGAGAGGGGACTGTGTGTAAGCCATCATACGCTACAGTGTCTTTATCTACAGATCTGGACATCACAGCCCCCAACCCCTCATCAGACAAAATCCTCTCCTCTCTGATCGATACGCCACCAAGCAAAACAACGGTGTTGGGTTTAGCCGTCTCAAATTCTTCATCACTTGGCCTCTCGTCTTTTTTACATTACCCAACCCAGCCAGTAATGCCCAGACCAGTGTGTGTGGTCGCTAGGTGTGTGTGTGTGTGTGTGTGTGTGTGTGGGTTTGTTTTGGGATGAGCATGCACACATTCAGCCCTGTTCGTGTGTCGTGTGCATGAGCTGATGAGTGCCTTAGTATATTCTCAACTACTGTATGCAGCTGCCGTATTTTCTGCCATTATTGTCAGGCGTATATGTGTGTGCATGCCTGTGTGTGTGTGTGTGAGTCTTTGACTGTAAATGTGCCTGTCAGTGTGTGTGCAGACAGAGGGGTAAACCCAGAATCAATGGGCTGGAGTAGGCTGGGGTAGAAGTTTTATCTGTGGGTGCGTGTGTGTAACCAGATCAGCCCGTCTCAGCCCCTCATTAGTAGCTGGGCTGTGGACACCAGAGGCCTCCGAGAGGCTCATGCAGATGAGCAGAAACCTGAGGAGATGTGTTGGGACCGGGGGGGGGGCAGCAGCAGTTAGCTAAGGAGCAAATGAACGACAACAACGTATCTCCTCTCTTTCCCCCTGTCCTCTCGCCATCTATCTGTCTCTGTTGCTGCTGTCCAACTATTGTCTTCCTGCTGTTTTCTCCTAAAAATGCCACACGGAGACTCTTTTTTTTTTAACATGACACCAAGACGACTGAAGTGACCACTGACTGCGCCTCGCCCTGCTTAACTGCTGCTGCTAGTAAATTTATAATAAGTGTGCTTCCATCTACCTGTTTTTTTTGGGGTTTTTTTTTGCATTTTCAGTTTGTTCATTAAAAAAGTAAAAAACTCAAAATAATGCAAAAAAGAGAGGTTGCTTGGTGGGGGCAGAAAAGTGGAAAGACATGCACATGAAGCATTTAGCTCAAAAACCCACTTAAGCTGTTGCTCCACTAAAAATGTCAGCAGACAAAAACATCTGATCTGTGTGCAGCTGTGACTCAATTACAAAATTACTCAAATGAACATAGGAAACAAATGCCATATTTCCTTTTCCAACATTTTCTACATTGCCATTAAACCATAGCAGAGGAAGATTCAGCAGAGTTTGGATGGAAACAACATTATGTTAGAGTGACATACAGGACTCACTGTACTTTATGCAACTGCGAGTCTCAAAAAAAAGCATCTTTTGTCATTTCTGTTGGCTCGAATGACAACTCTAACTAGTAGATTTCATAAGCTGTAGTTAGCCAGATAGCTACTTAAGCTAACGTTAGCTTCATGAGTTGTTGAAATCAGTGTTTCCAGCTGGCTCACAAGAACCCTGATAAAAGTCTGAAATACACAGTTTACAGCTACGTGCATTACAGTATATCAAAGAGTGAGGCCAAAGCTTCATGATATAGTTTTATTGTAGCGTTAGTCTCGCCTGCTGACAGCGCTGCTTCTCTCACAGCCTCTTCTCCACCTCTGTCCACTTTTCTCAAAAAAATGTATTTAGCTGCATCATACAAACAAAACGAGGAACAGTGGAATAAAAAAAAGAAAATTAGCGCCACCCTTGGTTGTGTTGTATTGTTGAAAACCATCTGGGCGGAGGGTCAGTACACTGCAGCAGGGCTGACCGGAAAGCTTAGAGACCGTCCAAGAAAAACAGCGGCATCAGTAATTTTAACGAAAGCCATGCGCCATTTATTCAAATGACAAAGACCTCGACAGCGTCTGCAGGAATTACGACCGCTGTTCACTGCTGAAATGCTACAGGAGCACAGAGGGGAGAGGTTGTCTGGACGGGTCAACGAAACATCGGGCCTGACACGGGAGGCCGCTCTCCCAACAGCCAAACAAGGTTTCTCAATAAAGCAGCTTTCCTTGCACGTAGCCCTAATCTTTTCATGTCTCTCTCAATCAGCCTTTATCATCTTTCTACCAGCCCGTCTGTCTCCATCAGTGCTGCCCAAGCACTTGAACGCACTCAGCATTAGGTGGTGCCAAGGTTGAGTGACAGCGGTTCAAAGGTACAGCCTCCTTACGAGAGGAACTGGGCAGAAAAAAGGACACCCTGTACGGCTCTATACCCTTCCTCAGCAGTATCATGTATTCTTCCATTGTTCTTACAGCTGCAGTCTGCACACACTCACAATTATTCCTTCTCACCAAGGCCACAGATAGTCTCTGTAGCAGGTCAAGTGCAGAGGACTTGACAGGTAATGACAAAAGATATAGCAACTAATACAAATGATAGTAAAAGAGAGTGCAATGAGTGTACAGCATGTGCTTTTTGACTTAAAATAATCCTGTGATGTCATGTCCATGACCCTCCAAATGAAAACTTGATTTTTTAAAAGAAGCTTGTATTAAAATGACTTTTAGTCTGATTTTACATCATCCTGCATTAGCTATTATGTTTTCTGCTGCAGAAGACGCTGATCACCATTGTCCACACTGAACAAGGTCCGCTCCCAAAGAAAGCACAAATAAGCAGCTGACTGTGTGCCACATCTCCTTTTATGTAAGAAAAGAATAACAAACCCTCTTTCACCCACTCAGCTTTCAAAGTAAAAACTGCTGGAGATTTTAAAGTAAATGTAAAATACCAAAAATGCAAAGTCAAGTTCGTCCTGGAGAACATTTTCATACTATCAAATGTTTATTTTAGAATTTCTTGTAAGAAAATAAGGCCAAACAACAATTATTCTGTTTCTGCCCCATGTTGTCATTAAAGCCAATGGGGCTGAATCTAAAATCCACAAAAACTGCCCAGCGCAAGTTAAACATATGAATAAACTGGAAGAATAGGAGATAAGAGATTGCATGTTCTTCCTTTTTCCTCCCTCTTTGTTTGAGTGTCGCTCTCTCGCTCTGGCTCCTCCTCCCTCCAGGCAGCTACATCTCCAGCTCATATCCATGTTTATAAAGAGCTGCTCTCCATTATCCTAATTGAAAAATTAGAGTAAAGTGCCACTTTATTCACAATACATGGCCATAACCCCTCATTCATCTCATGCACTGCAGCTCACCCTGACGGGGCAAAGACAGCGCTTCAGTCTTACTGCGGGGAGATGACAAAGTAAACTATAGAGAGGCGCGCTTCCTGTATTTCTGTCCATCTTCCACACATGCACCTGCAGAACAAAACAAACACTCCAACACACACGTGCACTGCCAGGTCCAGATGATTCATTTTATAATGTTCTGATCATTTTTAAGACCTCCCTCTCACCACACAGACACACACAGAGACACACATGCACACACACTTCCCAGAACTGGCAGAACTGTTTATACTGTTACCATCGGAGGCATTTTGTGACGTCTTCATGTTCTACATCTCATGATAAAAAGGTTTATGGAATACACTTTGTGCAGCTCTGTGAAAAGTCAATAATCCAGTGAAATGCACAGTGGGAACATTATAATCGTGTGCTGCTCTCGTTCTGTGATACGGCGAGTTATTAGCGGAAAATAAAGTACAAGTACAGCAGAACATCAAGCACAGCGGATCCAACTGATGGAGAAAAACAACAGTCCGCTGAGGTGATTGACAGCATTTTCTCGAAACATCCACATTATATGTGACGGTGCTTTTTTTCGGTACACTGTATTACCCTCTGTAGACTTTTACAAGAAAAAGACCAGTAATCAGTGCTTTGTTTGATGTGTACTATAGCTGTAAGTGTCTTTTCTTTTTTTTTCTCCACTACTTTGACTTTCTGCTTTCACTGTTTATGCAATGATTCCACCCAGCCCCAGAAAAAGCTTTTGTTGTTGTAATCACTGAGTCTGGTTAGTGTTTCCTGGTGAATCACTTCCTGTGTGCCAGGAAACAACAACTATTGATGACAGTAACCTTGTTGTATGACCAGAAGTGCAGCCTGGAACAGAAATGCTTTCCCAGAGAGTGTTGCTTAATGCCACTTTTCTGAGTTCGGAAACTACATGCACAGTTATTTCGGTCCTGCAACTGAAAATCCGGTAATTCTGCCTGTAAATTCTGAAATGCTGCCTTGGTGTGTTCGGGGGAAAACACAGCTTTTCCAAAAGGACAGCATAATCCAGGCGGTGTGTGCGATCTTTATAATAGGGCCGTCCAAAAGTCACATAAAATATGGAACGTCCGTGTCCATATACACAAATCAATAGATTCAATTCTGATGTGACTACGGTTCTGTGAAATCTGGATGACTGCAAGATGTTCTATCTAGGCTTAAAAATGGCCGACGGGGAAAAATAGATGAACGCGGGCTAAAAGTGGGTGTTGCTCTTTAAAGAGTCACTACACCCTGGATAATATCACTTGCAATGCCAAATACTGGCGGCTAAGGTTAAAGGATTTCCTGTGATTCTGAAATTATTACTTCCAATGAATACATCAGTTTTTTTCTAAATGAAATGTGTCAGCTGACTCTGAGTGGTTGTACTTAAACTGTGCAGAGAGGAGGGAAAGAATAAGAACCAGAGACATGTTCTTGACATGTAGTTGTAATGATAATCATGTGCACTAAATACCCATCAGTAGTAGCTCATACCGCCCTTCGTAACGTCATGTCGTTCATCTGTAGTTCAGCAGTATGTTCAGTCTTGCTCGTCCCAGCTGTTACCTTCAGTTCAGTACAGATCTAGCCTGTTTAGAAGCACTGTTTACACTGTCAGGCTGACCGCTCAGCAGCCACTCATTTGCTGCAGTAATCACATCATGATTGTTTCTCTGTCTTTTGATAAGCTTTTAATGAGGAGGCAACACACTGCGTGTCCTGGCTGAGCTGGCAGCGTAGCTCTCCTGAGCCTCAGAGGACATTTGCATAAAGTTGAACATTTCTCAACTTCCCCACATTCTCCCAATAGCCACCTTTTGAGTTTTTTTTGAGTGTTTGGCACCATTACGCTTGAGGTTCAGTTCACATTGAATGGCATCCTGTCGTGCCTCCAGTTTCCGTATGTCTGAGTGGGGCATTATGTCCCTTTCAGCCCATAGAACAATCTTTGCAGCAGTCATTTATATAAGATCCAGTGTGGAGACAATTTCCGCTCTTTTGTCTGTTAGTTTCAGTTAATGACACGTGTGTCAGCATGCATCAGCGAGCAAAGCAACAGGAGCTGCATTTGGTTATAAAAAAGAAATAAAGTCTGTTTGCCTCTATTTTAGCAACATTTTGCAAGTGCACTTTTCCTCCAAAGTGCTGCTGTTAGTTCAGAAACTGCATTTAAACTGAAGTAGTTTGTTCCTGCTGAAGAAATGCCCTTTTTCTGCACCTTCCTAACAGACCAGATCCACTCTTCTCCACACATAAACACCACTACAAGATGCTACACAATATCATGAAAGCATCAAAACAAGCCCAACAGAATCACATCTGTTGTAAATAAAATACAGCAAACAGTAAGGCATTCTGCCATTTTGTTTTTCAGCTCATTCATGTTCATTAATGCTCTTCAAAGCCCATTTTGAGAGCACGGAGAAACTCTTAGAGGAAAATTTGAAGCAAAAGTGTAAAAACAAAACGTTTTTTCGCTTGGCTGAGGTGTAAAAGTTCATGAATAAAAGCAAAATGTAACAAAGCTTCCAATGAAAAGATGTACGGTCAGCTGTACATACACACCGGACAGCTGTATTACATGTAGATGGGAAAGAAGTTAAAATGTTAAAATGAGCACGAAGCACCAAAAGTGGTTAAGAAATTGAAAAATGAAAATGCCAATTCAGGAGAAAAAAGTTCTCTGATGACATAACACATCCAGAATTTTGTCCCTTATAAGTTACAAAGAACTGCTTTAAGCAATACATACAAACATACATACATACGTGCATGTATTTCAACAATAAATTACTGATTAATAATAAATTGATTAATCTTAAATTTAATATCTCCAAAATACGATGATAGTAACATGCGTTATTGTTATTTAGTGCTTTTAAATTCTGTGCTATATCTTGAAGAGTTAATTATTCAAGCTTGTTTTTGTATCCTTTAAAACAAGAGCAACAGTCAGTATAAAGCAGTACACAACTTGTTTCTTTTACTGCACTACAGTAACAAATGTGCCTGAGCAGATTCCCTGTATTTCACTCTGTCATTGTCGGCTGATCTGTCGTGTGAACAAGAAGCTGCTGAGAGACCGCTGAGAGTGGACTTGGCAGGACCGGCTGCTGGTCTGTGATCAGAATGTCAGATCAGCTGTTAGCGGCACCAGGAGGAGTCAGTGCAGCTCTTTCCAAGTCACGCAGATCCCTGCAGAGCTAAGCACCACTGACAGCAACAGGGACCAGCAAGCGGAAGAGG
Organism: Chaetodon trifasciatus; assembly: GCA_037975065.1. Classification (NCBI taxonomy): domain Eukaryota; kingdom Metazoa; phylum Chordata; class Actinopteri; order Chaetodontiformes; family Chaetodontidae; genus Chaetodon; species Chaetodon trifasciatus. The sequence continues at coordinate 1,035,803 of JBBMOE010000075.1, forward strand.
ATGCTGGTGATAATGATGAAGAGCATGAGGCTGTTAGTGTCAGTGAGGAAAATTTGACCTGCAATTTTACAGCATTTGTGTCAGTCATTCTGACCCTTGCACAAGAAGTGGGCCATTAACATCCACATGTGCTTTGCATGTGAAAGGATTATGGAGCATGGGCTCACTGTGCCAGCTGACAGACTTTGAAAAAGACGTGACTGTCAGGGGGACTGTCAAAACATTTGCTGTGTGGGAGGAAGACATTGTTCCTCTCAAGCCATTATAAGCGATCTCTCGTCCACAGTAAGACAAGGCAGGTAGCGTCACAATATGACTACAGTATGGCAAATACAGCCAATCTCAGGACGAGAATGTACCATGCAGGGTGGGCTTTCTGCATTTTGGCATTGTGGAGGACCCACAGTACAACTGTTGGAACAACCGAAGTTGACAGAACTGATTGGACCAGCTTGGGCAGCGACAGCTCCTGTTTGTTCATTTGTTTTTCAGCTTGAGTCCATTACATACATTTAGATTATTTTAAACGTTTGACAGGAATCAGGAGAAAATAGGTGTGAGCGCAAGAAATAATAAAACAAGACTAAACATCTACAGCTACGCTAGCGGCTCTGTGAGGCTGCGCTGATGCACGATGGTGCTTTGAGCTCAATACTAACATCATCACACAAACATGCTCACAATGCCAATGCCAAAATTCTGATGTTTACCATTCACACCATCGTAGTTTAGCGTATTAGCATGCTAACATTTGCAAATTAGCACTAAACAGCAGGGATGTGTGCGATTAGTCGACTTATCAAATGTTGCTTCCCTCGCTAGTAGCTTAAACTTTTTATTTTATTAATTTACACATTTCAATTAATGAACAGCAGTAATTACTACTGTTGCTGTTTTTCAGTTAATGTTTAATCTTATGGATTAAACTGTGTTCATTTTTGACTGTTTTGTGTTTTCTTACTTTTAGAAGATTAAACTTAAACTGAAACTTAAGCTTAAACTTCTGTTTGACGGTTTAATGAGGAACATCCCGACTAAACACAACGTACAGCTGAGACGGACGGGAATGTTACGGATGATTTGTCGTGTCGTTCTTTGTTCTTTCATTGAAAAAATTCTATTTCGGATAAAACTGATGCTAAAGTAGCATCTACACTAACCTCTTGGGGAGCCGCCATTGTTATTTTTGAACAAACCGTCACAAAGAAGACGGCAAGAAAACATAAATACGCTGTCTGCCATAAGTGTGTGCATTATTTTATAATTCTGTAACTATTTTGCAATAGCAAATCTATTTAACATTCACAGAAGCAGCTTTTAAACACCCTTATCAGCACATTAATTAGCAATATCCTGACTGGGGTAAGTGGGGGGAGACAGACCCTGAGCAGCATGAATGACTGCTGGATAATGATTTAATTAGAGAGTGTACTGACCAAGAACACAACAACCCTTGGGCAACATCTTCATTTATCAACCAGATGTATCCCTTTGTTTGCCCCCTGTTCAGGCAGATACTTGCCCCGTCCCATTGGCCAACCAAGGACAGTCCTGGATGGAGGCTATAAAGCTGCCATTTTGGCAGGATGGATGGGGATCGGTCACCAAGCTCAGAGAGGTGGCCCACCAGAGACCTCGCAGTAATTACAGTAAATTGATGGTGAATGGTTTCTGTGTCAAAGTTCCACTGTGGCCTTGAAACACTGTTAAGGGAAAAGGAACACGGATGGAAACACACAAATATTGAAACCCATGCTCGCAATCTGAGCACAAGCAGTACAGCGAAATGTAAGGCTCAGTGTTTGTCAGGTGGTGTCACGTGGCAAGAGATGCTGTGGATTAAGACCACTACCAAACCAGTTGGAGCACTTGTCTGTCACATGATATGTCAACTCTCAGCTTTAGTTCATTCTGTATATGTCATGTATAGAGATTTTGAACATACCTGACACTAGGAAATAACTGGATTTGATGATTGAGATTTTCATGAACCTTTTTCACAACGATGAGCAGCACAGAGCTCGTTGTATTCTAGCTCTTGTTGTCTTTAAGGATTATTCTACATTAGTTCTTAATAGTTCCCATATTAGTTTACTTATTGGTTGCAAAGGGTGCTCACATTTTTCATGGGAGCAGCATATTTGCTTGCTTTACAATGCAAGTTGTGACAACCCTGTGGGTCCAATGAAGAACATGCCGCATTTTTGTACAAAACAAGGCAAAATGTAAAAAGAGCAGGGCTTTGATGTGATAGACTGGAGTTTGTTTTATCTGTATTGTGCATGTAGTTTGTACTCTTAGGCAAAACCGAACGTTGGTTTAATGTCAATAAAGTAAACACTATTTGTCTTGTGCTTCAAGTTACTGACTTTTTCCTCTATTAAATCAAGATTTTTCTCCACAGGAAATACAACTATTCCTAGTTTTTTTTGTGGAAATTTAGATGAGAAGATCCATAAAACTCCTACATGTGTCCTTTCAGTGTACGTCTACAGCCAGCAACCATCTAGCTTAGCTTAGCACAAAGAGAAAACGGGGAAACAGCTAACCTGGCTCTGTTCAAAAGTAACAAAATCTGCACCAGGACCTCAAAAGCTCATTAATTAACACGCTATATCTTGTTTGTTTAATCCACAGAAAAGTTTAAGTGTGGTGATGGAGTGATAGAACGTTGCATTAATTAAATCACAACTCGTAGCTTTAGTTTGTGTAAGCAGAGCTGATCCTTCGGCTCCCCGTCCCTCACTTTCCCAGACCGTCACCACCTAATCCACCTGGCAGCTCGATATCTAAGTGGGCACTCAGGGAAATCACACTTGAGGAACAGAGATGAGATTTAACCCTTTGTAGACATGGGACACATAAATTTGCTGGGTTAATCTATGTTACCCTAACCCTAATCCATTCACACAGAGGTGTCTTTTACATTAATGTTCCGTCCAGTTTCATTCAGACAAAAATCAGACACCAGATTGGCATCACATTGACTTAAAGGGGTGCATGTCTGAAAGGGGATTTAGTTACTCACCCAGGAAGTGGATAAAGGAGAAATTACGCTCTGCATGAGGATGAAATTATTACCCAGGGCTGGAGCTCACGACTGTAAACATATCCTCCGCCTTATTGATCGAGATGACAAAAATCACTCACTTGATTTTTGAATGAAAAGCTGAATTGTGGCAGACTGCAGGCACTGTGAAAAAATTAATTAATGCTTCGAGATTTTATGTTGTGCTTCTTTCATTGTTCATTCAACTGACAGAAGAAAAGCCTCTAACTATACCTGCTCATCTCTTGACTTTCAGAATCAGGCAGCGACATGTCTTATCTCTCCCAGTGTCATGTTTTCATGTTTACCCGGTGTATATTAACCTCTGGTGGCATCAGTCTAAACTGTGGCTGTGACCTGTGCGACCCGGCCGTCCTCTGTGGGTCAGAACAGAACGGGCCGAGTCCCAGAGCCTCAGCCAGACAGATCGATGACATGCTCAGGCCATCATTGATCAGGGGAAGAAGATAGCATCACCGCTCACCAAGGAGCAGATGTAGATCATTTGTGAGAAGGCTGGAAATAAGATGGCATCCACGTCCAGCAGCACCTATATGTCTTCATAGCACTTAAATGTGCAATAAGTAAGACTTTTAATGCCCTAATTGATGACAAGATGTGTGCAGGGGGTGTGCAAGGCTGTCGATCAATACCAGCGACTCAGTGGCTGCAAAGTCCTCCTTTCTCTCTTCCAAACAAAACCTCCTCGCCCTCACCTACATCTACTATTTCAGCCCAGTCTCCTGAATTTTTCTCCAAAAGAACACGCTGTCTTTAAAAGCAAATCCATTTCTCCACCACAAAAGAGTAGTGTGGGGTAAACAGCACAGCACAAACAGCTGACAGTGAAATATTGTGGTGTGAAGGCCGAGCTGATGGATGATCAACTGAATCTGCTCTCGACTTATCTGCAACTCACACTGTGTTTTTACAAGTTTTCCTAATTCAACAATGACAGAACTCTGCTGTAAATGACAAATAATCATTTAGCAACTAATGATAATAATAAGAATTTTATTTACAGAGCACTTTTCAGGGTACTCAAAGACGCGTGAGTTAAAATGCTCATAGAAAAAAACGAACACTACAAACACAACGTTAATCACACATTATCTAAACTATAGTCACCTGTCCATGTCTACACACTGGAAAGCATGGCGTTATTATTAAACTTTTACATGTGAATCACATTTTTTTATGTATGTTGTTGGACATTGGTGCCTTTTAAATATATTTATATATATATATGTTTTTACATATACACCTATTTTTCCGCATACTTGTGTCCATAACAGTCCTTTGTTGTCCTTTGCTGTCATGTCTGTTCTTATGTAAGTACACTACTTGCAATGTAAATTGTCAAATGTCAAATTCCATGTAAGTGTACATATACTTCACCAATAAAACTGATTGTGATGACTGCATTCAATCTCTTTTCATTAATAACCAACTTCACATTTTGCCATATGGCCCCTGGAAGTTGCTCAACATCCTCCTCGATCATATATAACTTCATCTATAATTTTATTATACTGATTTTCCATGGGGCGATTTTGCTATTTTTGGTCTGCAGGCATGACATCTATTGCGTGTGCAGTTGAAGGGCTTTCATGGAGAGTTTCTCCTTGCCTGAATCAAGGGTCTAAGAATAAAGGACGTCATATGCGGCACAGATTGTAAGGCCCCTTGAGGCCAATTTGTGATTGTGACATTGGGCGATGTGAATAGAACTGAAGTGACTTGACTTTAAATGATCCTACCAGTGAACTTGCAATGAATTTTGGTTTCTTAACCACATATCGTGTAGCAAATATGTCTGACACTACCATCTTTGCTATAGCTTACCTTATGAATGTCTATACGGATGTACATATAGATTCTCCTCTGTCACTGAGATGCCTCCACTATTGGTTAAATTCTGAGGGTTCATAGGATAAATCAACAGAAGCGGTGCAGGTTGTGTGGCCTTCTTTACAAAACACACAGAGGCTGCGGTGAGTCGTGATAAACTGTTCATCATATTTCCTCTGTTTCAGTTTGGCTCCCCTTAGTTTCAGGCTATAATGCTCTGGGTATCAAAAGTCTGATCATTTTTCTGTTTCAAGTACCTTAATTGCCTGCATGAGCTGTGTGTCACAGTCACTGCTGCTGCTCCAAATCCAGACCGTGCCAGACAAATGGCCAAATCAGTGGGTCAAACTACAATAACCAACCTCCTGTTGTTATCAGAGCACCGGCATGGCCCTGTCTCTTTCACTTTGGTTTCTATTCATTTCAATACAGTCGCATTACTGTGGTGAGGTACAGATGCCTGGAAGCACAGAACAATACATTCAAATTTTGCAATATGTTTTGCAAAACTGTGCAATGCAAGATATATGTGATTTATTATAAAAGGGCTAAAATATGTAGAACCTCTGGTACGATCTTACCTTTTAAAAAAAAAAAAGTAATTTTATGAATTCTGTTATCATCCCACTGTATCATGCGCCAGAGGCCAGTACTGATGTTTCATATCATGTGCCGCTGTGCGCACATTTAAACTGAGGTAATCTTTTACTTTTCCATGTTGTGCGTTTTAGTTATAACACATCATAATTTAAAGGTTGTTTGGCGTAACATGTTATTAGCCGCTGACAATCTCAGACTGTCCTTCCATGACATACACCATGTTTATGGTCGTGCCACAAAGCCAGCTACCAGCCGTGGTAATTATGACTCTTGTCCATCAGGAGCAAAAAAGGAAATAGTCTGACTGTCAACAATGTGTTGGAGTAGACGGTTCACTTCCTGTTTACTTTTACATTTGTTTCTCTTTACCACAATTATGAAGGTCCCTTAATCATAACAAAACTATAATTTTAACCTAAACCACAAGGTTTCCCAACCTAAACCGAATCAAACCTAACCTGACACGTTTGAAGGTTTTATTACACTGAACCACCAGAAGTCATCTTTGGAAACTGGGTAGGTATTGACAGAAAAATACTTGGCAGGTGACTGGATGAACCATCTGTCTATGTCATGGGCTAACTTCATCCGATCAGATCAACGAGCTGCATGATGCTGTAGGAGAGTGACACTCTTGCTGAAGTCAGTGTGGAGAAGAGCATTGTTTCAAACAAAAGCAATGTCTGCCCGTAGCTGCCAGTGGTTCCTCACAGGATGCTGATTAGTCCGAACAACTGTGGTTCGGCCACTAGCACGTAACTCGAAGCCTGCCGAGACGCATTCTCGGCTCGCATGATCTCGTGTGATCTTGCAAACCGAACTGCCTCGCAAGGTAAAACCAAACCCTGGCGAGATCAGAAAACACTTTTACTTTTGATTTGTGATAGTTCTGGAAGCCATCATCGTGCTGATGTGGGCATCAGATTAGTGTTGCTTTCGTCAACGAAAATTATGACTAAATATCGTCGTCAAAGAACATTTATCACGTGACGAAAACAAGACGAGACGCAACATAAATGCTGGTCATGTGATGATAACTATAATTAAATATATAATGCAATATTGTTGAAGAATAAAAATGTGGTTTACAAAATAACAACTCTGCTAAAATGTCTCTTCATTTTCATTGACTAAACGAGACGAGACAAAATGTTCTAACGTTATTTCGTCTCATTTAGTCGTGTTGTTCTTATTATTTTGCAGTATTTCTGTTTCCTGTGTTTCACTTCAGGGGCTGCATCAGGTTGCACTGCTCAGTCGCAGCGACGTCACGGCATTAGTTCCCACTCGCGGCGTTATTTAGAAGATGCAGCTGCGGTCGGTTAGCGTTAACGACAGACAGCTGACACAGAGAACGGGACCGATGGCCGGCCAGCCGGCTTTGCTTGGTAAAATAAATATGTTGTAAATTCAAATCAGAGCGTCTTCGTGTCTGGAATGGATGTATTCTGAGTCTATAAGGTAACAATAATATAATAATAAGGCAGCCTTGTTTGAATTGTAAAATGGCTAAAAGAAAATTTCGGTTTTGTCTATACTATTAGGTACTTATACCATATTGACTGGGTTAAATAGAATTGCATTACTAAAAAGAGACTAAAATACAATTTTCGTCGACTAAAACTAGACTAAAATAGTCACGGATAATTCTGACTAAGATAAGACTAAAATGCTCAGACTTTTAGTCGACTGAAACTTGACTAAAAAGAGTATGAACGTGACTAAAACTAATAAAAACTAAAATGACAGCTTGACACAAAGACTAGACTAAGACTAAAATTAAAACAGGACGCCAGAAACAACACTACATCAGATCAGAAAACACGTTGGATGTTCTTGACATTAGTATAAAGAAAATTGGAAGGATCTTACTTGCAAAACTTAGCATATGAACAGTTCTCAACATGCAGAAATCGCCAAATGCAGAGAGCAAACAATGAATGAAAGTGGATGAAATACAGATTGGTGTAGGCAACACATTTTGAGCTCTTCCTCAGTCAGCACTGAACCGATATTCTTGCACGTATGACATGTTGATAGGTGGTTTTTCTGACAGAAATGTTCTTAAAATGACATGATGTTTGGGATCTTGCTAAATGTGGTAGCAAGTCTTTTCATTTTATTGTAGTGTTAGCTTCACTAAAGAGCATTAGGGAGCTGTGAGGAACCAAGAGTAGGAGTGAGAATATAAAGACAGAGCTGTGGGAGAGCAGAAAGCATGAGGGGATTGTGATGAAGAGCATTAGGAATAAAAGGAAGGTGCTAGAAAGGGGGAAGGCTGAAGAGAGAACAGAGGAATGGAGGACAGTAGTTTGTGTGTGAGTGAAATAGAAAAAAAATAGGCAAGAGGCGGGAGGAGAGAAAGAAAAACCAGGGTCCAAGAGGGGGGAAAACTCAGGAGGAGGAGAGCCAAACAGAATGAGGGAGAGCAGAGAAGAGATGATGATTTGTGGCTCTCTCTAGTGTGCTAGCGTTACAGGAATGGCCCTCCAGGGCAGCATGAAAAGCCTCTTGATTGTTCGGAGTGGTAACCGGAGCCCCCAGCTCCTTGCTCTGATAGATTTATTTACATTTCAGCGCCTGGACCCCACTCAGAAAAAAAAAAAAAAAAAAATGATACGAGGCAGCCAGGGCATCAATATTTTGTAGTAGTGATGATCCTGCTTTGCCCAGCCCCCAGCTCTTTTGTTTCATGACAATGACTTAATGCTGCTGGTGATGCTGCATGTCGCACCGGTCAGTCATTGGCTGGGGCGGACACAAGCAGTTGTATCCATAGTCTACATTTAGACACCTTATACAGAACAATGCCTCTGGAGAGGTTTTTTTGATAGCTGAGCAAATTTCACCGGGAGTCTGAGAGTCTTTATGCCTGTAATTAACTTTAACTAACACTTAATCAATGGCTATTTCATGAACATGATTGCATTATCACATCTGATTGAGCACAATGCAGCACTCCTCAGTTGTTGTACCACTATGATTACCTTCAAGTCATTCCAAATGGCCAGGCTGTCACTTCAGTTTGAAAGGCTTGAAGATATTTGCACAGAACTCCCGCTGTGCCAAATATTAGACCAAATGTGCAATCTAAAATTATAAATGGCCCTCAAGGTTTTAATTTCTGCCTACTATGTAATTACTACAAATCAGCTGGTGAATGCCACATTTTCTCTCAGCCTTCAGACTGCATCTCTGTACAGTGTTAACTTCCTGCTTATCTTTTATTTATCCTCAGATTTGCCAACAAAACACATTTTCAGTACCATCTGGATGATTTTGACCACAACAGTCTCCATTGCTGCCTTGCTTAAAAGCACCTACAGTAACTCTTAAGTGGGAACAGATCAATTCTCACTCACATTTTCCAGCCGGTCAGGGGAAACACTGCGCACACAGTCTGACCTCTAAAGCCTCCGGGCTCCTGCCTGGACAGAGGTTAGCGGCAGGCATCGACTGAGCTCACGGTGTGGGAGAAGCCTGTAGAAAGGGAAACACACAAGCTTTTGTCTCTTGTTTCTGGAAAAATTCAAAGAAGACTCTGTCTGCAGCCTCATTAGCAGCCGTCTAGAGCGAAATACTAAAGCTAGCATGCTAACATACTCTGAGTGATAATACCAACATGCTGATGTTTAGCAGGTATAATATTTACCATGTTCATTGTGCATAATAATATCTGCTAAATACTGGAGCACTAAACACAGAGCACAGCTGAGGATGATGGGAACGTCATCAGTTTTGCAAGAATTTGGTTATAAACCACAGTTCTGGTAAAACTGACATTCTGCCGCGATGATGCCTGAGACATGATCGTCTGTATGAAATTTCAATTTTAGTCGAGAGCAGGGGTTGGTAGTAACGGATTACATGAAATTGGGATTATGTAATCAAATTCATAATCATGAAACATGTCTGACATTCAAGGATTAATCTGACCCAATTCTGACTATGCAAAATGCCTTTTGTTTGCACTGACGATGTTTTAAGATTTTCAAAGAGAAAAAAAAAAGAATATTAATAGAACTCAAATTATTGTGCTGCGTTCATTTTTTAAATGATTTATTTATCAGTTATTGATTTTGAAATAATCCAAAAGTATTCAGATTGTATTACATTTTTTTTATGATAAAATGGATGATGTTACTTATTACAATAAATATCATGTAATTTGTCTTCAGTAACTGGCAGCCTTAGAGCCACACTGCTGCTGTGGCTAAAAATGAGTTAATAAATGAATGAACTGTCCATTTTTCAGCTATAAAGAGTCAATTTTATGACTCATTTAAACTGAACAGCTGTGAAAAACTTAAGTAAAATAGAGCAATCTAGCTCCTACAGAAGACAATTTAGTGAAAGGTATATGAAGGTGGAGCAGGACAGGAAGTAAGAGTCCAGACTGGACAGCTGGACAGACATCCTGTCCACTTCTGATAACAACTACATACTTATCTACTGTTTGCCAATAAGAGCAGCTAAAATGACTTTGATTATTATGACTTTATTTTATGTCACATGGTAATTGCATTCGATTTTGGGAAAGTGCAAACAAATGATCAGAGTTCTTTCAAAGTAGAAGTCAGCATAGACGTTTTTAAGCTTTTTGATGTCCCTGTGCTTCACTTGAGAAATACTGTACTTTTTACTACACTACAGTTATTAGATAACTATACTAGATACTTCACCAATTAAAATTTTCCAAACTAAATTTATGGTAAGTTCATAAAATTGAATTGCCCAAATTTAACTGCCCAACAGTGTATTAAGTAGTTAAAATGAGCTTCATCCAAACCAGCTATAATGCTGCTAACACATTACTGCAACTAATAGTATAAGATAAGATAAGATAAGATAAGATAAGATAAGATAAGATAAGATAAGATAAGATAAGATAAGAAATGAGGGTGTTACAGGCAGCAGCAACAGTAGCAGGAATATAAGACACAGAAGAAAATAAAAAATACAAAATAAAAAAATCTGCCATATATTCTATACAAAAGGGGGGTATTAAAAAATAATATTGATAACGGAAAAAAATGAAAATTAAGATATAATAATGTTCCAACAGGAGCTACTCTGCTGCATTTTGAGTACTTCAACTTTTAAGACTTTCCATACATTTCATTGCTATCACTATATTCTGTACTATTAGTTGAGAAATATTCTTAATGCTTAACTTTCACTTGAAATGTTTTTACATTTAGGTATTGACACCTTCAGTAAAAGCTCTGAATACTTCTCCCACCACTGCTCACGATGTAGCTCTAATTAAGGCTGACCGCCCCACTGGACTGTCAGATTTCTTCTGATTATGTCGGATATTAAGAAAAAAACAGCTTTCCTTTTAACCTCTTGCTGTCGGATAATTCATGCTCAAGCTTGTCTCTGCTGCACCATCAGCTTGTGTCTTGTATTGTGAGTAATTTTCCAAAAGGTGAACAAACAGAGAGAGGCAGCAGCAGCAGCAGCAGCTCTGGACAGCCAGCATATATCCACACGCAGACAGCTCGCAGTCTTAAGTGGAAGAGCAGCAGCCTGTCTCCCATTTAGGATAGTGGGCTATTTAGCCTGACAGCCATTAAATATGAATTAAAAACCACACAGGCCTCTTTGCCTTCGAAAATGTCATTACATATCTTTATGGCGGCCGATTGTTGAATAAGCAGTTTGCAGGGCTCCCCTGGGGGCAAGGCTGGGGATAGGAGTGGAGTGGAGTGGAGTGGAGTGGATGGAGGGAGGGGAGGGAGGAAGAAACCGGGGTGGTCAGATGAGTGCTGGAGTGGAGAGATGGCAGGATGGGATAGAGGGACAGATGGATGGAGGAGCGAGGAGGAATGAGAGGATGAGTGGAGGGATGGCAGAGCGAAAACAGAAGGGGTGGGGGCTGCATGGCCACATGTGGAGGTGAAGTATGGAGGATGGAGAGAGCAGTGGAGGAATAACGAACAGGCAGGTCTGCTGTAACGGATGAGTCCTAATAGCAGCTGAAATGGAATCTACATTACAGGTCCTAACTGAGTGCAGTACTTCAGGGGCCGGGCCCCGAAAGGAGCAAATAATAGCGCTGGCTTGAAGTGGTGCTTCAGTTTCTCTCCAGCATACGAGGGAGATGTGTAGGGGGGAAATGAGATTGAAGGGGAAGGGGAGTACTTCAGAGAGATATTGGCCTTCTTAGTATTTTCAGGGTTGTTAGAAATGTCTCAAAAGGTCAGCATGTGCCTTAAACCCATGTTATTGCACAGTGTTTATGGCGTGGCCAGGAAGCCCAAACTGTTAGGCTGTAATTATCCAAGCTGCACCTCCTAATTGTGATAGCTTTTGTTAGAGAAATAAAGGCATTACCATTGGTCTTGCTGCGTCCTTGAATACACCCTTTGTTGCTTTAATACAGCTAATTTCACCGAAATATAGCCCAGACAATACACATTTAATGAGGTTATTTTCACTGATGCACTCACGTTTATCCTACAGAATAATGCTTCAGATGGTCAAGAGGAGCATCGAATGAGAGACAAACATGCACTACAATCTATTCTTTACATGTTACTTGATTATTTTCAGTCTGTCAACGCCTTGTGGCAAAGTGCACATCTGATTCGGCTGATACAAAAAACAGTACAAAAGTACAGTGCAGTGAGAACTGTCAACAGCAGAGGACTAACGCTGTTCCCAAGACCGTTCTGTTATTCGGCTTCATTGTACTGCTGAACTTGTGACTGTTAGCTGTAGAAGAAAATCTGACATATCTGATCTGTAAGAGACATGTCCTGTGTTAAATCAGAGACAGAAAGGGAAAAACCTGTGCTACCCTGATTCCAAAAAAGTTGGTACACTGTTTAAATCGTAATGAAAAAACAATGCAATCATTTGCAAATGAACTGTTTACCAACAACGGTTTTACGAAGTGCTCCTTAGCCCATGTAGTAATCTCCTTTATCCAATCAAGAGGTGAACTGATGCCCCTTTCATATCCAATCATGACACTATCACCTGTTAACCTGTGGAATGATCCAAACAGGTGTTTTCATTCCACATCTTAAGTTGCTCCTGTCCCAACTTGTCTGAAATGTGTTGCTGCATCAAATTCAGAATAAGCAGATATTTACAAAAAATCAATGAAGTTGATGAGGAACACATTAAATATATTATCTCTGTAATGTTTTCAATTCTGCATATGTCAGAAAGGATTAGCAACTGATGGTTTCATGATGGCGCCAGCTGTCGTTGTCAGAACAGGACATTGAAATCATCAACAGCAAATGGCCATTTTTAGAGGATACCAACCGTCATACGTGCACCATCACCACCCATCTAGCTAGGTAGTCTCGACCCGTTCAACTCAGTTAACCTTCAGTTTCAACATAGCCAGTGAAAACTGTTGAATTTTGGGCTTTACAAACAAAAAACATTAGATCATATGGAGGCGCTGTGAGTGCAGGGCCTAAGTACAGACAGAGTAAATGCGTGACTACAGCTTCGACGTTTGACATGTTAGTTGGTTAAAATGTGACATTCTATTAGTTATGTAGGCTATAAATGTTATGTGTTACACAGTGAGAGGCTACGCAGAATGATGCTCTGGATCTTTTCGTAACTGTGGTTATCTATAAGGGTGAGAGTGCCATCTGCTGGCTGTTTAACTGGTGTCAAAAAAGCCCTACTGAACTAACACAAAATACACTACACATTTATTAAGGTTAAAAACACGAAATGTCGCAGTATGCAGTCAGACACAAAGGTAAGCTAATGTTTCATTCTGCTAGAAAGCAGTAGATTAGTTATGCATGCGTAGCCGACATTTTGTTAGCATTCAATTAGCATAACATTAGCTAGCTAACCGTTTAGATAACTAACTTCAGTGTTGCCATATGTCTCCTTTACGTGTGCTTAGAGCTTCTTTTTATATGGACATTTGTCTTTCGTGCATATTTAATATATTTCTGATGATGAACGAATGACAGATGACGTCTGAGAGCGATAGATAATCACATTGAATAGCTACCTTCCAAAAATGGCGGCACCGCCCCAGAATGCTGTGCGTTGCTTTACCGTTACTGCGCCATCCACATAGATACAGCAGTTTTTATGTTACACAGCCGCATACTCCACAACACAAGATCCAGAACAACAACTAGCCTTCCTGCCACAGTTTTCTAACCTTAAAACACGTCTTGTCCTTGGCCTTCGCTTGTAACGTTCACCAATGCTAACTGCTAGCGTCAGTTTGCATACGCGAAAGCTACTTTGCTAAATCGCTAGTCAGCACGTTAAACAGCGTGTAAACGTACCTGTAAATGTCACTTTGGTCACTTTAGATGGTCGTGTGTCCCTTACTCTTCAATACCACTGCTGAAAAATGCACTACCTATGACGAAGCTCAGCGAAGGTTTGTTTACCTCGTTTGTCTCTCCGGGGGGGCTCCGTCTGCCACCTGCTGTCAATCAATCAAACGCCAACACGCCCCTCCAGCAGAGGAAAAGGAGCATTTCCAATGTTTCCAGCAAGTATTTCTATTTCTCTTCCATTTAATAGCAATACATGAAGAAATATTGACAATAAAATGGCTATTGGCTGAAAATGGGGATGTCTACATGATTGCAGTTGGACTGTAAAGCCAGCTTTATTTTCAACAAGATTTAACTGACTGATGAAATCTTGTTATATCTAGCTAAATGTTCACTGCATGTCCTCTTTTCACTGGACATGGACATGGAGCGGTGGCACTGTTTACAGTATTGTTTCATTAGCCTGTTGACAGGAAGCTGGATGGATGTTTGGATAGACATAGCTGCAGATAAATGGTGATGTGTAAGGACGGAGGGATGGACGAAGAAATGAAGAGACAGATGGAGAGGCAGACAGGCTGCCAGACGCGAGCAGCCGCTGATTGTTGTTCTATTGACCATGTGATTGGTCAATACATTGCTCCATCTGAAACATTATCTCCCACTATCAGGTTGTCCCAAGCCGTCTACAAAAACAAAAAAGGCCCCACAACTTATGTATCCAATACAGGCATGCAGCAGCAGCTCGTATAGTCAATACATGCATGTAGCTTTTCACATATCCAGGACTAGCCTGCCTGTTTTCCTTCTGTGTGCTGCCTAAAGAAAAGAAAAAGCCTGATTCAGTCTTATTCAGCCCCGTCCCTCCTCATGTTCCAAACAGCCACTGCAATATTTCGGTCGAGCGTCTGCACACAGAGGTGCACAGCTTCACTTACACTCTCCTTTTCCTTGCATCGCTCTATTTTGCGAGTGTGTGTGTGTATGTGTGTGTGTGTGCTTTCACTCCTGTCAGTCCACTTAAGGGCCTTTGGTTTCAGAGGAGGCCATTGTATTTCCTCCATTGCCTAGCAACCATCACCAAGGCCAGCACTCCATTGTTGCGGAGGCTGAGCACCTGAATTGCCTGCTGCCTGTTTCTACTTTTCAAAATTGTACTGTAATTTCACAAAGTGGTGTTTCAGCATTAGAGAGAGGGAGACGGCCGTGCTCCAAATTGGAGGGCTATGAAAATTGGGGGAAGCTTCATTTGGTGGTTTCACATCAGGAGCAGCGCACATTTGCAAAAGCCACACGAACGCCGGCGAAGCGAAGACATCGAGAGCATATTTTGCGTTCAGCTGGCGATGGCGAAATGAAAACAAACACTGAACGATTTATATAGTGTCACGTATTCAACCTATACAGTGTGTGTCTGTGTGTGCATGTGTGTGTGTGTGTGTGAGAAAGACCGACATGGAGGCAGAGTGATGAAGACAGGAACTGAAACAGAGATAAAGAGCTGGAGAGACGCCTGTGAGGGTTTTTGAGTTTACAGCAGATGAGTGTTTACGGCTTCATAGTTTGTTGAAATGTACTTTATGGACTGAGGATCTGACGGAGAGAGATAGAGATCCACAAAGACAGGCGGACAAAGAGTGATGAGGGAGAGGGAGAGAGAAGTGGAGATACAGAGAGAGAAAAAAAGGAGAAAATGGGAAAAATATGAAAAGAGCAACATGTAGTGGGCGGGACTTGAGTGTTGAAAAGGTTTGTGGGCTAGATTTTTCTCAGTGACGTCACTTTTACACAGTTTCCTTGAATAGCACCTGTGTGCATGGGGGCTGTCTGTCTGTCAGTTCTGAGTAAAAACATAACCCATGCCAGCAAAAACATATCTATCAGTGTTCTCCACTGGCCAATGGAGACAGACTGTGTCCTTTTCCTCCTGAGGCCAACATCGACTGTTGCCTTTAACGCTAGGTGTTAGACCCCTCGAACCCAAATCATTTTCAGCGTCTCTTCTGTGAGTCTACGTCCATTTTTTTTTTTTTCCCAAACATCCTTTTTTTGTGAATTCAAGTGAGTTTAATTTTTTTTGACAAAGACTCCTCTTTCCCTTTGTGCAGGGAAAATTGCTCTTTTTGTGCGCCTGCAATCAACGCCCTTGTGGATGACCCCAGGTGCCTAATGCAGAAATGGTGAGTGCCAACAATTTTACCATCAGATAAATCAATGTGTCTCTCATTATATTGTATATCTGTGTATTGTTTTGACTGGCCGACACTACCTGTATCGCCTGTTTAATATATTTCTCCTGTTTATTGCAGCAGTTTTTCTATACCAAATGAAAGAAATGATTTTTATCAATATTTCATGACTGTCTTGCCATTGTCTGTCAGTGTCTCCCGTTGTCTCCTATTGATTTTCAGTTGTGCAACTGGTCCATTATGTCGCCGCATCCCTGCATTTAACGTTAAACTGCACATAGATGTGAGTGACATCCAGAGAAATCTGGTTGTTCTTCGTCATTCTCATAAAAAGCATTCAAAATACACACATTTTGATTCAAAAGGCACCCAAACAGGCAGTTATCTACCAGCATGCATCCCTTAGACTGCCACACACAGCATACTGACATACTGTAGACGTATGCACACACAAATACAAGCAAAAGCACACACTCGCATACACACACACACACGCGCATGCATGCAGATCAGGTTTCAGTGTTGTCTGTGTAGAGGGTCCGGTGAGATGGCAGCACTGTTGGCCGACATGCTATCAAGTTTCAGTAAATACTCACATCATCCTCTGCGTCCACGGTCAGATTTACGCTCAGGAGGAAGCAGTTTCACACAATGAAATGTTCTGTCAATCCTAAGAGCAGAGCTGCGAATGCTGCAATAATTAGTCACTTTTTCCTTCAGCAGCGGCAGAGAAGATTGAAGGATAGATTTTCTTCTTTAATTCTTTTAAAAGAATGAGAAGACGTCTTTATCTGATCGTTGATCATGTACAAGTAGCAGTAATGTATGAAGACGAGGAAACAACCCCACTACCAACCCCCATTTCCCACTCTTAACATGTTATATATGATTTTATGACATAAGTATGTGATCAATCAAATATATAGGATGACGTGTCGGTATAACACCTAAAATTAAATTGCTTTTTCTGATATTAATCAAGCATCTAATGTGTCAGTATGATTTGTTTGCCTAAACGTGCCCATCACTGTAATACTGCATGTGTCCAGCTAAAGCATTAACAAAATGGCAAAGTGCCAGTGAGAAACAACTGACTGTACGTCTTCCCTCAAAAGCTGACTTCAGACATGCAAAACGCTATTATTAATGTTAAATTATTGATCATTAGTGAGGATGCAAAGACCTTTACCTGGAACCTGTAGGCTTTATTGGCAATGTGGGATTGAGTACAGTACACGCATGAGGGAGAAATGTTCCATTAATGCAGTAGTTTGCAGCTGGAGGGTTGGGAGAGATGTAGAATGTAAAATAATCAGTGTGTGCAGCCTTGATTGCTTCTCCTGATAAGTGATCAATTGCATCAGGTGGGAAATGAAAATAAAAACTCCATTCATATTTTCACAGCTTTTTTTTTTGAGTGTTCATATTGTTTAGATATGTTTATGTCATACTTCTCAGCAGTCTGTCGTTATTTTCTTTTTACCAGGAACCAACATTTTTTTCCATTATTGATAATCTCTGGATAAATCATTTGGTCTACAAAAATTGACATTTCTCACTGAAAACATTAGAAATGTCAGTCACAACATCCTAGAGCACAAGGTGACGTCGTAAAATGTCGTTTTGCCTTTTGCTATCATGAAAGACCAAGACAAGCACTCTCAAATTTGAGAACTTGGATGCATCAAATGTTTGGGGGGTTTTTTTGCCTTAAAAATGACCAAAACGATGATCAATAAGCTGATTAATTTTGCTTCGCTCAACTGATCGCTGCAGTTCTGCAGGAAAAGCTCCACTGCAGCGTGGTGAAACACAGTTAAACGGCTTGTACTGCCTTTCATCAGCATAAAGTTTATTACAGAGACAATTTTGGCTGCGTGAAACTGAAGGAATATGTTAATATTCTTTCAGCATTCACCAACTTCACCAGCGTTCCTGCTTGGCAGCTGAATCAAAGTGACACTGGACTGATTAACACTGACGTCAGCACATTACGACGCCGCACGGCGCCTGAACGACAGCGTGTCAGCAGGTGTTTTCTCTCTCTTCCAGCGTGCAGGGTTGTCACCGGCTGTACCGAGCCTCGGATCACACAGTTTGTCCTGGCAGATAACCCCTGAGGCGACCCCCCCCCGGCCCTGCTTCCAGCCCCTATGCCTTCCTCCATCCATCCCTCGGCCTCGTCCTTCCTCCAGAACATCAGGATCTCAAACA
Organism: Chaetodon trifasciatus; assembly: GCA_037975065.1. Taxonomy (NCBI): domain Eukaryota; kingdom Metazoa; phylum Chordata; class Actinopteri; order Chaetodontiformes; family Chaetodontidae; genus Chaetodon; species Chaetodon trifasciatus. The sequence goes on from JBBMOE010000075.1 coordinate 1,053,988, forward strand.
CTGAACCCTCAAAAACTGTTTCATGTGTCAAGGTAGAGAAACTGCATGTGTGTGTGGACGAGTTTCTGGTGGTGCACAAGCAGAAGTGTAAAGATTTCTGTCTATTAATACAATGCAGTGGCAAGGGGGGACAAAATATTTAATATAAAAAATATTCAGTAGCGGTAAACACGGCTGCACGATGATGACTTTATGATTCCTGTTTTCAAATATGAAAAATGGTAGATGAAAGATAATGAAGTAGTCGCGCAGGGATAATTGCAGTAATCGAAATAACAGCCCGTGCAGGAGAACTTGTTCATCTGCTCTTTGAGTGCATTCCTTTCGAGCATGAGTTCCAGCACTTTTACAGATGGTTTCTTGACAGGCTGCCAACTGATTCATTTAATCTCCACAAGCACAAGGAGAAGGCCTCTCAGGACTGCCAGTTCTGCTGCGACAAACAGGCCCCGGCCTTCACCGGAGAGCTTTGAGTGCTGAGGAAAGTTTAGTCTGAAGGAGGGCCACGGAGGTTTTGTCAAAAGCTCCCTTCAGCCCTGCCTCGTCTCCACAGGAGGATTTGGATCATACATTAGCTCAAGGAGGCCACCTTGAGTTTGGCTCGTAGCTTGGCAACAGAACCGGAGGCAGTGCGCAGTGACAGATTAACATCAGAGGGAATGATAGCGTCGTTTAATGACTGTGTTTTATTGAGAGAGCTAATATATATTCAAGTGTTTCTAGAAAGCTTTATTCTATTTATTCTTTTGTGGCTGGCATGAAGAATGCTTTCTAAGACTTTAATTTGCAGAGACAAAAACGCTGCTCAGTTATTTGACTACCAAAGGGTAAATCTTTACTGTCTGGATGTGGGAGTCCATGGCGGCATGGAAGACTAGTGATTTTGTTGTTTTGTGGTTAAACTGACAACAAGTCATTGTCTCCCTCACTGCTTTGAGACACGAGCTTGAACTCGAGCCAGTTCTGTAAAAATCCTCTCAAAATTTGACACAGCTCTAATTTCCCCGGGGCGCTTGCATAATAAAAGAGGCCTTTGAAAAACAGCAAGTGCACCAGTCACCTTCCAAGAAAGATGAGGAGTAATTACACCGTGATGTCTTACTATTGTGCACGACAGACTGAACTGGGTCAAAGCGTGATTTATCTCCGTGGAGGAGTCACGCGGTTTTGGTTGAAAATCCTGCATCAAATGTTTGAAGGTGTCATTTTTAAAATATTTGCACATTCACAGTGAAAACCTTTCTTAACAGCATGCAAATACTTTTATCAATCCATATTGCTGCTCCATGTTAGCAGGTTATTGGTAGAATTTGGCTATTTCTAACTGTGTCTTAAAATCACTGCAGATGAAGTCATTTATTTCTAATAACTGTCGATTAATCGTTCCAGTTTCAGTGAAATTGCACAGGCTCGTGGTGAGTGACACTTTTTTCTGCCCCCTCTGTCTGGACGCCAGCAAACAGAACGAGGCGGAATCTGACTGGTAAGAAACACACATTTGCTGCCTTATTATAATCTCGAACATGTTGTTTAAACTGTGCTTCAAACAGAAATAATAATGATGTGTAACCTGTTATTATTCCCAGCAGCTTATGGTGAATTTCAGGTATTTCTGAGCTATTGATCAACTTGTCTTGAGCTGTGTCCAAATGACAAATTAAACATACAAAATGCACACGTTGTTAATCTGCTTTTTTACACACTTGTGGAGATTTTCTTTCCCCGAGAGCTTAAAGGTTGCTGTGATAAGAACAGATGGAGTAAGACCTGTTTAGCATTGACACGGTCAGGTTGGTCCTGGTTATCTCTCTGATTGTGTATCAGGTTAATTATTGGCTTTAAGTCAATGCATCCATGCGTTTGGGTTGATCTCATCAGCCTGATGTTATCCACACCAGCCTATTTGACAGCCTACGTCAGAATATTGAACCATAAATGATTGAAAACGCAGCTGACCCAAAGGTTAGAGGTAATGTTTCTATTGACTTCCACTCCAATGAGCTACAGTGTATTTCATTTCGACTTTATAACCTGACCTTTGGCTTTTCATGCATGAATCTAATTAATCAAATATAGCTTTGTCATATAAGCCAAAATAAAGAGTACGTCAGCTCAGAATGATGACTTTCAAACCCCTTTAATGATGATTCAAGCATCATATCTCAGATGACTTAAAGACAGAGGAGTATGACAGACAAACACCCGCAAAGCATTTTGGGCAGAACCAAAAATGAGCTCTAGCTCAGCTGGAACGAACCAACAGCAAGCTTTACTGAGGGGGGAGCAGGGCCTTGGTCTGGTCCATCACCTGCTGGAAGAACTTCTCCATCATGTCGGTCAGAGGCTTGACCTGGGCGTGGAAGTTGTCGGTCAGAGGCCTGACCTGAGTGTTGAAGTTATCGGTCAGGGGCTTCATCTGATCCTCAATGTTGGTGATGAAGGGCTTGACCTGCTCCTGCAGCTTGGCGGCCTCGGCCTGGAACTTCTCAACCAGAGGCTGGATCTTGGCTCTGCTGTCCTCCATGTAAGTCCTGTGGAATTTAGAGGAAGCGACAAACTTCTGTTAATCACTGCTGTTGACTCTGACTCGCATTTTAATAAAGAACAATGGAGTGGAACACTGCAAAGCACTCAGCCCTCAAAAACAAGGGGAAAGGGAATTAAATGGGGGAAATATTACTCAAGTAAAATTATCTACCATCAAGTAAAAACATCTACTCTCTAAGACCCAAAGTTATCTTAAAAGTACTGTAAGCGGACTAAAAACAAATACATCTGTCTGGATACAAAGACATTTTGACTTTATAAGTCTGGAACTTCTAGTTTCAAACATTAGTAAGAACGTCTCATTCAGAAGTTGTAATATCTTATTGAGGTATTTAAGGGGGAAAAAGCTTCAAACAAGTGAAATGTAACGAAAGGTAAGAAGATAAGAAAGAAGCATATATTGCCTTGATTGAAGATATTTCATCAGATTTGTGGATCAGTGCGACTGCTGCGGTTAACTACTGATTGCTGCTACACCAGCTCAGTCAGGGTGTGTACTGTGTGTATTCATGCGTGTATTCAGTCCAAGTTTTCAGTAACACTAAACGAGTTTTATCTCAAAAACAGCCATTTACTATCCAAAGATGTGGTTAGCCTTTAGCCTCATGCTTTATATGTCATTTGCATCCAAAATATGACATTTTCATCTTGACAACTGACTTAAAGGGGACACAACTGTTGTGTCTAAAGCCAGAGACATCCTGCATGTAAATATTCAAATAAATAAATAAACTTGCACTGTATGTACTGGTATAAAGCTAATAAAATTAAGTCAGAAAATAAAAAAATAAAGTTAACCTTGCTGACAGAAAATTAGCCCTTCCATTCAACTTCCATGTGCCATTTTGACTGTATTGTTCTAAGAACAATTCAGCTGTCACACATTCATGTTAGCACTTAACACTGGCCATTTACATTTAGAGTTTATTCTTCAAACACTTCCCTGAATACTCTATCCGACCTGTTGCTCACACTGAGCGGAGCAGTTTGAATCCTACATCCCAGAGCCAGCGTGGTGAGTCCATGCTTGTTACTTACTGAGCAGTGTTGGTCACCTCCAGAGCCTTCACCTTCTCCACCATGTCCTGGGTTGCGGTGGTGATGCTGGCGGACATGTCATTGATGATCTTGGTGATCCTGTCCACCTCAGACTGGACATCACGCTTCACCAGTGAGACGGCCTCGGTGCCTGCGAACACGTGTTTACTGTTCTTTACTTAAACCCACTAGATTTAATCAAAGCTTGCACACAGCAGAACATGAAGACAGTTGAGAATACGAACAGTAGTGCCTTCAGTTCATCAGACTGAAGGGTAGGCATGCACACACAGTACATACAGTATTTTTTTTAACCTTTAAGCCTTACTCTACAATGCTGATGGCAAACCATGTATGTATTTTAGCTGTTAAAATGCCAAAGAGAAAAGGTTTCGACAGGCTGAAAGTGCAGCGGATATTCAAAAGTCACGTTTTTTTGTATTTTATAGTCTATATGAGAGCTTAAAAATACATCATGTATATCAAATACTGTTTTTTTAAATCAGTGAAAAAATGTCTCACCATGGGCAACAGCCAGCACAACGACAAGAGCGGCAATGAGGGAGAATTTCATGGCTGCAGAAGAGCAAGACCAACCTAGAGACAGTGGAAGGATCGGTCAGATAACACTGGAAGTTGCAGAGGTCACAATAAATAGGAATCAAACTGTGGTGAAGCAGGAGTTTCTCATAATGTAAAGAACAGTCAGTGTTTCCTCAAATACGTGACAATACATTTCTGCCCACAGCCACACAAAGAGAAAGACAGACCACAATGAAGCAGCCAAAGACTCACCTTAACTCCTGGGGTTCTTGGACCTAACGGTGGCTTCTGTCAGGGAGCCAGGAGCTTTTATAGCTCCAGAGGAAGAGTAAATCATGGCTAATCAGAATTTAATCACCTCCAACGTAAAGAAGTGACCTGACAAGAGAGAATACAATCTTTGTGTTGGCTGAACCTTGATGCTTGATAGCCGTCACAAGACAGACACAAAGTCCACTCAGTTTCTCAGTGTGTGAGCTGGAGAAAAAGAGGAACTGTTGGCTGACTGACAGGACCTCATGAGTCTTCACTTTTATTTCTCAGTACATTTACTCAAGAGCTGTTCTGAAGTTTCAGTTTTATGCCACCTCTGCTTCACTACATTTCAAAGACAAATATGAAATCAATAAGCCAGCTGCATATAAAGTAGTAAAATGTATCTTAACTTCAGCCAGCTACAACAATACTCATCAGTTCATCAGCAATACTAATCCAGTAACATCATGTAGTACTGACAGGAGCTATTCTGCCTGCATCATGAGTATTTTCACTACATTAAATACACACATAAATACACACTCTATGCTGTATTTGTACTTAAGTGAAACTTTGAGAGCAGAACTTTTCTCCTTGAGATTTTGCCATTTTTATTCAAGTAAACGATGTTGACTGCACAAACATGAAACGCTTTCAGTGACTGACTGAAATATATATCAACTGAAATAAAAAAACTCAAAATGGTGTCATACTGAGGTGGAAAATAGCCGTGAAAACTTGACAAACAGCTACATAAAGTTCATTATGTGATTAATGAGTCTTGAGCTTGTTTTTGATGGAGGCTCGGGTTGATTCACACATCGTCAGCTTAACAGAGGGTCAGTTGATGAGACAGAGTTACTCAGTTGTTCCCGACCTTGGGAACCGATCTGCTCAGTCCTATCAGCTGTTGCCTCATACTGTGGCACCCTGAGCTCCTGATAAACTCATCAAGGAAGATACTGGAGAAGATACGGCAGCTCCTCAGGGTGTTATCATACTGAGGCCTTTTGTCTGTCACTTCTGTCTTTTTAGATACTCCTACAAATGATCAAACGGTTAAAATCATTCTGTATATATACACAAGTATTGTATATTTATGTGTAATCCTTTCTTTTGCTTAAACATAATGTGTTCTTCTCTTTTGCATTGTTAAAGCTGCAAACAAGCCTGGACATTACGTGCCTGCTCTGTCACTATTGCAGCTTACATGTCCTTCTGTTTTTGTACCTCTTGATATTGTAATATGCTGCATGTTTGGGAACAATGAGTATAATAAAGCAACTACAAAAACATTCTCATATCTGTAGCAGACATTATGTAAGAATGGTCTTAAGCTTTGTGAAGTGTCTTTAAGAAAATGCACTCTTGTCTTAACTTTGCGACGCGTTTGCTTTGCAAATCTTACACCACTGCACGGCGTCTGCCTCCTGTGCACTGCCTCTACCGAGTCTACTGTGAGTGCAACACAGTAATAAATGCTCATAAACATAAACCACATCATTGTCTCTCTCTGAGCGCTGATGCACTTTTCTTTTATTCATCCATGGCTTTGCTTGTATTGTGGTTTTGGATTGCAATGGAGCGGAGAAGCCCACGTCATTTTCCTCTGATAAGTTTTGAGGTGTGGTCCTTCCAACTCTGGCCACCAAACAGCAACATTGTGAAGGATTGTAAGAGCAGTCTAAGTGGAAAGAGAGCCCTGCCACTCTGTGTTTAAACCAAGTGTTACCCGTTTAAATCTGTGACTTCAAGCAGCTGCTCACTGCCTGCTGACCAGTAGTCACATTTCATTTTACCCTCACTTATTTCCAAGGCTACAAGAAACTGACCCCCTCCATGCAGGCCTGATGCTCATTCATTACATACAAACACCTGAGAGGCCTTTCTAATGACACCAAATAAACTTGTCAGCTGTTCCTTCACAACCCATCTGGAAAATGGGACATGGCATATCCCTTTAACGTCCTAATTCCAGTCTGAACAAGTATTCTTAATGCCAGAACTGCAAACAAGGTTTCCCCAAACTAAGCCAGGGAAAGTATTGTCTTGATAAAAATACGGGAAATTTTCAAACAATACCCCACCCGAGTGTAGACAGAAGGAACAGATTCCTTTCTCCCTCGTTTACATGGAAGGTGAAAGGCTCTATATTGTGTCAAGAAAGTAATCTGCATTGTTTCTGCTTTAGATTTAAGGCTAAGGCATTGAGTAATATGTATGGGTTTTCCCAGGGAGAATAATAGACGTGATTCCCTTAAAGGTGAGTGCCAGTTAAAGGCTGTTGTTTCCAAAATATGTGTGATTTTCAACCATGACATGAAGACAACATCTACTGTACAATTTCCTTCACTTTGTTACTGCAGATATTTCAAACTAACAAACAGGGACCACCTTCAGCTCTGCCTCCACAGGTAGTCTGTCAGTCTTACAACAATATTCCTGTTTTTCCTCATCTTAGCGTTTCCCAACACTGAAAACAGCCTGTTATTGGGATGTGTAGCTTTCAGCATCCTAGTCCATAACAGAAGATTTGAACAGAGTCTGGTTTGATACCACATATTTGGAGGTAAACTTGAAAAGTGTTTCAGTCTTTCACTCGGCATGTTTTCTGTTTACCAGGTCTGTCAGCCACCTCTGTCATTTGATCCAACTCACCACCAGATGGTGATCAAATGACAGTCTGTCTCTCTACCTGAGTGTCCAGATCATGCAGCCTCAGGCCTCATTATGGACCAAGAGCCTTCATGGATACATGAGCGCCCTCTGCTGGCTCATGTGAATTATTTTAACAAAATGTGGTACTATACATGTGGAGTCTGGTCTGCAAGCAAAACGTCCATGCAAAAGTCTCACCGACATCAGGACCCAGCGGTGGTGATCCCTAGTTATCAGCTGTGTGTGTTGAGTGGTGCATAGATGTACAAAAATGCAACAACCTTGTTACTCCAAGGCCAAATAAACACCCCAAACGTTGCCAAAGTAATGCAGAATTGCATGAAGGATGCCCAGAAGCCTCTTCAGCAGCCTGGACATTATTTTTGGTTTGTCCAGGGGGAAAAAAATGTCGCTAATCAAATACCTCAAACAACGCACTTGTAAAATGCATAGTTAATGGCGGTTATGAGAACAACATATATTTTATTTATAAAATAATGTATAACCTTAGCCTACTCGTATAAGCAGTCAGCTTGACTGCTGTTTCTTAGAGACTGAATCAGAGGATAAATATGATTTACTGTGGTTTGCTGTGGAGTAACACTTACTGAAGCTACTTTTACGTAACGCAACCCGGGAGCATCCGCCAACCTGTTGTGCGTACGCACGTTGCGTGGATCAGCCGCAGACACACGCAGACATCATGGCGGACGTACTGGACCTTCATGAGGCGGGAGGCGAGGACTTTCCTATGGATGAGGATGGTGATGGTAAGAATAGTTATCATCATGCCTATTGGTAACCGATGCTCCGTAAGACTGGCTTTCAATTAATGTGTAAATCTTGAGACCAGCAAAATGGACGTAGTCGACAGTGCTACAAACGCTAACTGCGCGGTAGCAGGCCTGACAAATGCTAACAAGCTAGCACTAAGCTAACAACGCACTGGTGGTTCATTCAAACGGTATTCGTAAGCTAAGTTAACTAGGTTGTGATTGTTGTAAGCTGCAAAGCGTGCCAAATGCTGGTGTAATTAGTTTCCTAGCTTAAGAGTGTAGTAAACATCAACATTACTTTACGATATAACTCTGATCACATTAGCGTGTTATTAGCCGCCGCTAGCACGCTCCGAGTCTTCGATTATCAACTGCAGTAAGATACACTGACGAAACTTTCAACATCCGTATCATATGATTTAGTTCACATTTTCATGTAATTATGCCGTAAACTACAGAAAATGTATCCACGGTCCATAAAATCAGTAGTGAGCTAACCTTAACTGTTAACTAGTGGTCAAACTTGTAGTGATTTCGACTTGTTCAACTTTCCCTCTTCAGAAAGCATCCACAAGTTGAAGGAGAAAGCAAAGAAGAGGAAAGGACGAGGGTTTGGTTCAGGTGAGTTCACTTACCATCTTAATGGCATCGGTTCATGTAATCTCCTGCTGAATCCTTTTCATGCAGTTGTTCAGCAGCAGTCAGCAGAGTTCAGTGTTTTTCTGTGTTTCCAGAGGAAGGAGCCAGGTCCAGAATCAAGGAGGACTATGATACTGTGGAACAGGACGGGGACGAGCCAGGCCCTCAGAGATGTAAGTGCAGTTCATTTCAAAGATGTAGGTTAAATGTAACCTAATAGAATAAAGTCTTACCTTCACAAACTGCCTCCTTAAAGCTCCTCTGTGAGGTAGGTGAAGGTACAAACCTTCTGTCGTTTATGAATGTGGTTAACTCACAGCAATCCTCAAAACTAATAATTGAAATTCATCCACTGTCACCAGTTATTGGCTTTTGGATAAATGTCAGTGTAGCAGGCAGAAACTGGAGGTCAGAAGGCCTCTCATTGGTCAGATCAGTGTATATTTGCACACCTGCAGAGCTTTAGTAATCGAAGCTGGACTTGGATAATAAGTGTACTTTGCTGAAAATGCTCCCGTTTTATTATTTGACCCCTAATGTCTTTTCATGTGTTTGTCTTGTTGCAGCTGTGGAGGGCTGGATCCTGTTTGTGACAGGTGTACACGAAGAGGCCACGGAGGAAGACATCCATGACAAGTTTTCAGAGTTTGGAGAGATCAAGAACCTGCATCTCAACCTTGACCGCCGAACAGGCTACCTCAAGGTGAGACAAATAACTACGCCTCATGAGCACGTTTCAGAGTTTTAGTGTGTGTTTCATTGCATGGACTGCATGCAGTTGATGTATATCTGTTGTTAATTTTGTAGAATTCATTAACACGACCTCTTGGCCTCTTGCTTGCTGTAACTGGTTACTAATGTGATTGTTAGTTGTGTGTGGGATATTGTGTAGAGCTTTTTGCATCTAATTTAAAATGAATGAACAAGAAAGAAACAATTATGCCTAGTTTTCTTATATATAAAAAAAAAAAAAAAAAAAAGATAGTTTGGTACACAAATGGGTGCCCCGCAACTGTTTGTAAAACCCTTGGAAGCACAACTAATGCACCTAACAATTTATGGTGACACCACAGAGCCGCACATGTCAAGTTCAAATCCAGAACAGAATGGTATCCAGTGAGCCAAATGTAATTATTTGAATGCTTTGGCTGGAAATACTCTTGGAGAAGTCGTGTTGACTCAACCAGAAAATTGAACATCTGCCCTAGCTTCTCCGAATCCCACTCCTTGTTGCTTAAGTGATATTTTTTCCAGATGGAGAGATTTGAAAGCTGCATATATTATATTATGTAACTTTTAAAAAATATCACCTTATGAGAAATGTTTTTCCGTCCATTTGTTGTATGAGCCCAGAGCCCTTCTGAGGTCTGTGTAAAGCAAGTCGTTGCTTTTTATGTACGAGTAAACCTTGTTGTCACTGCTGCTTCCTCCTGCATCCATATCCTCCATAGAGGTTTACAGCCTATAGAATTTTGTAATCTTGATTCTCCATACTGTGGTTTTTACTTTGTTTACATGACATCTACAGTGTTGCGTGCCTGTTAGTCCTGAGAGAGCAATCCCTCCTTTGTTGCTCTTCCTGGGTTTTCTCCAGGGTGTTGTATGCTGACCAGATTGTAAAGCCCTTTGAGGCAAATTTGTGATGTTGTGCTATATAAGCACTGCAGACATGATTGTACTTGACCGCTTGCTAATGGCTGCATGCTGTGCAAATCCAGATGATATATCAAAGGTTTTTCAAATACTTGCAGTGTTTAATATGCACAGTTAAAACACTGAGCCATTGTTTTTTGTGTTTTTTAAACATCCAAATGTACAGTATGCCTCAACTTTGTCAGAAGCCACAAGGTGGCAGCATTGTTATGAGTATGAGGTCAGAAAAAACTCTTCTTCCACAGTCATTTCAGTGAAGCCCAGAGAGTGTCTGTTTTTAACGTGTTTGATGATTAACATAATGTAGTAACAATCTTACACATTTAATTGGTCATGTTTCAATTCCCCAGAGACAAAAAAAATTATAGCGATGGCTAAGCTTCTGGGCTAGGTCCAAAATGTGTTTGCCCAGTGATCCCACACTGGTTTTAATAGGGCCGATATAGTAGTCAGACTGAATAACATTATTGGATTATTGAGTGATAAGTAGCTCTGTGTTCTGCACTGTGTTGTTAATTTAAATAGTAAATTCTGCCAAATTCCAAGGCAGTAATGTTATAAACATGCAATAATTGGCATGATGTCCTGATAACTGTCCCCAGGGATATGCACTGGTGGAATACGAGACATACAAAGAAGCCCAGGCAGCCATGGAAGGGCTCAACGGTCAGGACCTGATGGGCCAGCCTATCAGCGTTGACTGGGGATTTGTCAGAGGACCCCCCAAGAACAAGAGGAGGTGAGGGTGGTGTGTGATTATCTGTGTGTCTCAAACTGTGGTGGTATTAACTTGCTGGTAAAGGAAGTGTTGTCACTGATTTTCATTATATTACTTGAAAAAATAGATATCACCGTATTACTCAGCCTTGATGGTGTTAAGATATCTCTATAAAAGCGATGTATGGTCTAAATTATTTATGTAATGCGTTTTCGTATAGTAGAACAACCACTTAATATTCTAAAGTCAATAACTGAACTGGTTTTTCACAGGACTGGCGGACGGAGACGCAGCAGAAGCCCAGACAGGAGGCGGCGTTGAGTGTGGCTCGCCATTGGCTGCATGGGTCGCCTGTCACTTTGACAGGCAGTTTATAATCCTCTCAAAAGAAGCTAATTTCAGAGTTTTTGTACAATATTATGAGTACAGTTACTAGGGCATGTAGCTGTGCACTTTCAAATATTGAGATAAGGACTAGTTCTTCTTAAGAGATGAATAACAAATTGACCTGATAGCAGCATTTTCAGTTTTTTGTAAATTGCTTATGTTGCTATACAGTGTAACCGAAGGACATCCACAAAGCTCTGTCAGTGAAACTAGGTTTTTACTTCCAACACCAACTTGTAGGTAGTACATGTTTATGGTTTTTCACGATTCCCTGAAAATGTTGTTTCAGTTTCCTCAATGTTATGTGCATTGTATTGTGTGGGGATGTTTTGTTTTATATTACTTGGGGAAAATTAAACTTTTAAAAAGCTGAATTTGTGCCCTATTGTATGTGTTTTTTTTAAAGCACTGCTAATGACGTAGGGTTTACATCATCCCAGATGACCTCACCCAGGCAATGATGCCGCCCCGGCTATTTTGTCAACCCCAAAGCACCTGTCACTCTGGACTCAGTGAAACACTCATAGGCTATTTGGACTAAACCCCTTACCCCTCATTTTTCTGCAGCCAATTGGCAAGCGAATGTTTTGTACTCTGTCGTTCCTATTTGGTGTTTACTCTATTGGACAGCATCAGTCAAAGACCCCGAGAATGACCATTGGTGATTATCAATGTCAATAAAAGACACTCTGCTCTCTGATTGGGTAGTTCTTCGTGAGGGCGGGATCAATTCGTCGCTTGACGTTGTTGTTGTAAGTGGTGGAGAAATTACTTTGTCGGTGGTGGTCCGGTTTGGGATTTTACGCTTAGTTTCACCAGTGAAGATGCTAAAAAGTTAAGAATTGTTGGTCTTGGAAACGTATATACTGTTCACAAGTTGATACTTTCTGGAAAACTAAATGGGACGATGAGAAAAATATCTGCGAGGACGCTCAAGGTAAGCAGTAAAGGGATACTCTAGCTACCAGCGTTAACGTTAGCTAACGTTAGCTGCTGATTAGCCAGGCTTGAAGTAGCCACTTGCTAGCCAAACGTTACCGTTCGATGTGCTTCGTGAAAAATGAACAACAGTTCTCTGTAATGAGGACCCATGCACACGTATGGCAGTTCTCCAGAGCGGTAATTAAATAGTGTATTGCGTGAAAATAAAGTTATTGGACTGAGTGTAAACGGTGCACGAACCCCATGCGTTGGAACGGCTCAAATGCGTTTATGTAAGCATGTGTATTGTTCGTTGATATTTTGTTTCAAAGAATAGTCGTAGCCATAATAGCTGGCTCAGAGTCAACATTTAGGACAAGCCATCATCAGTAGCATTGATCTGCATTTATTTGCCGTGTTAAGCAGGTCTGTGAAACGGAATTGGTTTTTGAACATTACATTAGCTTTATGAGCTGTCAACTATAGATGTGCAGTTTAAGCATTGCATTTTCCAAGTTGGGCTGAATGAGAGATCAATTTTGTATTTGCCCTTTCATCAGTTATATTTTTGCCTTAAGAATGAATTTACATTTTATGTGCTAGCTCTCTAAGAGCTGGCAGTCACGATCCAGATTATCTGAGCCCGGTTTTTATTTAAGGTGCATGTGTGATGTAACATTTACTTAAAGCACCAGCTTAGAGAAAATTGTTGCAGTTAACCGTTTACACACGCGTGTATTTCCTAATGTCTCACCAAAACGACCGGTTTCATTAAGCTATCGTTAAGTGGCTAACTTGATCGAGTGAGTCAAGTCAGCAGTGGGAGGCATTTCTTGCCAAACCTTGCTGCCAGATATGTGAGAGTCTAGCCTGAGCTAGCTGTTCATCAGGTTCAGTGCTCCGTCCTCATTTCTAAACTGACGACTTGGATTATTTGCAGTCATTTCCAACAATGCAAACCTCTCCCTCTCGATGGGAAAGGGTTGCATTACACTTTGTCTTGAATTATTCAGGTTCTTGTGTTTGCGGGCTCTTTTGTTTGCTGGGACACCAAGTTCTTTGCCGCACTTGGTCTACAGGGGCTGTTTATGTTGTTATAAAGCCATATCCTGTTGGAAACACACACAGCAGTAAGCTGGAACCTCATCATACAAGGCTGATGGAATTTCAAGAAGCTAGGTTTTGTGTAGTAGGAAAAAGAAAGACATCCAGCCCTCCCACCTGTACCTCTGTTCCCTCTAGTAGCTGTGCAAGGTGATGTTTGAAATGCGGGACACACAAACAGCTGTCTGACAGTTGCAGAAGACTGTTGATCAGTAGCAGTGTGGAAAGTTAGAAGGAACTACCAGCTCCATGCTAATAACTGTGGCTGCTGAACCAGTCCTTGTGGCAGGTAATCAGGCATGACTTCATGCATTATTGTATCTCTGCGGATGATGAATTTATTAAAGGTCTGGGATCCACCAGACACTATGGCTTGAAGATGAAAAAGATTTTCATACCCTGATGCACAGTCTTTGTGAGGGTGTGTGAGGTTGCATTGTCAGGCTTCATTGTGCATGTCCTCAGCACTTCAAGGGACATATTGATGTGTACAGCAGCGCAGGGAGCACCTCGGGCAAGTATTTTAAGTAGGGTGTAGCATCCTTCCCTATGCAATTCAGATTCCAGACTGGCAGGGTGTAAAAGGAAAAGTATCTTGAGATAAAAGTTTTTTTTTTTCATCACTCAACACAATATAAACACAGTTAAAGGCACATGACAGGAGCTGGTTTGTTAACTGGAATGGCTCTATTGGTCAACGTAGAAAACACCCAGTAAATCCACTCTCAACCTGCCTCCAGCTTCGCAGAGCAAGGCAGAATGTTTTTAAAGCCTTTGTGCTGTGAGTTGCTGCTATTTGATTTTATTTGCGCCATTTGAATTTTGTTGATCCAAATGAAAATGTGTGGCTTGCAATTTGCAGCTTATCGTGCAGAGATCTCCGGCAGCGTTCAAATGAGCTGCAGTAAGCATTTCACAGTGGCCTCGTTTGAAAATGATGCAGATTGATGAGAAGGGTGAAACATTTCTACTGTTTTCTAAAGCGCACGGTATGTGGAGACACTTGTACTGCCTGTGGAAAAGGGTTTGTTATAGAACTAGCATTTTAAAGTTGCAAGACCTGGTGGCAGTGGAATTATATGCACACTGTTTTGCTGTGACACATAGCAAAGTCATATGATTACACAATGGAGGGTAGACCAGCAATGAATTAGCATGAGTCCCAGTTTATACTGCAGTTTCACAAAGCAGGCAGTATGACTTGTTTGTCTTTCTGGTGGAAAACTTGTATTTCGGAGCATTACTTCTCTCAAAGGTTTTGTGTTACTGCCTCAACTATCTTTCATATCCTTAATGTCTTTAACATGGATCGAACTTGCTGTTTTTGTGCTGGACGGCTGTGGCTGTTATGACTGCCTTGGTGAATATAGTATTTCACTGGGTAACCACGCTGCTTCAGCAATGCAAAGGGTATGAAAATTTAAATTCGTCTCTCGACGGGCTCCCCCAAACAGCTGTTCACCAAGTGTGTATGTGTGTGCATCAGGGATCCAGTGTCAGTTTCAGAGCCAGGCCCATTTGGCCACGGAGGTATTCCCATAGGATCTCTCAAACACAGTGAGATTAATAAGTAAATAGATGACTGCTTCTTCAGGTTAGTAGGACAACCACGTGATGTTTGTGTCCAGTGTACATGTGTCTCAATTTTCCAGTGTACACGTCCACCATAGAGTAGGTAACAAAGTGGGAGCTGAGCCCACATCCTGGTTCTTTTAGGACACTCGACAGCCATCATTATTGTCAAGAAGACAAAATGACACATCATAGATTTCACGCCTATACATCCATGCATGTGTGTTCTTATCTCTAAGTCCCACCGTTCAAAATGACAGGAACAGATGTGATCCGAAAGAGTACACTACCTTCGTCCCCACGCTGCCACAGCGAGACAGGGATCAATAGGTGGCTTGTCTCCGAGAGGCCTCTGTGTCCAGACAGCAACTCATAAAACTCTGGAGCCCCACCCTCCCCAGCATGGCTGGTTGCCTGCCAGTCTTGTGACACAGCAGGGCTGTTTGTGTTAGGGTGGAGGGACCTAGAACTGAGGCATCTACCTGGGTGCTAGCAGTTGTGAGCAGCATGTTGTGGACATTAGGCCTACACTGAATCTTTTGGGATTATAGTTAGATAACTCACACATCTGGTAAACAATAGAAGGGACTGTGAATTAGGATGGAACAGCTATACAAGGAAAGTTATAGCCTTACGTACCAACGGAGCAGCCATAATCCCATACAGCATGAAACGTCACTCCCACAAGAGAAGCCATGGTAATGAGAGCTTAATGGATCAGTTACTTTGCACTCTTCACCTTTTCCTCCTCTACATACTGCACAAGGTGGGAAATTAAAAATGATGATTATACCCGCCACCAGTCAAAACCTCAGCCTTTCCTTTCCTGTCAGAAATTTTGGCACATTTTGATACACCGCCATCAAAATAACATCATGACTTTACTAAAAACAGGGCTGAAGTTTTAAGGTGTATAAGTTACCGATGAAAACACAGCTACCAAGGTTGATCATTTTGGGCTGCATGCCAGTATGCAGCATTTGTCATTGTCTGTTGTGTCTGTCACATCCCTGCTTGTCACTGCTGCTGCTTTTTCCTCAAAGCTATTTGTCAGCTTTGTGATATATGGTAACGAATATGAAGAATCTTTCTCCTATGTTGAAGTAATTTTGCTGTTTTTGATCCATGCATCTGCAGTAAGGGTGGGTGATTTGCCTTAAAATAATAGAACAACATTGTAGGGTAGTTATTGGATGACTATATTTTTGATGATATGATAAAATCTGGAGAGGTCTATTTGGTTATTTGGCCTTCAGATAAGATGTTGCGCTCTTCTCACACGCTTTTTGGGTCTCTGAACTCAGATTTGTGAAATGTGGTGGAATAAGTTTGTTGTCTTTCCCCTTCTTGCCATTCTGTTCTTCCTTCATTGTTTACATGTTACTATAGTTTGTTGCAGACCTAGCTTTTTACACCCAGAGCCCTTCAACACTCTCTGAGCAACTATTGTTTTTTTGGTGCTACTTTCTGCTTGTTACTGCAGTATGTAGTCACAAAGTCATTGAAATGAAATTGCATATTAACGATACGATATGACACATTGACTACATTTACACGCACAAAATATTCAGTTTTTGTCCTTTATTCCAGAAATGACAGCATTCCTACTAAGTTGCTTACATGACTAATGAAAATGAAGATTCCACTAATATTTGCATTCACATGCAGCCGATTAATGAGCACAGCCTCCTTCTTGAAAAGGTCGGCCTCGCAATATTTGCACATCTCTAAAAACCTGCTGATACCCATGTATTTCGTAATGTTTAAAAGTAGGTGTGTTTCTCCTCCCGACCAGAAATGTGTGCATTTCTGTTGTGCCTGCATCTCTACTGTGTGTTACAAACTGCAGTAAAAACCTCAGTTAAGATGCATATATTGTGCTGTATACTAGTCCAGAGAAAGCCCCTAAAACCTGAATAATATCAGCATGTCCTGCTATCCTCCTCAGGGGGGTCGTCCACACTGGGAGCTGTGTCTGGTCTGCTGCCGGGGGTGCTGTCCTCAGGTCCCTTCGGCCCGGCTGGTAGGGGGGCTCCCTACCTTGGTGTGGGGGTTCACCGCTCTGTTAGGGTTGGGGGGGCCCGGGTGGCCAGCGCCCCCTGTGCTCACAGTCCATGATGACTCTTCTCGGTGTGGACGGCCCCAAAGGTGGCATTATCCTCAATCCTCAGTGTCCTGCCATGTACTCCTATACTCCTCCTACTATTTGTGGTGAGAGTGTGTGTGTGTGTGTGTGTGTGTGTGTGTGTGTGTGTGTGTATGTGTGTGTGCGCATGTAGTTCGGAGTGTGTGTTAGTACATACGAAGGGTGGGAGGGTTGGGGTTGGGTTTTTAATGTTGTTCTGTGTTTATTTATATTGTTTTTAACTCTTGTGAAGCACTTTGTGTTGCATTTCATTGTGTATGAAAAGTGCTATATAAATAAAGTTTGATTGATTGATTGGTTTGATATGTTAATTGAAAAATGCCCCCTTCAGAATAAGGCCTAATTTGGAAAGTTGGCATGTAAAGGCAGTCACTGGTACAACATACAATCATGAACGATATGATATGCTGCACTCTTAACCTGCAGATGATTTGGCCTCTTGGCACTACTGTTAGTTTGTGAAATGTTGCTTTGAAAGTTCATATATCAGTGTGCTGTTTGCAAAACCTCTTATAGCTGACAAATCAATTCAATCCAACCTAATACGACCCAATTTTGTAATAAAGTTACTTCAGGGTCTCAGGTCGTTTTTTTCATAAGACAGGAAACTACAGAAAACAAGTGTTAGCTGGTGGATTTGAGAACTAACATAGGCTCCAGTGGAGGCTTTGATTGTGTTGTATTGGCACCTGTCGAAGTGGCTACAGCTGGTGAATTTATCAACTCTTCCAGCCAAAATCTGTGAACATTTGTTCACTGGCTAACAGTTATTTCAAAGCCTTGTAGCAGGTGAATAATGAGGTTTAGATCCCACTTCAGCCTGTGGACAAGAGCGTCGCTTTCCTGTGCAGTCTAGAAGGCAGCGGTCCCTCACGCCCTGCCCTGTTGATCCAGGACAGCAGGACTAATCCCACACACAGCCCTGATGAGGAGCCTGTCACCCAGGATGACATCACACAGGGAGTGACGTGAAGTAGCCCTGCTGTGCACAGGGCCTGGCCTGCAGCACGTGGGGATTCACATGAGCGTTAGTGCTGCCCGCCTGCAGAGGCGGGTGCTCGTTTAGCCACTGGCTTTAGATCTAGCAGAGTTTGGTTGGCTTCACATTCAGGCTGATTTAGCAGGGGTAGATCTTGAGCATTTGAATCAGTCCTGTCTTGCAACATGGTAGTTGCAAGTTGTAGCTCCATTTTGTTTGCAGTGTTAAAGCCTTTTTGCATTTCGAAGCTTCTTCCTCTCTTGCAGCACTCTTGTTTTGCAGGAGTGGAGTAAATGAAGTCAAGTCTAAACATCGCAGTGTAAGGTTCAAATTAGTGTCCTAAGAAATGTCTCATATTTATCAAGGGTTAATATGAAAATTAAGAGCAGTCATCTAGCTTGCCTTCTAAATGTGAATTATGTAATAACAAGCACATTGTTTGTACACGAAGCAAGAAGGATATTTTGGCATCATTGCCAACCCAGAGGTCTTATTTGTTATCAGTGTCACAGAACAAAGTGAGAAGTGAAGTGTTTCCGCTTTAGATGTTTAGATGTCTATCAGTCTGACTTGCACAGCCAAAAATTGTATTGCTACATACACATAGATTATGGATAAGATACTGATTCGTGTAGTTTGTTTGTAGCAAAAGTCTGTATTGCAGTCATGTTGCTGCTGAATTTCCCCACTCTTTGCTCATAAATAGGTGGGCAGTGTTCAGATGGTTGCAGAGGCTTGTATTTCTTCACAAAGGCGAAAAATCGATAAAGAGGCTGCCAGGGCTGAATGAGGACTTCTCACCCTCAGAGTCTGGAGTTAAGGTTGGCAGCTTTCAGAAATACTGAACCCAATGCATAATGTTCACTAAGTGAAGCAATTTATCCATCTACCTCCATGCTGCTGTCCCTCAGAGGCGTGGCAACACTTCGCTCTGCAGCAGTCACTCTGAATGTCTTGTTTAGGGGTTCGTTTTGTGCACATCTCTAAAACAGTTATGCATTGACGGCAGATTAGCTTCCACTTCCCTCCTTCACTTTGAGGATCAGATATCCTCATTACATTTTCTGCTGTTTCAGGTCTTCACTGCAGTGTGCACAATGAAATGTGGTCTCTGTGTGGAATGTGGGAACGCCACTTACGGTCCCCTCTAGTCCTCTCCACAGTAGCCTGCTTCATGTGGCTGTTAATTAGCACTCCTTGACTGGTGATTACTGGGCCTGACTGCAGTGACATGCCCCAGGCACAGGCTAGGAACCTCTGAGGCCAGCTTTAATAGTCTGCCTAATAAACCACCGTTACAGACAGACTGGTAGAAAGAAAAAACTGCAACTTAAAGCAGCAGACGATATAGATAAAATGATAAACACGGTAATACTCCTGCAGTAATAAAAAAAAGTCTGATAGCTTGAAGTCTGAGATATACACGGAGACATGTAACACTTTGAATGTTGACAATCTTTTAGTCATTAAAATATTTTTGTAATAATTGCATCACATCTGAATAAAGCAAATATAGAGTTAAAATGTAAACATTCCCCAGTCTTACTTATGGCTATCTCAAGCTGAATCATAGGGCCTATGGACCAGAAATCACCAGCTGCTCTCAGACACATCGTGTTTCAGAGGAAAACGTGTGGGTAGAGCTGTTTATTTTTCAAACAAAAAATTATTGCCACTACTGTATCCATATGGAGAAAGAGACTTCTGGTTCTGTCCTGAAAATATACTCTGAAGACTCTTTCTCCTTTTTACCAATGCCTCGTTAGTTTGGGAACTAAGTGAGTTCGGAGATTCCTGCTACATGCGCTGCTACACCATGACGTCAGCTCTCAGACACTTTGATAAACACTTGTGCTCAGAAGCTAATACTGCCCATTTCAATTGGCCGCACTTGGCTGTTATTACTTTGCTGCAGTGAATAACAGCAAGAGTCCACATTAGGCTGAAGGAACCACTATGAAGCACTCTAATATATCTTCCACGGACTAGGAGACGTTTTGTCTGAAGCCATGTCCCATTTCCCGAACCAGATTTACACCTTGTCACCTGAATAGTGGGCACACTGCAAGATGAGTTTACGTCATGTAAAACCTCACTTGAACCCATGCTGTCTGTAAGTGGCTGCCTGCCCTAACTCCACTTGCTGTGCTGTGTTCAGAACAGCGCAGCCTCCGGGGTATCATTGTCTTTTTGTTAATGAAAATTAGGCCCAACTTGGAAGTATGCTTGGATGTCAAGCTTTGAGAGAGCAGCTGACGTCACCAACATGGGATTGTCTTTAATTCAGGCGTGGGGCATTCACCAGAGCGTTCAGTTTAAATGTTAGCTGTCATCTGTTTTTGAACTCTGCACAGTGCGGGGTTTCTATGTTTAAACTGTGATTATGAGCAGATTATTTTTAGAGTATCTCAAACAGGAGGTTGCTCTAATTCTAGCAACTCAGAGATTAGGTGGTGATTCTCTGCATGCGCTGGTGCTGCTGCATGGATAGATACTCAGAGCAGGCAGGCTAGTGTCGAATAGGCGTTAAGGAACAATTACCATATGAACAATACTAATTATAGACCTAAGCACCTTTTTTTCTTGTTCATCCTGTTGCATGGATTCTGTGAACTATTTTTCAGTTGCAGTAGCTCAGTGGTAAAATTCAAAGCTACAGCAACCTGAGGTTAACACATCTTGTGGCTCTGTACACTCCAGACAATACAAATGAGCTCAAATTCATGATCTGTAAGTAGATCCGGTTTTCCTCACCTTATTTTGCCTTGAGCTCTCATGGACAGAAAGGCTGGTTGCTGAGTTCACAAGGATCAGGTTTGGATGTTTCTGAGCCAGCAAGAGTGATAGGGAGGCCGCGAGAGGGAAGTTAGACTTGGCACATTTTTGTGTGATGACTGGACAGCTTTTGGACGAGACCGGCTCGAGTGGCACGGCCTCCGAGAGGGCAGGCACGGTGTGGAATCTCTGACATCAGCTGGGTGTGCGTTCACACTGGTGGTGTCTTGCGCATTACACACACAGATGCCCACAGCTGGTGGTCCAGCCTTCATCAGGGTTGGAATGTGCACGCTGCACGTTTCACACTGCAAAAATGTTATCCCAGACTAATAATAATACACACGCTTAAGGAATTTTCTCAAACATGTTTTGATTTCCTTGTAGGGAGGCTGTTTTTTTCCTACTGTAAAATTTTGAATTCCCTCTTGTTTGTAAGTACTCGATTAGCTTGATGTTTCTTGCAGTGTAGGCAAGTGGTGAAAGATAATTAATGTCCTTATTTGGGAAGAACACCAGTCCTCGTTGCAGCCACATCAGGTTTCTTAGCTCTGCAGAAGACAAAAGCTTTGTTTGGTTCACATGCAGCAGCGTTTTCTCAGTGGTCCACTCGTTCCTAATAATTCACATGTCAACAATAGCTCTGTGGATGTTCTGCTTTGCAGCAGTTCAGTGGGTTTTATTGATTTTTCTCCAATGACCAGCTTACTGGTATGTTTCCTTTTGTCCAGGGAAATGGTCACACTCCAATTTACTGTATTGATTTTTGAGATGTCAACCAATGGGAACTCACAGCATCAGTCCCCTCCCTCAACACTGGTCAAGCACATCTGTGCAGCTGAGTGGGTGAATTAGTGAGGCAGCAGTTTACAAGCAGAGTAGGAAGCAATGGCTAACATTGCCAGGCTAACAGAATTTTTAATTTTGTGCTGTTTGCTCTTTCCTTTTATTACTTAAAGGTGAACCTTTGGGCTCTCTCATCTATGATGAACATATTAGTTAAAAGGGCTTTATTAATGCATTAATTTGACTTTGAGATAAGAGGAAGAGCATTGACTCGATTTGCATGCAAACCTCTCTCTGGAGCAGCCTTTGTGGGGTATTTACAATGCAGTGTTTATCATATGCTTCAGCGTTATGCAAGCCCTTGGAAATAAATGTGCCTGTGTTATACTGTTCATATGATGTACCCAGTTGCCCTTGAAGACAACTGAAAAAAAGTGACTGAGATGTCTTCCACTTTTCTTCTCAGGCGAAGCAAGTCCTCTATTCTGTAATGGATGTGTTTACATTGTGCTGCCCTATAGAATATTATGCTATACCAAGCAAGGATTTTGCTTTGTAGTACGTTTTCTTGTCCAAGGCTTTAGTATCCACTGATACGCCTTTTCTTTTTTTCACCCCTTTGCTTTTTAAGCATCCTGTAGCAGAGATTCATTCTGCATAATGCATGTGCAGCAGAGCCATTGTACTGCTCCGTTGAGCTGAGAGAAACTTTGGAAGAGCTGGGTAAAGGGCTTGGTGTTCCTCCACTCCTAGCCAGGCAGCGATCAGCCTCCTTCCCAGCTGTAGCTCTCATGTTATATAATGAGGCAGTGTAGGCTGACTGGGCTCAGTCGGTAACCAGATTACAGCACTCCACTGATAAACAGCTGAAGGACTGCCATCTTACCACACCTTTGTTTTTCTTTCTGGTGCTCTTTAGCTGTAAGGTGTTTGCTGTGATTGATTGCTTACAGCTAACCCGGCCCTGTTTCTGCAGCATTTGAAAAACGGACCTTTGACTCACTAGCCCAAGGTTGGGGAACCTTTTTCCTATTGAGGATCATTTTAGTTGAGTTTAACTGTGTTTAGTTTAGTTGAGGATCATTTTAAGAGCCATACTCAATACTGGTGCAGCACCGCAGTTGACTGGAACTGCTTCTCTGTGCAAGGCGTCTGATGTCAGATGGTAGTGATGTTGATGATGCTGCTAGTATTGAGTCTTACACTCAGCAGCATATTCAGATGTTGTAGCAGGCTTTTGTTCTTGCAGAGTAGGGAAATGCACAGTGTTTCCTCTCTCCCCTTGCAGTTGCCACAGCTTTAATTTTGCTTCAAATGATTTGAAAGCAGAGAGCCGAGAAGCTGGCTGCAGCCAGAGGTTCAGCTCTGAGAGATACTTGGTAATGTCCACCATGAATGACAAATCACACACACTCGCCGTCACTTAGTGTCCACGTCAGGTTTTTCTTCATCTCTGTGAATCATTCCAGACAAACTGACACTTTTGAACAGTTTTACGTTGTCCGGTGCTAGCAGCTCCGCAGCAGCAAGAAGGCATCCTTCACACAGCTCTCCTCATGAACGAGCTTTCAGGTTCTTCGCCATTAGCTCGCTCACCACAAAACTCGCCTGCATAACACAGAACGTGGTCTTGTGAAAGCTGCTTACTGACCACGCAAACTCCGAAGAAGAGCGTTAACTTTATCCAAGTGCGTTTGTCCTTGTTGCTCATCCAGTTTTGCCGTTTGTAGGTGTACTCACGCTTGAGATGAGCCTTTTTCATCTCTGCAGCTGCATCCTCACAAGCTCTCTTAAAACATAGTGTTTTTCCATTTCCATTTGGAGAGGGCAACACTCTGCGTCTACTTGCGTTTTGTTGACAGTTGCCACGATGCGTTGATGTGATATCAAGTGTGATGTGTATGTTGCGTTCAGGGGCTGCAATGAAAAATGTATCTGTTTACTATTTATGTTACTTTCATGAACTAAGTTTAGTGCATCAATCGTGGAGATTTAAGTCTCTCCAAATTCCCCTCGTTAGCTGTCAGTATAGCCCAGCTGATACTGGACTTTTGAGGCTGATGTTGATGTTTCAGAGCTTAAAAAGTCTGATAATGTTATATCAGCAGAAGGTACTTATCTCAGTAAAGGAGGGTTACTGATAACATAACATAACATAAACTATCTTGATAGGTTTGGTTTTTTTTACAGAATTGCAACCAAGATACATATTACTCAGGACATTTTGTAGAAAAAGAAGAAGAAGAAGAAGAAGAAGAAGAAGAAGAAGACATCCTTTATTAGTCACACACACAACATGCAGAGTTAGGAGGGAAACTCCACACGCCATGCTTCTTGTGAAATTCATCTCCGCATTTGACCCATCCTTGGTCAGTCCTACCTCCGCGGCAGACCAGGAGCGGTGGACTGCCAGCCGATCGGCGCCCGGGGACCCAGGTTCTTTTGTCACCATTAGTCAGGTGGTGATCTTCTTGCATGTTTTTAGTGGGTTTTTTTTTTTTAAGTTTGTAGTTGAAAAATCTTGTCAGTGCTCTCTGGTTTACAATCAATATACAGGACACACTGTTTCTTAATTAGCCTCATTTGGCATATCAGAACTGAAATTTCTAGTTACTTATTAGTTACTTTTTATATACATCTACACTGAGAGGATATGTATGCAGTAAGATAATATTGGTCTAGCTGTAACTGTCAGTACTAAGAGTGGAAAGTTTGACGTTCTATCCCACCATCACTCTAGACCACTTATCATTCCTGCTCTTACTCCCACCAGCCACGTTGCCCTTCCCTGTTTGCTTACTCTTTATTTCATTACTCATAGTGTTTTGCAAGGCCGATAGGGTGTGTTTCATTTGCTGAGATCACAGGAAAGGTTTATGTGATTGAACTAAAATAGAACTTACCACATTTATAGGTGTGGCCATTCATCATGTCTTGACCATTAAAGGGAAGCCGAACGACTCAGTCATCCTCATTTGGTAAAGTCTCACCACAAACTGTGCTGATAGTAAAATAATTCTCCTGCTCTGGCCATTGTTAAGCGTCTGTTCAGGTGTAGTGTGTGCCTCTTGTAAATCTCTTAATTGTAAAGGAAATCTCATGTTTCACATGAATGTAGCTGTAGCGAGTCCATTGTAGACACATTACAGTCCATCACCCTGTTTCCCTTGCTCATGGGAATCTGCTGTAGGTAGCCCGGCTTAGTCTAATGACATGTGGAGAGGCCGGTTCTGTGAAAGACACAAGCTGTGATCCACATGTGAAAAAAGTGTCCTCCTTCTCCTCTCGGCTGTGTCTCACAAATTGATTGACAGACATTTTAATGCAAAGAATAACACAACTGCCTGTGTGTGCGTTAAACTAAAGCTAACTTGTTTACGTATATAATGTCTGTAAGTGCAAGAGTAGTAGTCTCAGTGATGGACAAAGACAAAATGCTCAGGCTCCTTCTGTATCTCAGACACAGTTAGCGACTTGCTGGTGAACATAGTGGATCTTTTAGTAGCTGAACAACCAGGTGATTTCCCACAGGAGTTCAAAACACAGCAAAGAGAGAGTGAATATTTATTATGTGGACACAAACAAATCCAAACAAGTGAGAATGCTCTGCAACTGATGCAGTTCACCGTATCAGCGTAAAAGATGATGATTTATCAGTAGCTATATTTACATGGACACAAATAATCGAAATAAAGGCCCAATCAGATTAAAAATGCTTCATGTAAACACGTCAATCGGAAGATTCTGATCCGATACGGTCCATTCGGAAAGAAATTTCATTCCGAAAGAGAGAGGTGGTTTATGCCGATCATTATTCCGAACGGTGTCCATGTACACACCCATTCGGATCCTGTCCTCCTGGTTGGGGTAAAATTATCTCCACTGCGCATGTGTGCTACGTCAGCGTGACACGTTTCCGCCTTTGCGGCCGCCGGTCGTTTTTCAGCAAGAAGAAAACATGGCGGGAGGGAAGCAAAACTAAAAAAAAAAAAACTACATTAACAGACACTGCGCCAGAGGGGAGGAAAATAAAACGTGAGGGGCACAAAGAGTGAACGAGCCGAGGACGTGCAGACAACGCTGCGTTTCTTTACAACACAGGCGGAAGTACAGCTTCTTCTTCTACTATTTCCGGAAAATTAGACAACTCCGCGCACGCCCAAATGATTTATTCTGATTAAACGCTTGGTGCATGTATACGCACGTCATGATCGGATCATTTTATTTAGTGTCCATGTAAACAGCGGATTTGGAATTTCCTATCAACCAAGGTTTAGATCGGATTGGAGAAATTTGCGCATGTAAACATAGCTAGTGTTGCGTTCACAGCTGGTTTCTGCGGCCCGCAAGGCTCCAAAAAAATCAGTTCCAGTATTGTGTTTAATAGTGAATCAAGACTTTTACCTGTAAGCTTTTATGGCCAATGAAATTTTGGATTGTGAAATGATGAGCTCTTTACTTAAGGGTCCAGTTTATTGGTTCATGTTAATAAATGATATGCTCCCACAACTCCTCTTCCACACTGTAAAATGATACAGTTCTTTGTTTTCTCATTATTTAGGTCATGCCATATTGAATGACCTTTGCGTGAGTAGCCTACACGCTGAAGCATGAAAAAGCATTTACAGCACTGTCGTCCTTTGCATGCTGTCGTCTAAAGGCCTCGTCTTCGGCCCCGGCCCTTTGTGTGTCGTTCATTTTATTGTGCGTTTCTTTCCTTCTCTCCTCTCATCTTGTTTTGCTTGTTAACAGCAAGTATTGGCCTCACCCCAGGCTGATAACAGCAGATTGTACCTACACACCCAAATCCTGTCTGAAATGTGTAACCACACAGACGATGACAACAGCAGCAAACTGTGTTGATTTAGCCCCATTCATTCGAGAAATGTAGTGTAAGAATTAATCAGTAATAGAAATGAAGTAAGTATGAATGAAAAAAATATCAGGGTGGTGCTGGCAGCAGATTCAGTTGCTTTATGCTTATTTCTTGAGGCTTTTAATTCAGCCTGATTATGAGGCTGAATTGACATTTAGTTTTTGCTCAACAAGAAATCAGACATGTGAACAGTGATTCAGCTGTTTGGAACCAGGCTAGCTTTTTTTTTGCAGATCACATCTAAAATTGTCCCCTCGGTGTATTACTGCTTGGTTACATAGCTGTTTCACCATTTGGCTGGTGGCTTTTTACACATTTCTCTTTCTCACACATCAGTGTCTTCATCTTCTTCCCTACATCTTCAGGAAGTAACTGCCATTTTTAGCTAAGTCACATACTAAGTCACTTGAGAATGGGGCTTGTTGAGCCGCCCGTCAGAAAACGACGCCTTTAAACTCCACCCGTTCAGCTGCTCATTGGTCAGCAGTAGAAGATGGTGGCTGTACTCAGTCGTTTCTCCTGGTGTTGAACGTAGGTAGCATCTCAAACGTGAGGCCATGCATTCCGTAAGAGGAGTATAAAACTGTTTTCTTCATAAATCATCTACAGGCGAGCAAAACAAACTTGTGTCCTCAGTCCCAGCAGTAAATCGACCCTCTCAGCCCACCGAGGGCTGACGCAGTGGGCTGTGGTGACCTCTCTGTCTCTCTCTCTGTGATCCAGGCCATTCTCCCAGCCCTCAGCTCAGCACCCACGTGTTGTCAGCAGCTCTGTTACGTAAGCCCTCCTGCCAGACAAAAGCTCAGCCATCCCAGACACAAATCACTGACTGCCCCATGTTGGCAGCAGTGTTGTTAATGTTAGCCAGTAATCCACACAAGGGTCTTTCTTGAATACAATGTTTATTTTTATTTATTTTTTTGTGGCTGTCATATTGAAAATTCACAGCACACACACCCTTAAATTTGACAAACTGGATAAAAATTGTAGCCCACCACACCCTCGGTGTTGTTCGATGTCATAAATGGTTTTAGTGCTCTGTCTTAATGACGGTGTGTTCTGACAAGTCCACCATTGTTTGAGTCTGTCTTATGTCTTTTCTTTTATTATATTGCACAAATTAAAAAAAAGTGCAGGAACTACCCATGACCAAAGTCGTCAGACAAAGTTGTTTTTTTGTGTACTCACTTCGTGTACTGTTGAGTGTTTTTAGAAATCTTTAATTTTACTTTTACTTAAGTATTTTTTATCTCAAGCATGTGTGAGAATAAGACCGAAGCTGGTGTGTCTCTCTGTCTCTCTGTCATACGTACAAGAAAACAAAAAAGGTTACATCGTCCTTAATTATTCACAGATTTAATGCACCATGGAGCAGGTATGCACAGTGACCCAAATCAAACACGTCCGTGGTGTGTTGTGTGATCAGCAGGTGCCCACTGGGTCCAGCTAACATGCTAAATGCTAAAACGCTCACTGTGGATCCTGTAGAGGTGACCGGTTGGCTGAGGAACCTTTACCTTCAGTGAGGTGTGTGAGGCCTCTCTGTTGTTTCTGATAGTGATCCCTGTGACTGCACAGCTGTGGCTGCAGAGCGCTCACCGAGCTCAAAATGTTAGAAAACTTCGATGAGCGCGTCAGGACGAGAGAGGGTGAGGGGCTCAGAGCAGACCGTGCAGGACTTTGCAGTTTAGACACGATCCACGATCAACAACAAACTCACTGTGATGCAGTGTAACGTGTGTGTCAGTGTTTGAGTGTTCACTGCATGTTGTGTAAACCTGTTCAGCTCTCTTTTTGCTTTAATATGTGTGTTTATGGCTGCAGATGCTTTGAGCTTTATGTTGTTTATATGTTGTACGTCTGCCTTCGTAATGTTTTATTCTGCCTTTTAATTCTATCAGAAGAAGCAAGCTATTTAATTTCTGTATTTTAATAATACGTATTACACCCACTGTGGTGTCCATAGCTCTTTTTGTTTATTGTTTGTCATATTTGTTTAGTTTTATCCTCTTTGTGGTTGGTTGTGTAATTGATCATGAGTGCAGTCTGCAAGGTGACGTCTGTAGAAAAGGAATATGTGGTTAGTTTGGCCATGGAGGCTCTGTTGAATGGTGTGTGTGTTCTGACACGTTGATGCACTTTATTTTGCAGCCTAAAAGTGTCCTTTAATTTAGGTGACCTGTCATGTAACATCATCACTTACGAATTCTTTCCTCATCCTCCCTCCACCCTCCCTCCCCTCCTCCTTGTAAGGCTGTAACATTGCTCAGATTGTACGTTTTAGCTGACCTGCTTTTTACTTTTATCAAAGTAGGTTTTTACACAAATAGTTTTACTTGAATAAAATATCCTAGTAATCTGTCCATCCCTGAACAAGACGTGCAGCAACTTTCCATAATAATGTTTGACTCATTTAGGCTAATCTGACTTGCTAATGCACTCTCAAATCTGATCCAATAAATAAAGAAATAAATAGTACCACTTCCACAGTGCATACAGATTGATGAAATAATTTTAGGTTATTTTTATGGTCTGGGCGCTCTGTGACACAATCTGTGAGGATAGTTGTGCTTTGGAAGGAGAGCCATGTGACATGACATTACATTAACCGGCGTGGGCTCACAGGAATGGCCGATGTTACAGGCCCAGAGTGACAACAGCCAGCCTTTTGTTAGTTTGTGTTGGCGCTTTCTGTCCGCTGCCCCTCACTCTCATCACCCTTTTCACTGTGTTTTTTCTGGCTCTCTGTGTTGCACTGCGTCACACAGGCCTCGTGCATTGGACTCATTCATGTGAGACTGGTGTCACACGTTAACGTCCTGCTGCCAGTGTTCAGAGTCCCGAGTCTGCACCTGTGTTTCACACTTCACCGTGAAACCAAACCGCTCAGGCTGTGCTGAAGGCCATTTTCTTGCTTTTGAAGCTCCTGTTGAGGTTTTCAAATGAAGCTTCGAATGGCTTTCATCTGATTTTTTGACGCTATCACACTAAAAAAATGTAAATCCTCATTTTGATTGAAGTGGTTCATTGGATTAAATAAATTAGTGCTTTTTATTATTTAATAAGCTTTCATTAATTAGTATAACTTGTCAGTTTCATCAGCATAAATACATGAGGCAGCAGGCTAATCCAATAAAGGCAAAAACTATGATGAAATAATAGCATCCTGAGGCTTAAATTGATGCTAGACCGCCCTGTTCATACAGACACGCACCTACTTTTGTTTGCAGCAAAAAGTGTGAATTTTGGAACTGAGTAAGTCTCTCTTTTTTCAGTAAATTTTGACTTTTAGACTTCACGATTATTTGAAATCTGATCACTCGATTCAGAAACATCCTGCGCAGGCACCACTGGAATCTAATTCTACAGTTAGCATAACACTAATAATACTACTGTGGCCTAATCTTTAGCTGGATCTGTGCAGAAATACCAGCTTTAAATAGAAGGAATAGACATTCAAACCAGACAAAAACTGTGCAGCTTTATAATGTTGATTCAGAGTCGGAAATGTCCCGCGCAGCCGACAAACTACAGCGATTGCTGAAAAGGTTTGTTAAAGTTTTACCTCTGCAGCCGCGCGCTCTGCTCGGTGGGAGGGTTAAATGTTGAAATGTCAGTCACCTTTAACTCTCATCCCCTACACATGTCCACCTAAGCCAGCCAACCCAGGTCACGGTGAGGGTCACGAAGGCCCAATGACTCCCGTTGACCCTCTTAGATCATCCTACGATAGGACAGTAGCTTCGTGTAAAAAAGCCCCTCATTCATTGCAATAAGATTACTGCGCTGGTGTTCATCGGGCTCTGGCAAAAAAAAAAAAAAAAAAATGCAGGTCAGTCTGATTCAAAAGTTGATCCTGGCTCAGCTTTTACTGCAGTGCAGCGTGCCACAGACCGAGGCAGTGCAGCGCAGACTCAGTCCTCGTGTTAGATGTGAGAAAATGTTTGCTGCCCTGATAACTTTCTACTTTACATTGCAAAATCCTGCGTTGGAGGAGTATAACACACCGGGCTTCCTGGACTGGTTCATATTACATGTTCTTACTGGCACCTCTAGCAACACGCTCACTAGAACACAGGCCCTGGCCTTTTTTCATGCAGGGTCAGACCACAGTCTACCCCACACCTCTGTTAGTCTGAGAGGAGTTTAAGTCTGCTTTTAGACCCTGTGTTTTTAAATGGTTAACTGGCCTCAGTCTCGCATTTCTCAAGTTGTTGTTTATGCGATCCGTAGACCTGAATATCGCAGAATTGACAAACTGCAAGGATGTTAGGAGACCCTGCAGAGGAGGCTGCTGAATGCCGCTCTCGAAATACTCTGCTGGCTGAGAAAGGCCTTTTGTACTGAAGTCTGTTCCTCCCCTGCGAGCCTCTGTGGCTTTTACTGTAATAATGATGGAGAAACTGAGGGAGGCAGGGAGAGAGCGTGAAGCGAGAGAACGATGGAGAGGTGTAAGAAGAGTAAACTCGTGACTCATCAGGCGCAGTGGAAAAGGGTTCACTGAGTCAGAGATGAGGCAGGAACATTGGGTGGTGGATGAGCCATGGGACGGATGGGAATAGATGACTGTAGGTAGATAAAAAAAAAAAAAGTCAGTCAAAACTAGATTAGGCAGTTTCTGAACTTCAAGGCAGCGTAATGACTGGATGGTTTTACTATTGTGCACAGCAGTTTTGTCATGAAGATAGCCATAGAACGTAGTCATTATCCATGATTACATGCTGGATGCAAGTCACTGTGTTGGTATGTGAAAGAGCTGCGCAAATTATTCTTTATATCTGCTTAACTAACGCGAGTGATTAATGATAATTGTCACAATGTCGAGTTAAAACAGCATTCCCAGCTGAGATTTGTGTTCGGTGTTCACAAAGTGAACGGTTTCATTTGCTTTTTGACCTGCATTGATGAGCAAGGTTTATCATTTACCAGATGTTTGAAACACTTATTTACACATTGCACTAACCCAGCAAAGCGCTTTTGGAGGGTGAATGTTGCAGAACAAGGCCTGTAACTGTGTGAACGTGGCGAGAAAGCGTATGTACGCCCAGAATATCTTTCCTGGTAAAAAGGAGCTTTTAGCTTCAGCTCGGCTCTCAAAGCACATCTTTTTAGCTGGGGCTACTTTGTCTCGAGCTTTCTGTCTGGCTGTGCATTGATTGCCCTCTGCATCGTTTTTGTCGATGGCCCATTGATGCTGACTCTTTTATCCTCTCAGTCTTGATAATGTTTCTGTATTGATTTCAGTGCCCAACTGATGAGGGTCCTTTGGATCTGCTATTGAAATGTGAAGAGTCAAATTGTCTAATTGATTTCAAAGGGGCCTCCTTGAAGGAACACTGTTTCCTCATGTCGCACTGCTCAAAAGATGTCGCTCTAAAATGTATATCACATTGAGGTCCATTCACTTTATTCTTTATCTTTTCCTGATATTCATATCTCCAGCTGATTTAAAGTGAAGTCTGACTTCTCGGCTCTTTGTTGGACACTTCACATTAACAGCTTGCTTTCTCGTACGCTCTCTTGAAGATCTGTCTCTCTGGGCAATAGAAATCTTGTCTGTTTACAAATTCAACAGGTCATATCTGAAGGCGGTGTTGAATTGGTCACAAGTCAAGATTTTAAAACAGGCGTGACTTAAGCGATGGCTCCTGGCAGCCTTTCTGAAGGCGTTGTTAAAAAGTGCTCGACGGCATGAAGAGTGAAACCACAAAGTGAAGTTGCCCACATGACAAACATCCGAAGAGCTGCTTCCCTACATGTGCTGTCATTCAACTTTTAAGGCACATGTGAGCAAACATTTGTCAAACCTGTTTGCCAGAGCTATTGTTTTGGGTGGGACGAGTGACTGCGAAGGTGTTAAGTTCAAAAGCAGCCAGGCCACGACAAACAGCCTCCGTCTGTAAAGGGGCTGAGCCTTTGTGTCAGCGCGCCTCTCATTTACTGTCGTAAATATTCAAGCTGTAACACTCCTTTCATCTCTGTAAACTGTTGTAAATCTTTCCCCAAACCCTAATGAGTTTATTCCTGCAGGTTTAATCTCATTTTGTCTCTCCTCTCCTCTCAGATGTGGCTGGTGAAGTAGCACAAGGTAGAGGACTGGAGCCCCTCAGCCCTTCCTTCGCTGTCCTGTCCGGGAGAGCAGAGTCTGCGTTTGTTTGTTTTTTTTTCTGACCGGACTCAACCTGCACACTTGTGAATTCATGATCACATGACCGTGGATATGGACGCAGTCCTGTCCGACTTTGTCCGTTCCACTGGAGCTGAACCGGGATTGGCCAGAGATCTGCTGGAGGGTGAGTTGTGTTCATGAGAAAAAGTAAATATTTGTCTAATTGTCTTCATCACTGCTGTTCCTGTGGAATGATGTTTTTGATGTGATGAACATACCACATGATAAATATTCACAATAAGAGCAAACATATCACACCAGCTATGTCTTCCCCAAATGTATTCCACTCAGTTTTACTTGTAGATGTCTTTTATCACAATTCAACTAAGAAAAAGGGGGCGGGTGTGGGGGTGATGTTGCGAACAGCAGCCAGACCGACTGCTGTCCTAGTCAGTGCTCCTGGCTTGTTACTGTTAATTAGGCTATCATACACAAACAGAAGGAAGGTGTAGCTGGAGTCAACGGGGCCCCTGTTGCCTAGCAGCAACACAAGTTGCAGATAAGGATATGTGTTAAAAATGTAATGCGATGCAGTGAACAGCAGCAAGCCAGCGAGCCGAGATGTGCTCCAAATTGTGATCATTACCCGGGCGAAGGCATGTGCCACTGGCCTTTGCTTAAGCTTAGACAGCCTATGGTTGCACTGACATTTAAACTTGGTAGACACAAAAGTCAGGTTGTCACGCCGGACCTGGTGGCTCAAACAGATGTTCCTATCGTTGTCTCGGTCTGTAGGCAAGAACTGGGATTTCACTGCTGCCCTCAGTGACTTTGAGCAGCTACGACAGGTGCATGCTGGGAACCTGACGTATTCGTTCCCAGAGGATAGGACGTATCTGCCTCCCGAAAAGGAGATGGCCAGGGTAGGGCGGCCTATACTCCACCGCCAAGATGAGGTGGTGCAAGGTGAGGCGACCAGCAAGTGAGATGAATGTGCTGGCTTTTAGAAATATGCCATACACACTGTGTGTAACATCTTTTCTCCATATCCTGTGCTATTGACGTTTAGCAGCTACAGAAAAGCGTCTGTCGAGGGGCATCTCCCACGCCAGTTCAACCATCGTGTCCCTGGCCCGCTCTCACGTCTCAAGCACTGGAGGTACCAGCAGTGAGCCGCTGCTGGACACGCCGCTGTGCACTTTCCAACTACCGGACCTCACCGTGTACCGGGACGACTTCCGTGGCTTCATCGAGAGGGACCTCATCGAGCAGTCGATGATGGTGGCTTTGGAGCATGCCGGTGAGAAGAACTGAACAGCAACGCACGCACGAGAATGTAGGATTTACCCGCAGGCGTTGCTGTTTTAAAAAAAGAGCTGTTGCTTGTTCACGCGACGTCACGTGCCTCCTCTGTGACTGACCAGTCATCACAACCTCAGCACCTGACCGATAATCCTGTTTATACACAGAAAATTGAGCATTGCACAATCAGTCATACTGTTTAATACATCCAAATGAAGATACGCACAGCCAAGCATAAATTAATTTGAGGAATTAGGCTTTTAATTTCCCATAGGCCCTTTTCACAGAAGACGTTTTGACACGGCGCAGTAGGGGAGTAGCAGCACGGGTGGAAGCAATAAAATTAATGATGGCTGGATTTCGTTTAGCTGTTTCAGTTTCGGGGTCTTGACTGGCTCACTGTCACACTGTCACGGCTTACTGGCATACTTAAATACTGTAAAATTGAGCCTTTAGTATTATTATTATTAGAAACATGCTTTTTACTACAAGTGAAAACATCCACTGTGATAAAGGCTGGTCGTCACAGTAAAGTCACATCGGCCACATTTTTAAAAAGAAGAGGGTTTTGCACATTCATACTGTGATTAAATATTTCAGTTCAAAACAAGATAATCGCTCAGGGAAACCATATTACATGAAATACTCTATACTCACAGTAATACTGAGTCATGTGACCTCCGATTTCCAACGTAGAAATCCTGTTTTGACACAATATGTTTATTTTCCAAACCCTTTTCCATTTGGAAATGACTACAGCAGTTGTTTTGGATTAATTCTCTGCCATATTTGTAATGCAAACAGGTGAGTTAAGTCTTTCCTGTTTGCCCGCAGGGCGACTGAACTGGTGGACGAAGGTGGTTTCGAACTGTCAGAGTCTGCTTCCCCTGGCGACGAGCGGAGACGGAAATTGCCTGTTACACGCAGCCTCGCTGGGTGAGTATCACAGACCTCTCAGACAAGACCCCAGTACTGTACAGGTTCACACTCCATTAGCATTCATTAAGAGAGCTTCATTGTTAGTTTAAGCACTAATTGCATTTTACAGTGTTGCAGAGCACATTCACTTAGCCTTTGTGGCCCACTCAGGAGCCCTAGCCCAGAAAATTAATGATGTCCTAACTAATGTGCAGGCATTATTCAGGCCATTGTTGGACATCACCTGGATGGTAGATGTGAAAGTAATATTAATGTGCTTACCCTCTGCTTTTTAAAGATATTTATAAATCCAGCTTTTTATTCATTGGTTCACAGTTTCATTGTTTATTTTCCTTTTGGTTTTCTAATGCAGGTATGTGGGGTTTTCATGACCGGGACCTGATGCTGCGGAAGTCTCTGTACGCGCTGATGGATCACGGGTTGGAGAGGGAGGCGCTGAAGCGCAGGTGGAGGTGGCAGCAGACCCAGCAGAACAAAGAGGTCGGTAATGGAGGCTGCACTTTTCTCTGGGTCATGTCTGCAACTCTTTGATGACTGTATGAGGGGAGTGGTTTTCTAAAGCAGAGAGAAGCTTGTGAAGCTTTGACCAAATGGGGAATATATACAGGAAGAAGTGGACAAGTGAAGACCTTTTCCAGCTTCCTGCAGTATGCCAGATCATGCCTGAAATGAAGCATTTCAAATGTCAAATGCACACAGCTCGCTATCATTGATTGGTTTTCTGTGTTCCATGCAATTCCAGTTCTTTCAAAGCACAGAGGAAACCGAAGACAACACAGCAGAGACAGGCAGGACAACACTGGGCTGCCGTGAACTCTGCTCAGCTGTCCGTCACAAGATGACCACTAATTATGACCTTAATGTTATGACATTTAATCGAATCGAACCCTCCGATGCTGCTAAAAATAAAATGAACTCAAAATTATAGGAATCATAAAATAGACAGTTGTTTTGATTGCATTAGTGGCCACTGCGTCTGCATATTAGCACTACAGCTGCTATAACAACAGAAAATCTTAAAGTTTGCATTACAGGTTTGGCAGGATTGACATATCAACATCTCGCTCACACAGGAGTGAACACTGATTTCCATTTCTCGCTCAACAATTTCCTCGTTTTAGAAAGGCAACTTAAGTTCACTGTCACCTTCTCTTGTTTTTCAGTGGTTATTTGACTGACTTTAACAGATGATACTTGTTTTTTCTTTATTAGCTTTGACAAGGTGCTGATAATTGTACCGAATGCAAACAG
Source organism: Chaetodon trifasciatus (assembly GCA_037975065.1). NCBI lineage: Eukaryota > Metazoa > Chordata > Actinopteri > Chaetodontiformes > Chaetodontidae > Chaetodon > Chaetodon trifasciatus. The sequence continues at coordinate 1,089,962 of JBBMOE010000075.1, forward strand.
CGATTTTAAGACTGTTTGTCATTATCCCACTGTTTGATTATATTACCTGTAAGTGCTGGTATCTCCACCTATTACTGAGACTCTGTCAGAACCCCAGGAAGAACTGATTTGGAGTTGCACAATGTTCTACAAAGGCACAAAGTGGATCTTTAGAGCCTTTTTTCCAGGAACTTTCTCCCCATGAGGGCAAGCATAACAGCACGCTAAGTATGTTTTCCAAAGTGGCTGCAGACAGCATGCAGACACCCACCGAGAGGATGCCACATGAACGAATGCCTAATGTTCACCCATTCTTCAGCAGCTACCACAGAGGTGTCCTTAAGCAAATTCTTAAGCCAAAATTGCTCTAGTGGAGCTGCACAGTAGCTAACAGCAGAAGACTGTAGCCTCATTGGGAAGCTGTCTTGTCTGAATATCCTGTTGGTGAACAGGCCCGTTTGATTCTGAGGAAAAATACTAATAAATAGTTTCTTTCTGTCCATATATGGAGGCTAAACACATGCTAGTGATGAGAGTTCTGTTGCTACAGTGTGAACAACACGCGGGGATTTGTAAAGACTCCAGTTAAATTGCTTTCCTCAGTTGTCAGCATGTAACTTTGTGTTAAGACGCCATAACGTCAGCGCATGCTTTTGCGACATTTGACACTCCCTCTCTAAATGGCAAATGTGCGCGTGTGTCCTTCCTTTCTCCTCAGTCTGGCCTGGTGTACACAGAGGAGGAGTGGCAGAAAGAGTGGAATGAACTGTTGAAGCTGGCCTCCAGTGAGCCGAGAATACACTACAGCACCAACGGCACCAACGGGTAAGGTCTGGCTCGGACAATGCAGGGACTGTTAACCCGAAGCACACTGAGTCACACTCATGTTTTTATTCATGAACAAACGACTGCGCTCACAATCAGAACTGAGTGGCTGGCCCTCCTCTGAGTCTATCTGCCACTTATTGTAACACGCACAAGTTCAGTTGGTCAGATACACTCAGAACGGCCCACAGCACATAAAGTTTTAATGTGGTTAGAGACTGGAAAAGCACTTTAAATAAGATAAGATAAGATAAGATAAAACTTTATTGATCCCACGCTGTGGAAATGAAGTTGTAACAGACATCAAGAATGAAAAGGAGGGCTGGAAAAAAAACAAGACAATAAAAAGGATACTAAATGGAAATCGACTACACACACAGCAGAAAATGTATAACACAGTGAAAGATATATAGCTCAGTAAAGTACAGTAGAAAATAAGGTCGTTTTCACACCTGACCAAGCGGACTCGGCTCGATTGGGGAGCTGAAAGTCTCAACATTGTTGCATTTATCACTTGTTTGGGTTCTGCTTTCACACTGTGATTTCTAAAGCGCACCGAACTTTCTGAGCAGCATCACGTGGTTGAAAGGGACGCTCGTCGATTGGACAAAGTAGGAGGGGAAATCCCTCCCCCCTGCCTCCCATTATTTTAGTGGACGCTACAACGTTAGTGAACGCAACTGTTCCTATAATGCTATCGTAGCTTGTCAGATCTGATTCTGTTATTTTTCTAACTTTGACGATCTAACGTGACAACATATGAGCTCAGAGTTTAAGGACTGTGACTGTTGGTAGTTGTGATTTGATTTTGCTTAAATATGTCAAATTGTGAATTTATGGGTTATTGTTGTTCAGACATTTGAGCTAAGCTAGCTAGCAACTGCTAATGTCAGCCGTCACTTGTCACCCTTGACGCACTGCGTATGCACTGCGTATAGCGTCACTACGTACATTTGGTCCTGTGTTTGGTCCGGTGAACTTTCACACTGCATACGAACCGAACCAGGAGACCCACGTTTTCAGGCGGACCAGAGTTGGCTTGTTTGGTCCACACCAGAGTTCGGATGAGCTTTCACACCTGCCCAAACGAAGCGGACTATCCGAGGAAACGAACTCTGGTCCGTTTAAAGCGGACCAAACAGCTCTGGTGTGAAAGCGACCTATGTAATAGTGCACAAGATGTAATGGATATCAGCAAATGTTAACATGAATAACAGAGTAGTGCAAACAGTATGTTTGTGATGGTGTGATGTGAAACGTCAGCACTGCTGCATGAAATGATGCTGGAGCTGAACAGTCTGACAGCTGCTGGTCTGAAGGGCCTGTGCCAAATGTCTTTTTCAGTATTCCTACCTTCATATGTTTACAATCTACAATTCTTTGGTATTATACGTCATTTTTAAGGAATCCATTAATTAAACATTTGCAGTCTACTTGAAACTTTGGTTATCTCTGTTTGTGCAGCAGTACAAATGTTTGTGTTCCTGTGAAGTGACCAGCCGTGTTGTTGCTGTTGTTGTTCTTGTTGTGTTCAGGGCGGAGTCCTCCGATGAACCAGTTTATGAGAGTTTGGAGGAGTTTCATGTGTTTGTCTTGGCTCACGTCCTCAGACGGCCCATAGTGGTGGTGGCTGACACCATGCTCAGGGACTCTGGAGGAGAAGGTAAATACGCCACAAGCCTCATGTTACTGATGTTTCCTGGTATGTTTCATGATTTCATCATGTGTTTCATCCTCTTCGTATCACACCTGAATTTGGCTTGTCGTGCACAGGACTTTGTGCCACACGCACTCACAAATTTAGACAATGAGGAGGAAGTATTTGAGTTAGGTTGCCAGTGACTGATGGCGTGCCTGAGTCGTCCTAATGAAGTGAAAACCACCCATCTGTATCTCAAGCAGGTTAAAACAAACAATCAGAACCGCTGCCAAACGCTCTGTGACCAGCTTTTTGCCACATAATACAAATGTGCACACACACAAACATTTTTCCTTACAAAAAGCAACCGTACAGCTCTCCTGTGAGGGAAGTGAAGCAAACAACCCTAATACTTTGATAATTATAGTAGCTGTTGATTTGCTTTACATTGTTGAGACACTGTAGTGTTGCTATCGCTGATATCAAAGATGACAACACTGATAATCGGCAGAAGGTTTTGAGGAAGTGGTTGGTTTGATTTATTGATAGAAAGCTGAGGTTGTGTTTTCAGATGATTAATGCCCTTGTTATTCCTCCCCAGCCTTTGCTCCCATCCCGTTCGGAGGCATATACCTACCACTGGAAGTGCCAGCTGCCAAGTGCCATCGCTCGCCCCTGGTCCTGGCGTACGACCAGGCGCACTTCTCCGCCCTGGTCTCCATGGAGCAGAAAGACAGCTCCAAAGAGCAAGGTAATCCATCTTTTTTATCACCTCAGTATTGATTTGTTTTATTTTTTCCAGCCTCCTAGTAAGCAGTTGACATTTTAAAGCAATGAATTACAGCACATCCATCATGGGTTTAACACTTTTACATTCATTCCTCTGAGAAGTCCTCAAGTAATTTTCATGTATTAATGTGTGCAAAGTCCAGAGCAGGAATATTCTGACAGTACTTAGCACGAGTGGTCGCTTTCTCACTTTGCAGCTCAGTGCGTTTGCTCGATGGCTCAGTTGTTATTTAATATTGACCTTGTTTAAGAATGGTGGAATCCAGTGATCTGTGTAGCTCAGCACCAAGCAGCCAGTGACCACCTTCCAGTGTTACAGCTGAACGATGAAGCCTTCACGAAAGCTCGACTAATAAAGTTACATTTCGACAAGAGCTGAATTCAGTGAGACCGAATTGGAGTTAAGAAAATACAACTCTCTCATGATGTAATATATTCCATTACTGTGTCGCTCTCAATGCTGTTTCTTATGTTTTTCACCTTTTAAACGAGTGGAATTTTGGAGAAACACCGAATCCTTGTGCTCACAGTGAAGTTTGTGCACAGATCATAAGTGTGTCCTTGAAATTCAAGACTTTGGTCAGACATTGAATTGTTTCCTGGTCTAAAAATGTCAGATTGGACCAGCCAACAACAATACTGGTCAGACCCAGCAGGCTAAGAAGGTTAAAATAGAAAGTGAAAGATTTGATTGCAGTCAGAAGTATTTCTGTCTGCAGACAATCCAGACTGCCGGATTTAAACATTTTATCTTTTCTCTAAGAATACTTCTTTCCCCCCCCAATCTCTACCAGCAGTTGTGATCCCTCTCACTGACTCAGAGCACAAAATGCTGCCTCTGCACTTTGCTGTGGACCCTGGGAAAGACTGGGAGTGGGGCAAGGATGACACAGACAACGTGATGCTGGCGAGGTATGTTCTCCTTCTAAAAATACCTCCTACACATGAACATGCAGTCATGTTTGTCAGGTCAAATGTATTCATAAGGTGCCTTTTATAAAGTGATTATCAGAAGGGTCACAGTTGATGCAGATAGAAGCGAGAGTGGGACATGCTGTCTTGCATGTGTAAGCCTTTAGTGACAACTGCTCCTTCAGGGCTGAGCGTGGGGATTGACTCCTGACTCCAGATTAGCGACAGTGGCAGTGACAATAAGATTAGCCCTAAATACCTTCTATGAATGGACCAGGGAAAGAGCGCCAAAATAGTAGCTCCGTAAAAATAGCCTTCCACCTTTATTTACGTCAGTTGATGACACTGTGGGTGTCTTATTCAGCTGAAATGGAGGGCAGAGATAACATTACTTGAGTGGCCGTTGATATTGTTTGGAAAAGGTCACTGAGTTAAAAGGCTAGTGCAGAACAGAAATGCACAGCAGCACGATGCTTTTAGTGCATCTGCTGTGCCATTCAGAGCCAAATTACCAGGTGTTGTTAAATTGCAGCACATGAATTTTCATTCATTTTTATTACTGTCTCCATTAAAAGAAGAGCAACAGCATTATGTGGTACATCAAACGTTAGCGTTATCCCAGGGAAGGGCGTTGATTCTTGGTTCTTTTGGATCTGTTTTCTGTGGTCGCACATTTACCTCTGATACCGAATCCAGCTCATGACCTTTGTCCAAAACTGTCCAACAGCAAGAAGAAGAGAGTTACATTTTAACATGAAGCAACATCATCAGCTACCTGAACATCGGCAGGAATGTACATTTCCTCAGGAGCGACACTGGAGCTCCGGCAGAAAGTCTTCCCCTCGCTGAGCTTTGACGTGTTTCTCTCTCTCCCTCTTCCTCTCAGCGTGGCTCTGTCTTTGGAGGCCAAGCTCCAAATGTTGCACAGCTACATGACGGTTACCTGGCTGCCCCTGCCTTGTGAGGTAAAGATGAAAGTCCACGCACCCACCCTGAGTCATGTTTGCACCTCTGCAGCAGGGAGCTTCATAAAGCCCAGGCTGAGACGACAGGATTCATCAGAAGTTTTATTGGATGTCCAAAACGGCTTTTGCAATGACAGCCGAGATAAAGCAGTGGTAAAAAGAATGATGTTTTCGGCAGACTGTGAAGGCAGGTTGAGGATTTCAAAGACTCATTCAGTATTTTACCAGCCAAATTGAGTTTGGGAATGAAAAAAGAAACCCCAACTCATAATGTGATTATCAGACAGATGCCAAAGCAGCTGGTAGACTTAAATTATTACAGCTAACTTGTGGTTAGTGTTAATTTTTCACACTCATTATAAACAAGGACAATATTTTTTTTGTTTTCCATCACACCAACTGTTCCAGGACTGCTGTACAGAGCGCATGTAAAAACAAACTACACTGGGCCTTTCAGGTCGTGAAGTCACTCCACGCAAACACTGTGACAAAGGTCCTCTTGTGCTCCACATGCTAACATCAGGGAGCATGGAAGGACAAGCTCAGAGCAGTTTCATGCTTTAACTGCAGCGGCTGGTTGCACTATAGGAATCCTTGTATTAAAATCAATGAAATTATGATTTAATGGGGGGCTGGTCATCATTGCTGAGAGATGGGCCGTTCTGTAACTGCTTCTTGTTTGAGGACAGAGTACTGCGTCATCACGTAGGTCACGCCATTTCCAAATACAGCATTCTTTATTTTACAGCGTCTGTAACATGTTTGTGGATATGAAAAGGCATTTGAAAACTGAGTCATTTGTTTTTTTTTTTTCTGCGTTGGTCTGCAAAAACAGCGCGATGACTCACTCTTTTCACACCCTCTGTATCTTGTGCTGATTTTTCCCCCATACCTGAGGGGGCCTGTACTGTCAGAACCAGAATGTGGCGTTCCTTTTTTTCTCCTTTTATTATGAATATTGTATTTCTCTGTTTTGTTTTTCACTGTACATTTGCCAGCAGATTGAGGTCTGATGTACGCTTTTGTACAGTATTTTTCCACTAGCTTGTGTTTCTGCTTTGTGTCTTCACAGCAGGCTCCTCTGGCCCAGCCCGAGTCTCCCACAGCATCGGCAGGAGAGGATGCCCGAACGCCTCCTGACTCAGGAGAGTCAGACAAGGAGTCAGTCAGCAGCAGCTCCAATGGCAATGGAGACACAACCACAGCATCAGCAGTTAACGGAGGTGTCTCCTTGGCCAAGAACAGCTCCTCTTCCTCATCTAGCTCCTCCAGCAGTGGATCGGCAGCGGTGGGAACAGGAACAGCGGGGAAGGACAAAACCAAGAAGGAGAAGGACAAGGATAAAGACAAGAAGAGGGCAGACTCTGTGGCCAATAAGCTCGGCAGTTTTGGAAAGAGCCTGGGCAGCAAGCTGAAGAAAAACGTAGGCGGACTGATGACAGGAAAGAACGCTGGAGCTGGAGGTGTCAAGCAGGAGGGCGGGGAGAAGAAGAAGGGCTCGTTTAGGGGGAGGAAGGGCAGCAAGGACGGCTCGCCTTCAGCCCACACCTCAGAGGATTCTGGGAAAGGCTCCCCCTCCTCAGGTAGCGAGCGTCTCAACGGAACAGGGAGCAGTATGAGCAGCAGTGGCGGCAGCAGTACAGAGAGCGATACCTACAAGTACAGCGCTGATGTCAAGGTCAGCCTGGGCATCCTCCGAGCCGCCATGCAAGGTGAGAGGAAGTTCATCTTTGCCAGCCTTCTCACTACCAGCAACCGGCAGCCCTTCCAGGAGGAGATGATCCAGCGCTACCTCACGGACGCAGAGGAGCGCTTTCGGGCTGAGCAAGAACAACAGCGGCGTGATGCCGAGAGGAAGGGCGTCACCAATGGCATCCAGCTACCTAAGAAGGAGACAGTTGGTGGGACAGAACTGACCTATCGGCCTTATGAGGCTAAAGAGGAGCTGTCAGAGAACTCGTCAACTTCCTTCAACCAACTCAAGTCGTCTCCTTTGAGCCCCTCTATGTACTCTGGTGTTGTGCCCATCCCCCGGCCCTCCTTCATAGACCGGCCTCCTGCTGCAGCACCCCTCACACAGCACCTTCATATGCAAGGCTACGTGGATACTCGGCGCCAGCTAGCTGGGGGCTCCCCGGCGACGTCCTACCCCGGCCTCCCCTCTTACGCCACCCTCCCACGGCACTGCCCCACAACGCAGGGCCCGTCCCACCCCCAGTACAATAACTCACAAGGCCCTGCCTCCCTGAGCCCCTCTCGCCTTGCGCCCTCTTATCCCCCTGAGTTCGACCCGCCAGACTACCCTGGGTCGGAACCCCCCGGTGGGAGCTACACCAACGGTTTTCGGGACACGCGCTCCAACTTAGACTCTCGGAGCGGGCAACCCCCAGTCAGACACTACTCACTGGGCAGCGCCGGTGGTTTGGCCAACCTGCAGTCCAGCCGCTGTCGGACGCCCAGCTGCACCTACTACGGACACCCTGAAACGGGCAACTACTGCTCCTACTGCTACCGGGAAGAGCTGAAAAAGAGGGAGCCAGAACCAGCCATCCACCGGTTCTGAGTGGACCTTGCTATGGCTTGAATTTGATGAGTGGCCTTTTTCAGTATCAGTATTCGGATCAGCCTCTGAATGGACAAGAGAAAGGCACAACCAGCTCCCTCCCCTTTTTTTTAGCTGCGTCACTTCCTGTTGGTGTAGACCTCAGAAAGTGGCAGAGAGTCGACTCGACTACAGAATAAACAGGGTGGTTTCTGACTGCTGGGGTCACATGTTAGACCATAGAATAATCTAACTGCACTTCTGTTACATTTTGCTGTGGCTCTTATGCAGGCGTTATGTATGAGTGTGTGTGTGTGTGTGTGTGTTTGTGTGTGTGTGTGAGCTGCAGGCTCTCCTCCTTTATCAGAATTTAACGCCTTGCTACTGTCTCCTCCTAGTGGAGAGAATGTATATGGCAGGCTCTATACATAACGCTCATCAACAGACAGACAGTACACACATAAACTAAGTCAGGCTCATGCTACTTCACTCACACAGATGCAAGCACAAACAGGAAAGGCACGAGTGTCTCCACTCCACATGTGGTCTGTGACAATGTTTGGATTGGTTAACTAAGGGATGTTTGCGCATTTTGAAGTCACACCTGGTTTGAGTGATTTCAGTGTTATACAGATTTTACACTACTGTTATTAGATGCTTGCGTCATATGTACCTCGGGAAACGGCAGAATTAATCCTCGTCGAATTGCTTTTTTGTCGGTTTGCGTAATGCGAACTGAAACTACCGTGCAATGCTAATGATTAAGCGTTCTGTGGGCTGCTGTGGTGCTAATGTTACCAGAATGCAAACACATAAATGTCCAGACATTGAAGGCAACTGAAGGCAAGTATCTCCTAAAAAAAATGATTTTTTTTTATCCAATTCATATAGCAATCAATTGGATTTTGAAGATGTGAACCTGTTGAAGATTAATGCATTCGGTCACATGACCAGGCATTGTAGAAAGACGACATAGCATTACGTAAAATACTGTCCCCAGAGCCTGATCTGGAGTATCTCATATGTTTGTAGGAATGTTTCTCTTCTTAGTTGGGTCTTCCTCTTTCCGTAACAGTTGTTGGTATTAAGGCATTTGATTATGGTGGCCACCCCAGGCGTGCGGCACTACACACTAGAGTCAAAATGTCACATCCAGCATAACAGATTTTGGAGACACCCGCCACGTGCGTAACATGCTGCTAAGCTAAATTATTGAAGTGTCACATTTTTGGATTGTGACTAAACGCAGTGAGGATGTCTGCAGTTGTGGCGATTGCCTCCAGTTTCTGTTGGCATGATGCAAACGGCTGCACGCACGTCTGTTGGATGTCGATACCCGATGGCGTTCATATTGTTCCGACAAATTCTAGTAACACGCTCTGATTCTGAAACTCGCTGTTTTGAAACGACAAACCCTCTGCGCTCTGATGGTTGACAAGCGTTAAACATGTTTCATACAATCTCACGATCACACAAAACTTCAAGGTCATTCGTTCACGCTGTGGACACCTTAATGCTGATTGGTCGTCCACTGCAGATTCTGAGGTTCTACTGAAGGCGGTTTCTTCATTTCTGGCATTCGTCCTGCTAAATCCAGTTGCGTTTTCTCGTTTTGCACAAATTCAAGCACTTTCCTGATGTCCGTACTTAGGAAACTTTTTACTGTCTTTGAAGTGTCCTGACTGTTGCCCCTTGTTCATCTCTACAGACACTGCCACCATTGTTTATGGGAAATCAGGGGCACAGGTCAGAGGGGTTTCTCTAAAGGATTCAGTTCATGTAGAGCTACAGCATTTTGGTGCCAGCGTCACCACCTAACTCAAGTTTCCTAGTTGCCTTTTTCAGCATTTGTCCTCGTGGCATCACAATCCAGTTTGTGCAAGACGAACGTCGACTGCTCGCTTCACTGCCTGCAGTTTCTCCTACTACTGCCCCAACGTGTAACCAATTCTTATTATTTCTTGAAAATTACCTTGAAGCTATTAAAATAATGATGTTATTTTCAATTAGGCATATCAACTAGTTGATACAGATTGATGTTCTGTTTGAGTCTTTATTATAATTTGAAATTCAAGGCTGTTTTAGTTGTACTAATGTCAAAATGACTACTTAAATTTGTTATTATTTCCCCTATGATAAGCCATGGTGAGGTTCTTCTGAGGTTGTGTGACTGTAGTTGCTCTCCTTTTTGTTGATTGAATCTGTTCCTTGGCATTAAGTCCAGAAAAGCACAATTTAGTATGCAATTCACTGCCTTGCCCAGTTGAGGGCACTCTAGTTTTTCTTTAAAACTCTGTGTTTGGCGCTTACCCTCGAGACCTACACTCTTAACTACAAGCAAACATCACCAAGATATTGGGGAAACATTTTCAGTAGTGCTAATTTAACACTATTTAACACTATATTACAATATTTTCTACGTGGTCCAAGAAGAAGGGAGTCTTTTTGCTGTGCATTTAAAGTAACACAAGAGTTTTAATGACAATAAAACACTATTTCCCAATGCTATTTCCCAAAAAGAACATTTGCATTTGCTGTGTTTTTGCATGTGTTGACATGTGTCCATGCACTCGCATTTTAATTCAGACGAGGCCCATGAAGTGTTACCTTACTGTGGGAAGGTGACGCCTGTTCATAAAAAACATGTATGTGCGCACACTCGCTTTCCCGCCCTCCAAAGCGATAATTAGCTCACAAAACCGTTTTTTTTAAGTTTATTTTCTGCATTGCAACAGATGCCTCAGAATCATCAGACTTTACAGGCTACAAATACTTTTTTGTATTTAAATAAAAAATACAGTGAGAGGTTGTATAAATATGTTCCAGGTTATTTTTGTAAGCCCAAAGTTTTCCAGTGTATTTAAAAGGGTAAGAATGTATATCGTTGGATACTAAAACAGGTCTGGATGATAAGCTCGTTGAAGAAGAGGTAGAATTGGTGTTCACCGGAAAGTGACGTTTCGGCTGTCGGAGGCGACTCCCAGTCGGGCCCCCCGACACTCGAGGCGCGCTCATTGCAGGCTAATTTCCTCAATGCTGACCTAGCAAGATACCGTTTAAGAATATATATTTATAGTGAGATTTTTTAATAGGTTTCCTTGTGGAATGTTTAGTTGCGACATTTTAGGATGTTCTTTCTCACATGGCTAATTGTCTAGCAGTCCGGCTTTTTGTTTGTTTGTTTGTTTGTTGCTTTTTTGATTTGTAAATTTTTGTTTACTTTTTTCTACAACCACCAATCCGTGCTATGCTAAAACATGACCGTTACATGTTCTTGCCGACCCAGCTCGTTTCCTCCGAACCAGAAGTGAAATGGCTCAGAATTAGTTTTGCGACACAGCTGACCCGATATATTTTTATATATTGTACAACACTGTAATTTCTGTGTGGACAGAATATTCATCTTCAGTGACATTAACATGGAATACTTCGAGTTGCATGGGACTGGAACTGTTGCATGTAAATGGCAATCCATTTTACCAAATTTGTGCATTATTTTAACTGTCCTGGTATTTTGATCTGTTTTTATTTTTTATCGTTTTAATGTTTTGCTTTTTTTTTTTTTTTTTGAGAGGAGAGCCCTAAGGCTGTGTGACAGTGCAATCTGGATAGAAAGAACATCAGATTTTATGTTAGGTTATTATTATTATTATAATTATTAATTTTTTTGCACCGTTTGAATAAATTCTCATTGTATTTCAAGAGTGCTGTGCTTCTGCTCTTTTCTGTGTTCAACATGAGGAAACATGCTGGATCATCACTGAAGATCTGATAGTTGTACACATTTTACACAATTAAAAATTAATTGACAATTATCTGCAGTTATATTGATAATGGATTAGTAATTTTCAAGCAAATATTCCCTTGTTCCAGCTTCTGAATTGTGAAGATTTGCTGCATTTGTCTTCTGTGACAGTGAATTTGAAGGTCGAGTGTGAGGATTTAGGGAGATCTATCTGCAGAAATGGAAACTAATATTCATAATTCTGTTTTCATCAGTTTATAATCACCTGAAAATAAGAATTGTTGTGTTTTCGTCACCTTAGAATGAGCTCTTTATGTCTACAGGGGGAGCAGGTCCTCTCCCATGGAGTACACTGTGTTTCACCACCATGTTTCTACAGTAGCCCAGAAGGGACAAACCAAACACCAGCTCCGATGAGGGCCTTCAGCGTTTTTAGTGGTCTCTGTAGGGGAAGGTGAGGCAGAGGGTTGCAATCTGCAACCTCACCACTAGATGCCACTAAATCCTTGATCTTTAAGACATTTCAGTTGTGATCTGTCGGTATGAATTTGAACATGTATTATTCTCAGAAAGAACTGAGAGATAATTCAAAAATGAAAATACATTCACTTTATGTCTGAAGCCGTTTATTAAAGTCTGTTTGCTTGAGGTTTTCGGGCAGTGCTGGGAGACCGTCCTCTAACAGGAGAAAGTCACCAGAAAGCATCTGTCGTGCCAAAGCGTCCTTAAGCCATGCACTGAATCCCTACCAGCTCCAGGGTTTCTATTACATAACTCTCTGTCGGGCAGGAGGAGGCAGAATTTCCTCGACTATCGAACAAAGTCATACTATCATCATTTTAATTAAAGTGGAGCTGCAGAGACATAAAAGCTTGGGAACATTTCAGTTGAATAGAAATGAAATGAAGAGATGAACACAAAGCTCAGACATAAATTATAATTATTGTGAATATTTCTTATCTGTGTCATGCTGTATTAGCCTAACCTTGCTGCATTATACATTGTTGAATAACTCCAGCTCAGATGATGCAAGGTCCTATGTCTGGGACTGTTTTATGTATTAGAGAAATCGGAGACCCTTATGTAATATTGAACAGTTTCCCATGTGGTAAAAAATCCAGACCTCTCTCTATTATAGTTCACAAGGACGCCGTCTCCCCACCTGTTCAGCAGGACAGACTGTCGCTCGGGATTATTCAGACTTTCCCTGTTTTCCCTGGAAAGGAATTTCTTCTGAATTGGCCTCCTGAAAGAGAGTTATTGGTGTTTTTTTCCACACAAGTTTGGATGAGAGAGGAGAGGAGCTGGTCCCCACGCAGACCTGCTAACGCATCAGAAACAAGGTACTGCTAACCAAAAAGAGGCTGTAGTCGGTAAGTTAGCAAGATTATTCTGTTTTCAGGAGGGTTTTTGCAGGCTTGAAACACTAGAAGGTCAAGAGTTGAATGGTTTTATGGATGTTGGCTTACTGGCTGAGCTACTGCTTCAATTTAAACCCTCAACAGTAAGTTTCCTGCACACAAAGCCAGAGCAGTCACTGTGAAAAGCAGAGCCGACTCTTTCATTTTACGAACTGTGTGCAGAACAAAAGTTGTTTCCTTGGATGTCATTCAGGGCCAAGCAGGTCACGTAGGCAACAACCACTGGAGAGCAAAGTCTAATTTACAGGAGAGTCACTTTAAAGAGATTTGTAGTGTGCAAAGAAAAGACACAGATGTATGAAAAGCAAAACAAAGGGCAGGATAGAGAAACAGACTTGAATTAAAGGAACTCAAAACATTGTGCAGATTAATGGGACTTTTCAGAGTTATATATGGCTGCAAAATCACTACCTGAAGTACTTTTTATTCTATTGGTGCATGATGCTTGTATTGGGTGTAGCACATTTACTCATATAGGGTATTTCTTATGTGTATTTTTGTTTTATTGTGGTACTTCTTCCACTACTGTGTAAAAGTCAGCGTTAAGTGGTGTTGAGTTCAATGGGGGTGCTGAAAGCTGGGAAAACTGGGCTCTCCCGCTGCGCTCAGCTTCTGGTGAGTAAAATAGAACTTCCTGTGGACTCTGACCGTCAGTCGTGGACTCTGCCGGTCCAGACGCACTGGCCCTTTAAGAAGCTCCTCTGCTGCACTTGGCTGTTTTCTTCGTTGTGTGACAGTGTGTTTCACTATGGCGAAGGCATAAACAGAGCGCAGCGGGTAGGAAAAGAGGCAGTTACGGTGAACACATCTCTCCGTTAGTGACTAACACCAGTTAATAATAGTCTAGTGACTGCTGCTGGGATTCGGCTGGGTGTGCTCTCGCTGTTGTTTGCGTGGTCGGGACACGGATGCTGTCAGTGCGAACAGCGATGAAAAGCGCGTCAATAGTTTGCTTGTCCACCCTGAACACCTCAGTTGTAGCAGCCGGTGATACAGGCTAACCGCCACTGCACTCCGGACCCCTTTTCTCCTCTTTCTCACGCTTTTTCTCGGCTAAAAAATGGAAAGAGGAGAACGCTGACGAGCGTTAGCTCTTAGGAACAGAGATTTTATTCATTTTTCAGTCATTCGGCTTCATTTCGCTCGTGTTTTTTCTATTTAAGACGACTTGAACTGCCGACAAAGATGTTGACAGGATCTAAAACCACGTTCAAAGTGAGGCAAATGCTCCCTGATATCAAGGTAAGGTCGTTCACGTTAAGTTAGCTAACTGACGCTAACTAGCTTTGTTTGCTGAGTGAAAGTCAGCAAACAGCATTAGCATTAACTTGTCTTTAGCCTGTTTTATACTATCACATGACTGAAGACTGAGCAATAATTGGAGTATTAAAAAACAGTGCGTATATTGACAATTAAGCTTTTTTCCCCTTCTGTACAGCAGATGTTAATTTCCAAGCTTGTGTTTATGAAGATGCAGCGCTTAGCTAGATTTTCGTTTTTTATTTAACCCCTAATTTGATCATCTTCTCTGCTCTGGTACTTGGCAAAAGCTTCAGTATGAAGCTATGTAATTTTCAGCTGAATTATGATTTAAAATTGAATCAGATGAAGGTTTGAGTTCAGCCAAGTTGGCTTTCTTAGTGCTGTTACTCATCAACACTCCTCAAGTGATTGAAGACCAGAGAGGCCAGGAAGCAGCTCATGTCATGATGCAGGAAACACCAGCCATCACTGACCGTGCAGAGCTATAAATGTACATCCAGGTAGTTTGCAGCCTGGCCCGCATCAGAAACCTGCAGTCCCTCCTCAGAGACCCCTCTGAGAGCCTGCTCACAGTGTGAATGTGGACTGTCTCATGTTAGTTTTGTGGGCAGCCTTCAGAGGGGGGATGAAGCAGCGCTGGGCTGCTGCTTCCCTCTGTCTGGACAACAGGGAGACGCATAATCACTGTAAAGGCACATAATGTCACCGTCTTCAGCTGCATGCCTTATTAAAGGCCAGTGAAGTGGCGGTGAATCTTAATCACTTCTCACGGCAGGGGGTTTGCCTCATATGGGATTAAGTTGTTGTGCACAGAGACAAATGGTGCAGGCGATCATCATCTGCAGAGAACTGTGTACTAAACAGTTGCAGCCAGTTTCAGCTCAATTTATGACACAATGCTACAGTACATTGCTCTGAAATGGTGAAGATAAAATCCCTCTGCTGCTGCATTTCTGTGAGATACTGTCCCTGTTCAGGAGCACCTGAGAGGACAGAGGACAGACGGGCTGGTTAGTTTGATAGACAGCACAAAGCACTGTGCACACACAGCAGGATGTGTTCAGCGCTGCTCGTTCCTTCGGGAACAGCCTCTTGGCACGTCTCCGTGTTGCCTGGCTTTTTGTCTCTCCCTGGTTATTTTCAGCAGCCGCAGGGGGAAACGCTAACAGATGCCTCCTTGCTCTGCCCTGGGGCGAGGCTCGCGTGTGGAGTGGGGGTGATGTGCTGCTTAACATCTGGCTGTCGCCATGGAGACAGCAGTTGGGAGGTAGAGGAGTTTGGAATTTGATTACCTCCGAATGAGACGCAGAAATCACCACAGCCCCCCGCCGATGGAATCCCGTTTGTCCAAGTATGAGACTGTGGCTGAGCCTAAGATATGGTAATGTGGTGGAGTAGGCAGTGTAGATTATATGCACAGCAGGCCACCCACACACTCTTGTGGGCTTTTTCCTCCATGAGCATGTGTTAAGACTGCTTTAGAAAACAGAATCCAATCCTGGGCTGAATTTGGACCAGATGGCTTTGCAGTTTGCACGTACTGGTGAATCTTCTCTTCTTGAATCAAGGTGTAAGACCCAGCCTGTTTTGGATGGCATGAGCTGCGACAGGGCTGCAACTAATCGTTATTTTGTGACCTCCACACGTTGCTTGGTTTGTAGGACCAACAGACCAAAATCCAAAGAGATCTGAAAAGCAGCAAGTCCTCACAATTAAGTGTTTAAGTGGTTAAGTTTAAATGATGAACCCAAAGGGTATTAAGAAAACCAGAAGCGCATACATGCTACATGAGGATGCTCAGGCCTGCATCTTGACAGGATAGTCGGCTTATTCAGGCTTATTTTGGCTGCGCCTATCCCCTTGAGTTCACCCTATCTGCATCTCCCAGCCCGCTTTGAAGCAGTCAGCATGAAAGGCGCACAGCACAAAGCTCCACAGAAGCAAAAATGCCAGAGGAGGGATCATCTGAGCTCTATTCAGAGAGGCTGAAGATCCCAGCCTGATAGGAGTTGGGTCAAAGCAGTATAGTCTCCCACACCCGCTCCCATAGGACCCAGACGTCACATTCGCTGCCAGCCCCTGAGCTGCCGAGGCTTAAACAGAGCACAACAATGAGCTCCTCTGAGCGCCGGAGCAGATTTATGGTCCCGTTAGAGGGTGCGTCGATCTGGCTTTGAGTGATAATTAACCAGCGGCAGTATTCACTTGCAGAAAGGCTGGGCCTTGAGAGGCCAGGTCGTTTGTCTGCTCTGAGTGTGTGGAATGGCTCTGATAATCTCACTCGTGGGACCGGAGCTGTCAGACTAGAGGTGACTGTCAAAATAATGTTTCAAACAAGAGACCATTATGAGCCACTGACAGCGTTCAGCATTAGATTCTCACTCAAGCCGTTTAGCTAACACCCTCATCTGCAGCAATGATGTGCTGTTAATGAGAATAAAGGGATTCCACGACTTCAACACACTCCAGAGACCAAGAGGAGGAAACGCTGCTGTTGATGGACGCGCTGCCCGCTGTGGGCGTCAGACATGTGATGTTTCAGTCACAGAATGGTCTGTCCAGCTGCTAAGCAACCCTCCTGCACTTTCAGAAGTAAAATCCCAGAAACCTCTGTGTCAAGGCTTCTCTGACAGGCAGTGTAGTGGCTGATGAAGACTTACTGTCAAATCAAAGTGTGATTTGTGAATGTAGGCTAACAGAAACAGGTCAGTAAGCTGCACTGCTGTCTGTTGTTGCTTAATGTTTTTTAATGCTGCCGCTACTTTCAGCGGTGTTAACGTTGACCTGCCGCGTACAGCATTTGTCATTATGACACATGAAAGCGACAGAGAAACTGCTAGCTGAATGTTTTTCAGAGAGTGGAAATCTGTTATTGTAGCAGTTTAGCGAATTTTGATGCACAGCTCTCTAATTTGCACTGTCACGTCTGCAACAGATTGCTGGCGCTGTAGGTCGCGGCTTTAATTAAGGAGAGCATTACTACAACACCATCAGTTTGAGCCGGACAGAACACAGAAGAGCACAGTGAAGAAAGAATCAGATTTTTATTTGCTTCGTTTTAGCCGCTGCTGATCCATTAAACACACAGCGCACAAACGCTCATTTCTGCCACTAGGGGTCTCTCGAGCAAGTCAGTAACAAAAGAGGGCGTTTGATGACACTGTGAGGTAGCGTGGGATCAGGGGAGTTGATGTCTTCATTGTTCAACAACCACCCTTGAGGATGAAAATGAAAAAACAAGCTCCATCACAAGTGAGCAATAGAAAGAGTTAGTGCTGTGCGATATGGACAAAAATTTATATCCCGATATAGGTAACTTTATATCCCGATAACGATATATATCCCGATATAGTATTTTTACTTAAAATTATTTATACACACATGAAATGAATTCCTCTGATCTTTTCACTAGTAACGACTTGTTGGCGGCATGTTTTGCAGATTACCGTTTTTTGGTCGCTGTCTGCCTTTTTAAATCCAAACCAGTGCCAAACAATGGAGTTCCTGTTCCCTCTTTTTGGCACCAATTCCTCCTTAGGTTCTGTTGGTTCGGCGTCCCCTCTGCTCTCCATCTCTGCTACGTTGTTTACGTCCATGCTCCCGCTGGCTCTCGCAGGCATGGCTGAAGACGTTAGCAGTGCCGTAAAGGAGCTCTTGCAGGTGACGTAAACTGCTACCGCAAAGCAGTAGCGTTGCTGCAGTTACATTAGCCGAGCTAACCACAGCCCACATGTTAAAATTACGATATAAACAATAGAGGATTATATCGTACAGTAGACATTTTTCTGTCGCACTACGACATATATCGTAATATCGCACAGCAATAGAAAGAATAGTAGACTATAAAGTGGCTAGCTAAGCTCGTTCGCTGGCTTTCTTCTTCACTGTGTGATGTATCATCTGCTGTTTCCTGTGTTTCACCCCAAGTTAGACGGGCTAATCAAAATCAGAATCACCTTTATTAGTATGTTCACAGTGTCCTTTCACAGGAATAGACATGCAGCTGAGACAGTGACTCAAAGGTCAAAACTAATGGCATTCCCCTCTGTGTCACTGCTGGTTAGGAAATGCTGACATGCTAAATATGATGGTGAACTTTGTCAACATGCCTGTCAGACATCATTGTTAGCATTGTCAGTTTAGCACACCGCTGTGCAGCCTCACTGAGCCACTAGCATGGCTGTTGGCTGTTGTTAAACTACTGTCTTCCTTTAGCAAGCAAACGGTGTTTTATTTGGCCTCAGGTGACCTTTGAGCCTTCCTCTATTGACCTTTCAATGCATCATCAACCACACAAACATCTGTTAATTGTGTGTCAGCTCTGAATAATTTGGCAATAAGAGGGCGGGATGATGTCGAGTCAAATATGAGACAACTGCGAATCATTCAGCAGGGCTGCCATTAAGAGTCACCAGTAATCATCTGTTTGTTGTGTGTTCAGAAGTCTGGACTGATGGTGTTATAATGAAGAGCGGCTAAGAATGCAGACGCTGCTGTAAATATTCTCCTCTTGCCAGACGTTCATGGAGGGTTTCAGAATAAGACGTTGCAGCAGTGAGGGCTGTGTTAATTGCTTCAGGCTTTTCCAGAGAAATGGGCTAAAAGCTGGATATTCACTGTAGTGTGATACAGAAATTCTCACATTAAATATTAACTGTCTGAATCCTCACCTCATGAAATATGAATTATTATTTTACCCTATATGTCAGAATCTGTTTCTGCCTGAAAATGCAGCTTTTGCTGGAATCTAGTTGCACTGTTTTCAGAAATTACACTATGTAGTATATTTTCTATACACTATTAAGGCTTTTTTTTGTCATTTGCTTTCAGTGCATTAATATATTTGAGGTCAGGCCTCAAATACAGTCTGTCTTTGAAGGTCCGCTTCTCAAGGAAAGGCGCTGTAATCCAAAAATTCAGAGAAAATCTCATGTTAGTTAGTGAGTGGAATAAGAGGAAACACTTCAAAGTGAGCCCCGTTTAGCAAAACTACCTCATGTCCTTATTTTTCTTGCAAGCCAGCTCACAATGCCGTGTGACTGTCCCCATTCATGTGAGGAAATGAAAAGCACAATACAAATGAACGGGCTGTGACCCTTTCATGTACAGTGAGCAGTGGCTTAAAGCTAGTGTGTGTTTTACGAGCCCCAAGCAGAGCATGTCTCAGTAGGATTAGCTTTCAAAATAGACTCAGAATTGTTCATCTTAACAATGGATGCCAAAGGTCCACAGTGTGTTTTGGGACTGCAAAAAGTGTCCTAAGTCAGTCCCTGCGCCTGCTTTTTTAAGTGCAGCTCAGCCTGTTGGTATGCGCAGATTTTTGTCAAAAGAGGAGGCAGTGTCGTTCCAGAGCCTGATGTTTAAGGAAAGAGAAGTATGTTCCAGACCCAGGAACAAGCACGCTTACTGCAGAAGTCTGGCCGCAGTAGCAAGGGGAAGCCATGAGCAATGGAAACTGCAATAAGCCTTGGCCACCGTCCCTGAGGATGAAGGGAGGGAGCAGAGGAGGGCAGAAAGTGGGGCAGAGAGGCAGCACAGGGGAGAAAGAGGCAGTGGAAGTGATAAAGTGGGGACGCTGAAGCCACATAATTAAAGCAAAAGTGAAACGTCAGCTTAAACACAGCCCTGGAAATGTGGTTTTTGGTTGATAAGTGACTCAGAATGAGAGCAGCCTTGCTTCAGCTGTGACATCTTTAAGTTTATGCCTAGACATTATCTCAGCGCCGTTTACCTTATCTCTGTTGCTTGTGTTACCTCTGCAAAGCAAAGCCTGCAAGTGAAGAAAAATGCCTGGATTTCACATTTCAATGCTTTCGCTGCTGGTCTTTCTGTCACAACTATTGTGTGCACAAATCAAAAGCCGGGCAGCTCCCCTCGTATCGCCCTTATCACATTATGCACATAGAAGTGCTTCACCTTGTGCATTGCAAAGATATTTAGCGAGTTCACTGGCTTCACCTGAGACCCCGAGGCCCAAGTTTTCCAGCCGTGACCACCCTCAGAGGACAGATCTAAGATACTAGACCTACGAAAGGAGCAACAAAACAAGGTCTGAGTGGCCTCGGATGTTCTTTAAAGGGGATAAGGAATTCAGCTGCGGGTTTTCTGTGGGTGTCGATGGAGAGACTGAGGGAAAGCATAAGCATTTTAAAGCCAGATGGAAGAAAAATGAACAATGCTCTGGCAAGCAGAAACTAAGTCTCGTAAAATTTTACTGTCCTGCCTTATCATCAAAAAAAAGCCTTGTTTTTCTCCAGCGGTTTTTGTCAACACGGAGCTTTCAGCCTTTTAATTTGGTCAGTAAAATTGTTGGAACCATATTTAACCATATTTTGAATGTCCTGGATTGAGCACATAGAAAATATAGGTCAGGCTGAACTCTCAGTGCTGTTGGCTACTTCTTATAGTTTTATTACAGATGTTGGAGTTGGCAGTATAGAACCTTTTATCACACCGGAGCAAAGTTTCCCATGTGACACTGATTAGTGCTCATTTAATTTGCATTGATTAAAACCAGTCTTTGCTTTTATTGCTGTGTTCATGCTTCGCTTAGCCCGAATTTGATTAATTAAAAAATTAGCGAAGTTTTCTTTTCTTTTTTTTAATGGTGAACAAAGACCGCTGCTAAAAGCTAAAAGAGGTGTTTTTTGATGCCAATGCTTGATCGAGATACCGCCGGTGGCACACAGCAGGATCTGCGGGTTTGTGTTAGAGAAACAGCCAGACGTTCTCACACGCAAAGCAAACAGCCAGCTATGAATAAGTGTGATTTTACTACCTCTTCAGGGAGCAAAGGTCCTCTTTGTTAAATGTTCCCTGTTTTTTTCATGGAGGGTCACAAGCTCAGAGTCTCAGGTTTTCACGAGCAGGCTGCAAACACAGAATTCACCACATCGCAGAATTGTTAGCATAACGCTGGTGACTGAGTAGCTTCATTGTTATTGTTCACACGTCCTTGCTGACTCGGTTTAGTGATAGAGCCGGTGCCTTCAATGAAGCTGTGATTAATAGTTTCACTGTGGCCCCAAACTGCTGAGAGAGACGTTTGAGGCTCGACAATGTATAGTTTTCTTGGATGTCTGCTCAGGCCCTCAGCTCTATTTCTGTACTTCCATAAAGCTTGTTCGCCACCTGTATAATCATATCGTCTTCTCATATTGCAGGCTTTGGCGTATTATGGGATTTCAAGCCGATAAATGTAAATGGCCTTCACAAAGGGGGGTTAGTAGCAAAGTTAAGTGGAAGCATATGTGCTAGTAAGCTTGCAGTCTGATTATAGAAACCTCTGTGGGGTTGGATTCTGCTGTAGAACAGACTTCATTACTATTATAGAGAAGGCAAGAACAAAAAAGGCGAGATGGAAACTAAGAATCATGGAGCATTGTGTGGTTTGGCTTTGCGTCTTTGTCTTTGAAAATGAGTCCGTTGAGACGAGCCAGATGAGAGGAGCGAGAGAGCCATGATTTAAATAAGCTCAGCAAGAAGAAAGGTGACATAAGACTCTGTCCATGTGTTTCGTTGTTCTGTTTAGTCTGTTTCTTGACTAAACAGTTCGAAGAGTCTCTGGGCTTAGGTTAAAAATAGAGCATTATTCCTTTGAAGTGAGCACTGCTTTCACATCATCATCCAGGGTATTTGTGTAGTGAGCTAAATTTAGCGTTCTGTTAACATGAAATGATTCATTTGTGTGTCAGATGAGAAAATCAGTGCAACCCTCAAGTCTGCTAACCGGCAGGAGACCACCAGTTAGCTCAGCGTAACGACTGATCTTCTGATATAAGACAGCGGATAAGCGAGTTCCTAAAATGTCAAAGTATTCCTTCAAGCACAAGACGCCTGTGTTTCGCTCTTGCAGGAGAGGATGCTGAGTCAGAGTGGGATGAACGCAAGGAGTCGAGATGTGTTTGGGCTACGCTGCCTGCCAGGTAAGACTCTGCTTTTGATGCCATTGATGGAATAAAGACTGTTTCAACATACTGTGACAATAAACAGGTTGCAGCCAATCAGACACGAGAAATGTGCCAAAGGGGCCAAATCTTCTGTCATGGTATATGTCATTTTACGCTCATCGCATTTGATTTCTTTCCTCTTCGGACCATGTCCAGAGTCAGACGCGCTCTCACTTAATGCAGGTTAGACCGCCCAGGAGGAGGAGGAGGAGGAGGAGGAGGAGGAGGACTCTGTGATGATGTTTTTGCACTGATATCAACACTGCATATATTTGGACGCATCCACAATGTCAAAGAGTGGAAATCAATATACATGCAGGCAGAAAAGAGTTTGAGGCAGCCACAGTCCGTTTAATGTCATCAACAACCCACCTGCTCGCTGTGCAGCAGGGCCGCAGCGCATGCACCGTGAATCACTGTGAATGCAGCTTAAGGCATTACTGTAGAGAGCCATAGTTGTTGAATATGACAATGTTCTTACTTAACTAAGAGTTTTCCCTCAATAACCTCCTAATCACTGCTTACTGATTGAAGTAAGGAAGTTCTTGCACATGAATTACAATCTTAAAAACCTAACCCTTAATAACCCTAACCCCAGGGTAAGGCAGAATAATAATAAGTGCTTCATAATACCTGATAAAGAGCCAATATGCTACTATTATGTATCCTAGTAAGCAAGTAGTTAATGATGAATGTACAAACGTCAATACAAAGACCCAGCGCAGCACTGAGGTAGGAAGGTGCTGCTGCATTCCACATTCTCTGTATCTTGGAGTTTCCATGTTGCACTTGTAGCCACACCTGGACCAGGAATGTCCCAGCAGGTGTTTTTCCTTCAGAGATGGGAAAACATCTGCTGACGAGAAGCTAACCTGAGCGCACAAAAGGGGACCGGGCGCCTCGCCGAACAGGCGCGTAGATAAGATCTGAAAGCCTCGCAGGTTTATTGCATGATTGAATGTGCTCGGATGCTTACAAAATGAGATTGAAGTCAGCGCTTTGTGTCTGTTGTTGTAGGGTCTGCGATTAAAGGTGAGCTGCTGCTGAGCTTAGTTTAGCAGACGCTGATTTATGGTTGCTGCAGGATTTAACCATTTGCTTGTAGCAGCGCCATAAAACAAAAACTGCATGGCCTCTGTACATCCTGCACCACTGTACATTATTAATTGCGCTGCTACCGACTGTGACTCGGCTCCTCCTTGTTTAGAGATCAGCTGCCTTGATAAGATATGGCCCGCAGATCCTGGTCATCCTGGACTCACTTTCCCTTTCCCCCCACTATAAAACCCCGGCTGTAGAGAGTGAGCCAGCTAGCTTTACCAGAGGTCAGCCCTCTTAACCCAAGTGATAATCTGCTTGCTGGTGCAGGGCCACAGAAAATCTCTGCTCCCGCAGTTACTTCCCTGGCCCGACCCTGCTCATGTTCTTGTGTCAGCAATCACCCCGCAGGAGCTTTTCATAAGACTGGCACCAGACCAGCACACCTAGATCTGAGAGAGGCCGACCCCGACGCTGCGTACTCATGGCGCTCGTCACCAGAGCAGATTGAGCGTAAATGAGTGCGTGTGTGTGAGTGTTTGGAGGGTTATGAGGTTAAGAGATGCTTCATTTTATTTGTTTTTTTGGTTTAAAGCAGGATATTTTCTGCCTGGGCTGTTTCTTGTTTTGACGCAGGACCCTGTGGGCTTACGTTGACCTTTCGCAGTCACAGGGCTGCGGTACACACATATTAATGCGTGCGCACATACTGTTTACAATCACACACACTTCCTTCCTTATTTTCATCCAGTCACTCAGCCTGATTTGTTTTCCAGCCGTGTGTTTTCTTCAAATACTTTCCAGGCTCTGCCGGCCCTTGACAACACGCACACAGATCCTATTCTTAGCTGTTAACATTTCGCTGTGAAATGTCGACTGACTTTACTCTTTGCATTTTTTCCCCTGCTGGGTTTCAGCTTCACCTCCATTTCCCCAGCCGTCTTATTCTTCTCTCACTTCTCTCTTTCTTCTCTCTGTGTCCACCTCCTTTCCAGGCAGATTAGAAACCCGGCTGTCCACGAGAACCTGTCTTAAAGAGCAGAAGAAAGATGTGTATTGGCAGCACTGTTATGTTTTCAGAATCATCATCCTCGTTTTCCATTGAGACCTATATTAGCTCCTCTGTGAGCTAAAATAACTTTATGCTGGTCTGAAAATGTGGCACTTGGTTTTATTTTGGACCTTTTTAAGAACAGATTCACATTTCAGGCGGGGAAACCTATCCTTTGGCTCGCTGCACGCTCTGCAGAGTAAGTGTTGAGACAATTTGTGAGAACAAGTTCACTTTCAGACACAAAGGAGTCGCGAGTCAGCGTGAAAGGGCTCACGTTGCACCTGCGGCCTCTCTCTTTCTCCCTTTCCCTCTCTCAAACACCTTCTCTCTGCAAAAGGATGCTTCAGCCCTGCGCAGAAGCAGTGTTATTAAAGCTCATATCAGCATCAACACAGCGCGGCTGCTGTTGCACAGGAGGGTAACTTAAGATGTGTGCCATCTCAGACGAGAACAACTCTACCAATCACAAAATCAGAAATAAGTTCGAAGTTGTCCCGTTCTCCCAGTAGTTAACGGGCAGCGTCCACGGCGTTCTCATGTGACGCCGGGACACAGGACCGCAGAAACCGAGCCGGCCTGCGGGAGGGCAAACAGGTCAGGACAGCTCCGGCAGCCATAGGTAGATCATGTACCTTTTCAATGCTGCGAGTGGGGGAGGGGGTATACTGTCCCTTCACACACAATGCCAAGAGGCCGGGACCCCCTCCAGAGCAACTGCACAATCCCTTTTCTCCACAGTCTTATGTTACTGTGGGATTAAAAGGCTGCCAATCAGCTTTATATCTCGCTGATTGACGGACAAGAGACCGGAGCGTCGATATTTGTGTACTTGGATTTCAAGCTCGATGTTGAAAAAGGTATTAGATTCTTTTTGTATGACGTTAAAAAAAAGAGATATCAAACAAGATTTTGGGGCATTTCTGATAATCAGTATGTCTGGAGATATCGTTTACTTTTCTGATTTTCATATCAGCATCTGGCTAACAGTTCCAGAGTCTGGCTTAGTGAAGGAAAAGTTGGACATGCTTTGCTTTGGTTGTATTACACGACGAGCTAATTTAGCTTTTTCATTTTGAAACTGCTGTCACTGCTCGTGGATGGTGCATCACATGTAGGTTGATGGTTTTGGGTCCTCTGTACTATTGTTTGCCAGCAAAGCGGCCTTCTGGACATTTTGTACTGTGTCAAATTATAGGGAAGACTGCAGGTATCGGGGACTTTTCTCATTGTCATTAACACAGAAAATCCATGTCAGTTTGTCAGTACAGCTGCATCCCTGGATTCAACGCAGCGTTATCTAACCCTAATCTTCACTCGCCCTCCCTGTGGGTTGAGGAGGGCAGGAACCTTTCGCTCCGCATGCATCCCAGCTGAAAATGAGGACCAAATGTGGACGAAAACAAATGAACCAGAGGCTGAGAGCATGTGGTTCAGATCTCTCTCAGCTGTATTTTCTCAGGCTGATCCTTTAGGTCGCTCTCTCCTCATATCCTTCAGTCAGTGACCACAACATCAACAGAAGCAGCTGAAATGTTAAAGGGGAAACTCAAATTTAAAGTTAATGTGGTGAAAAAATCCCAAGTCTATGCCCGACGGCATGTGACGCATGCAAAAACTTTTACAAACGCTTTCAGCTAGACTTGGTCTGAACGTCATGTCAGACACTTTCTCAGTGTTTGAACTGAACTGATTCCTCTCCTCTGAAGGGTTTATGTTATTTGAATTGGGAAAGGTGCTGTCAGGCAGCCAGGTCCTAAACTGAGGTGGCATGTGAGACCTTACTGTTCAAATACAGATAACAGATGCCTGTAACTGCTGGGTTTCAGCGTGAAAAGACTGTGCAGTGCAGCTCGAGGCACAGCGTCTCTCGTTAGTTTCCCCCTTCTGCTCTTCAGTCGGTCAAAGCTCCAACCCAACATTTTATTTCGGTGAGCTGTCCACCCCATAATGCTGTCAGAGGTTGATCTAACTGGCATCTAAACGCTGCCACTGGCGCTGAAGAGTCTACAGCGAGCGAACGCAGGAAACATGAAATCAGACAGCTTCAGTGAGTTTCGTCTGCTGTACGACATGTTCAGCTGTGTCTCTCTGTTGCTGCTTTATTATTCTTCACAGCTGTAATTAAGCTAGCTGTGGACCACACCCACAGTGAAAGGCGTGTGTCCCGAAAACCAGAGAGTCAACGACTGAAGACAGACTTATAAAGTGCAATACTGCAATTTATTATTAAAGTGTACAGTATTAGATAGTCTGGCTTTAATCAGTGTCACAATACTGTGCTGGCACAGCTGCAGTGGAGCACTCTGTCCTGAGCCCTCCGGGAAGAACATAAAAAGATTTTATTTGATTAAAGGACAACTGTCTCGTAAACACCTTCTCTTGTCCCGCTGACTCATGCTGGCCTGAAACACCTGCAAGCACAGTCTCAAATTTAACCAAACAGTGCAAAAAAGGCCCTGAAGCCTCTGATTCCCCGTCTTCCTCTTCCTTTCTCCCTCAGCTCCCAAGTCTTTAGGCTGCAGGAATGTTTTGGGCTCTGTTGCACCCCGGGGAGGCATTAGGACGAGGCATGCGAAAGCCGCAGATTGTCCTTTGAAGGACAAGCTGTCAACAAGGGTTCGCTTGTGTTCGCTGTGCTGAGCGTCTGAAATCTGTGGAGATAGATCATGTGTGGTCGGGTCTAACTGATGAGTCCAGTCTAGAGTCTTCATGCGTGGTTTTGGAGGCTGAGGTCATGATAATCATAGATTACGCCCAAAGATTTAAACTCCTCTTGTGCAATCAGCAGATTACGTGTTGGAAGCGAAGGCTCGCAGCATAAGCAAGTGTTTCACGTGTGAAAATGGCTGTTTTCTCTTTGTGCTTTGGTATCCCCAAAAACGTTCATCGAGCTAAGAGCGGCGTTCTCCGTTCTCATGTTCACTCTGAGGGCCGGGCTGGTTCCTTCCACATGTGCAGCGGAGGAATTTTCTGTTTCCTCGCGGTGTTTTTTTCAGTTTTGGGGAACCGGCGGTCTTTCCCCGTCCTTTGAGCGAATGTGAAAACATTTGCTTTGCCGTCTTCTGGCCCAGTGCTCCTCTTGTCGTGGACAAAAAGGCCATTTTCTCCACGTCTACCCTGTCCAGGACTCTGTTGCCATGGAAACCTACCGTCTAGCTGGCAGTGGCTTTGTATTCCTGCGGGAGGCTGTTATAAATGTGCTGCCTCACCGCTGTGTGTGTGTGTGTGTGTGTGTGTGTGTGTGTGTGTGTGTGTGTGTGTGTGTGTGTGTGTGTGTGTGTTTTGCTGAAGCCGTTTTCCTTTTTTTCCCTTCGAGAGTGCACATCTGTGTTTGTGTGTAGGACTTTTTCTGGGTGAAAAGGTTTGTTTTTGGGAGCTTTGTCCTGGAATTTCAGATGCTTCTGCAGCCTTCGTCTGCACATGGACAGTGATGAAGACTCATCACTCAGGGTCAGCAGACGACCAACGAAACCCTGCGCAGTTGAAGAACACATTTCAACGCGTTGCGCATCTTTATCTACAAATGGCACAGGAGTGAAAATGTTTTGCGTACACATAAATCCCTGCCCCCACCCTCCCTTGTCATCCCTCGCCATGGTGGCACCCCCTAACAACCCACCCCGGGGCCTCCACGGTCTGTTCAACCACAGTTAACTGAGGAGGTGTAGCGTATAGTGATCCTCTGTTCATGACCCAAAGAGCTTATTTTTTCTTGCCCTGCTGCATGTGACCACATTTCAAAGTGGAGCATTGTGCTTTATGTATGTACAATGTCATGAAAATATGTCCTGATAAGTCCTCCCAGCTGCAACTGGGCTGTCTTTCACAGTAAAGCTGGTTTGTGTAGTCTGGCCTTACCCATCGGTTCATGTAAATCTGTGGATACCTGGCCCTGAAAGTCTCCCACATCACCTGAATCTTATTCCTTCAGCCATTCAGTCTTAAAGTCATTCTTAGTTTAGATCTACGACATCTACCTGTGGATTGAATAAGTAAATAAACATGTGAAATAGATAAGTATTTACCAGTGAACCAAACTGGTGTAATGTTGTCCAGCACAAGGAGCCTGTCAGCTGTCAGATGGTGTTTTTGTTGTTCTTCCTGCTCCTCCCTGCACATCCACTGCGGCTCCAGGACTTGAACAATGAGCAGCCACTTGAGGATGCACCTTTTTGTTGAAAGGTGTTTGTTACGCCCACTCCCAGTAGTCCACTCTCAGTGAACTTCCTTGCTGCTGTTTCTGTCTCTCTCCACTTCCTGTTATGTATCCTCACTTGAAGTCCCGCCGTACTGTGAACACTCAGCCATGCAGTTTATCATTCATGTGTAGAGCTGATACCCCTTGATTGACCTTACATTACCCATAAATCCCATCCTGTAACCTCTACTGCGCCTCCCTTTTGTCCCCGCTAGGCGAGTGTGTGCTCCAGAGAGCTGTGATGGTGAGGAAGAAGTTGACGGCAAGGGAAGGACGAGGTTGGCTGTCTGGGACCCTCTTCTGCACCCACTTCAGAGTGGCCTTCGTGCCCCAGGACAGCCCCAAACCTGACGTGAGTCGCTCTGAACAGCTGCACTGATTTAAAAAAAACAAACAGATTAAGAGCATTTCACGTGGAGCAGAAATGGTGATGTGTTTTGTTGTTGTTGTTGTTGTTGTGGTATTTATTTTCTTTAAACAACGCTCACGATGCAGGACAATGCAGACCCAGTGCTGTTAGGAGATCACGATGTGGCTTTGGCATCCATAGAGAAGGTTGTGGTCGGTAAGTAAAACCTTCTGCCCACATTTCTGCTCATGAAAAAGTATTTTAATTCATGTTATGACTGCAGATTTATTGACCACAATTCCTTTAGTTTGACACTCCCTGTTTGTGTCCAATCACTGGCGAGTAAGTTTCATATCCTGCCCTTTGCTGTACTCAGTACTCATGTTACTTATAATGAGGATACCAGGAAGATGGCATGTTGCATAGTTTGTTGTTATTAAATTGGTTTGAATCCAAAACGGTCTTGAAGTTGCAATCCTTAAGATTTTAGTCCTGCTGATTTGAGAACAGCTGTAGTGACAGAAGAAGCACTTGTTGAGCAGACAAACTGTCACTGCTTTAATGAAGAAAATACTGGTTACCTCTCTGAGAAGTTGGAGGTGTGCGGCCTGTGGCTCACTGCGGCTTCTTGCTCTGTTCCATCTGTGTAAAACTTAGAAATGACTGACCGATGCAAAAATGCTGGAAATGAGCGTTGTCTTTGTTTCACGAAGGCGTTTTCAGTGACAGACTGCTGTTAAAGCTAACCACAGTGACGAGGACGTTGTGTTTCCTGTGAATGCTTCACAATAAAAGCCGCCCAGTTGAATTCCTTTAATGTGGCGCAGCAGCAGTAAGAAATGTTTGGTTTGCAGCAGCA
Organism: Chaetodon trifasciatus; assembly: GCA_037975065.1. Lineage (NCBI taxonomy): Eukaryota > Metazoa > Chordata > Actinopteri > Chaetodontiformes > Chaetodontidae > Chaetodon > Chaetodon trifasciatus. The sequence goes on from JBBMOE010000075.1 coordinate 1,119,489, forward strand.
ATAACTGAATACAGCCCTCGTCAGCCAACAGCGAGGCTGTGACTAATAAGACAAAAATACGCTGGATCACTTGCTGCATTGTGTCGTGTAATCTGAACGTTTGACTCAGCCATCATCAACTAAAACTACTACATAGAAAGTTGTTTACTGAATGTAAATTGTGGGTATGACTGAAAAAATGCTGACCATAAATAGTATGAAAAGTGGAGTTTGATTTCATGAAGTAGGGATAAAAAGTAATTGTAATTTGAGAAACAAAGCTCTTCTCTGATCATTGCTTAAATGGAATGATAAAAATGAATAGCACATACTGTATGAACCCACACTCTATTGGTCTAACCAACAACCTTACGTAACCTACAGTCTGTGTGTGTTTGGCTCTTGACCCGTTCGTCTGTTGATGATTCACGGGGCCCGCTTCCCTCCCTGTGTTGCAGTGGGCCCGAACAGAACCAAGCTGGTGACCCCAAACTCCTCGCTGAAGTTCACTCCAGAGGAGCTGGTGCTTTACTGCAGGGACCTGCGAGTCATCTGCTTCCTGTTTGACCGCCTCACTCCTGACGCACAAGTCATAGAGGTGCGTGTCCGTCTCCTCCTTTTCGGAATTTAGTGATCTCAGTTTAGGCACGACTAGGTTTGAATACTGAACATGCACATAAACATTTTCAGCGTTTAAAATCACCTTTTATACATTTAGTTTATGCATTTTTGTCTACTTTTAATAAACACTTTTTTTCCACCAAATTGTGTGTTTCAGTGTACCCAGCGTTCAGTGTGTGTGCATGCACTGGCTCGTACTCCAGGCTCTGGTTACTGTCATACTGTTCAGCAGTCATTTCAGAGCTTAAAGACCTGTGCGTGGAGAAGCTGATCTGTACCGTACAGTAGTGATCTGACTCTGTGGGGCACTGATGTTGAAAGCTGATGACCTTTGTCATGTTGATGGGCTCGCTGTGGTTTCCCTCCTCAGATAACTTACACCATCGCCAAGACCTACCAGCCGCCCAAGCCGGGGTCAGTTTTATCTTTCCAGAATGCTGCCCTGGGGAGTGTAGGTGAGTGGATTAATGTATGCACCCTCATGTATACAACCGTTTACTCCCTGCCTGGTACTGAAACTACATCTTATCAGTCTGTCTGCAGCTGTTTAACATATTATTTGGTTTTCATGCTTCTACTTTGGTTTGTGCCGCCTGTGTTTCCTGTATGTGTGGACCCAGTCACACCATCTTGATCCTGTCAAGTTAACACAATTATATCATTCTGACCTACACCAAACAATCTGGATATATCTCTGAGATATCTTGGGGAATTAATTATTATTTCATCATAGCCTTACGTACGTGTGTGTGCTCAGATGTTAATGGCATGGAAATGAGAGTTAAAGTATTTATCAGTGAATCTATCATTCAGTTTTGTCTGCCTGCTTCACTGTGATGAATATTCAGCTCAATAACAGCTCAGGCAAAGTGAGAAGCACATGAATCAGAAGCAGCATGAATATCTCAGTCATGTGCCGCGCCAAAGGTTCCTCCTGGTGAGCCTTCATCAAATCTGCTCCCACTTTGGTTTTCACCCTCGAGCTGCAGGGACAGAATGTACCCAAAACTGTTTAGCATCTCGCCACGACTTTCATCTCTTTTTGTTTGTGTCTATTCCTTCTTTGTGCCGCACCATCAGACTGTGAGAGACAATATCGAACAGGAAACATTCTGGTTTCTGTAGTGACATGTAAAGCTCACATCCTCTCCGGTTGGCAGCATTTGAAACATTCTCGTCTCTGATGACGCTGTCTTTGAAACCAGGGCCAGATGTGAGGAAATCTCTTGAGTGGTTTCAAGGCGAGGCTCTAAACTTGTCAAGGGGTGGTTTTTGCCAGTGAGCGAAGAGTTCAATTTGTCAAAGATAAATCCACCATAATTATATGTAATATTGTGCTGTCAGAGAGAAGCAGTCCAGCCCATTTTCACGTTAACAAGACTTAACCATTATGCCCAGTTGGAACCAAGCCACTGTCTGTTCACCTCGACCATATAGAGTAATGCGATCCTGCCTGTTCGGTGCATTATGTTATGTTAAAGCTACGCTAGGCTGGCCAGGCTGTGGATGACTTGTCAGCTGTTGGATAAATAATGCAAGCCCCTCTCCCCGAAAGAAGTCATTACATGACCTACAGTTCAACTCAAGTGTGGGGTCAAGTGTGTCCGGTGTGTGGTCAGCGCTTTGCTTTCCGTCCGCTGGATGAAGGACGTCACTTTAACTCTGTGATTTTCCAGACTCAGCGAGACGAGCAAGCGCAGAGTGTGTCTCACATGTATATCTTTCTTACATTTTTCTGCAGTAGAAATGAGCTGGCGCTGGTTGAAACCATTCTGTTGTGAATCAGCATGATTTTACCCCTTTGATCTCCCCTAAATTTAATTTGGTGGAAAAGGAAGCGAGAGCTCGCACTGGATTTGTTAAGAGGCATCTCACAGTCAGCTGTGCTGTGCCTGCTGAGCAGCAGCCAGTATCAGTTGTTTTTCATTCTGTTTCAACTCATCTTGTTTTGCACAATCAGCTGTCCAAAGCCCAGGTGTGGACAGTGAAGCAATGACATAAAACAGAGGGAAATAGACCTGTACCATAGCTTTATACCACCCCTGGCTTCACTGATGGATTTTCCTGAATTGCCTTGCCTTTAGAAAAGAGTTGAAAGCTGGAAGAAAAAAAGCCCCAGTATCTTCATATGCTGCGCAGGGCCTCGTCTCCAAAAGTGTCACAAGCATCAGAATTTGCACTCTGACACAATATATTTAAGATATGAAGCATCTGAATCGCTTTCTTCCTCCAGAAATGAAGCAGTTTCTAAGCAACCGTCGCAGGGACACCCACATGAACTGGTTTGAGTCCGCCTCAGACTGGGAGCAGGAGCTGGAGAGGTGCGGGGCCACGAGCTGGAGAGTCAGCTCAGTCAACGACCGCTTCGAGATGTCCACCAGGTAGATCCACACTGAAACGTGGCGCACTGTGTTTTATCAGTTTTTCCTCTCCTCAGTGGAGCGCAGAAGAACATGAAGCGTTGTGCCAAATTCTATCTGACATTAACAGTTTTTTTCAGGGATGTGTGAATGCATCTGCTCGCAAATCCCTGACAAGAGAACATTTTAGGAAGCACTTTTTCAAAACGTGAGGATAATTGAAAATGTCAGGCAAAGCCAAGGCTGAGCTCCCATAAAAGACACACAGAAGACCACTCAGTGTGTTCAGTTAATGTTCTTAAAGCTTAGAGCTCTTGGCGTTCTGGAAACAAAAAGCTTCATCTTCCACTGCTGCTCCACTCTCACATTCATGTTCTGTCAGTAACGCTGAGCGTTGGTTCTGCTCCCTGTCAGCCTGCCTCGCTTCATCGTGGTTCCGCAGAAGGTTTTAGACACCGAGCTGAAGAAAAGCTTCGCCCACTTCAATGAAGGACGCATCCCTGTGAGTGCTCTCAGTGCTTTTGATTTTCACATTTTGATTTCACCTTCCACCACTCCTTTTAAGATCGGCTCACGAATGCAGCAAAAAAAAAAAAAACAGCACAGCCTCAAGCTTCACTTCCAAATCAAATTCTCTGCTTTTGTATTGAATTAGTGCGCATTCAGCATTATTCTAATGGACCTGGACTTCACGTATAAAACCAAAAGAACTAAGACAGAACCTTGTAATGTCATTTGCTGTGACGGTGGAGCTGCTCATAACACATATTTAAGGTGCTTCATGGGGTGCTCTGTTGAATACTCATGAGATCAAAACACATTTTCCTGTTCAGGCCTTCCCACGCTGCCACAGTACAAAACAAACATGATGAGGGTCCAAAAGATTCAAGTCTGGCTTTGTGTTTTCCTGCTTTAAGAGCTGCTGACTTTGAAAACTAACAGCGCAACTGGAGAAAAATAGAGAAGTAGAAACTCTTGAACCAGCACTTCTCCTTCCCGAGTGTGTATTATGTATCATAATAGAATGATGTTTTAACAGCAGTCATCTTTTCGACATGCTGTCCCTTCTCATTAACATTCCTGTGACACAAATGACAAGATGAACGCTGATGCAGAGCCTTCAGGGAGTTTCAGCACTATGGAACGTGTTATTAAAGAGGGAAATGTGTTGCAGCGCTGGTGCTGGCGACACCCCCGAGGCAGCGATCTGCTGCGGATGGCCAGCTTCCAGAACAACATCTACCACGAGAAAGACGACATCAGGTGTGCGCTTTATGCTTTCCTTTCTCTTTTTAAAACATCTCTTTATTTCTCCAAAAGACGCACTGTATAATTAAAAACAATGAACTTGTGTGTGAGAGAGAGCGAGCCTCCTCTCTGCAGCCAAACCGCCTCTGGCACTACAGTTAAGTGCATTTTAACATGCACACTGATTTTCCACTATTATTCCCAAAATGACAATATCTGAATTTTATAGGAGTCACGTAAACAGCATGTTCCGGCTGGATTTTCTAAATTCAGCCTTGTTCTGAATGGAGCATTTTCCGAGTAAGACGTGTGATTTGTTGATATTATTCAGGTTTTAGGAGCACTATTTGGACAGACATGCAACACATCACTGCAGTTTACGACACATTGCCTGTTTACGGTCAGCTCAGTTTGCAAGGCTGGGCCAGAGATGCAGGCACAAAAGGAAATCCCACATTGCTGGTTGAAAGGAGAAACACGCAAACCTTTAAACATGAAAGACTTGGACATCACCGTTAAATCCTCTGTTAACAAATATATGACAATAAGCTGCTGAAAGCTGTGAAGGCAGCTTGATTACAGAGACATCAAGCTTGCTGCAGGTGTGTCAGTGTGTTAACAGCAGTCCTGTGCTGCTCTGTAGGAACCTGGAGATGATCCTGTTCGGTTGCCAGTCCTCTCTGTGTGTGGTGGTGGAGCTGGGCGACGAGCTGCCTTCGCCTGCGGATATCCAGCTGGCACACAGCCGCCTGCGTGCCCTCTGCCTGGGAGGTGGTGATAAGACATGAACACACATGTCCGCACACAACACCTGAGCAAATACGTATTTACACACAGCAGAAATAACTAAAGCTGTGATGGGCGAAGCACCCACATCTCTCTCTGACTCGATAAATCTCAGATAAAGAGTTTATGTGTCAGTCAAACCACAGAGGCTCCTGCTTTCTTTACCCGCGTTTCAGAGCGTATAATCACATCTCGGTGTCGCAGAGCTGTTTGGGGCTGAATCTCACGCAGTCGCAGCTCAGAGCAGGCTTTGTGAGATGGTCTTTGTTGTTGTGTTTGTCATGTAAGCACACACAGCACATTCCACGGCTGAGTAAACAGAAAGAAGGCAGAACTCACGGCCGTCTGCGACCACCGGCCCTGGGACTGAAATGTTCCTCTCTGGCTCGCTCTCACTCGCTCTTGCACACGAACAATGCGTGAAGGTCACCGATTATCACGGTTCACACATTTGTCAGCTCAGTGTTATGTCTTTTGTGGGTGAGTGCTTCACAGCTCAGAGGATTGTCCTGCAGAAACAGCCACTCGGATGTGTTTGATTGGCTTACTGGAAGTGGGCTCTGAATCTTCACAACAACTGGATAGAAAATGAAAATAGACTTTGGGGATTGTATTAAATGCTAATCCCCTGGAGATTAAGTGGATTTTGCATTTAGGATCCCATTTAAGATGTGGATGGTTTATTTTGAGCTTTTCTTTGGGTGTGACATGGATGTCCACGCTGTCCATAATGAACACTGCTCTCTCAGTCCCGATAACGTTCTTCAAATGACAGTTTTTAAACATGTATTTCTGGATAAAACAAACATGTAAAAGAGGAATTTAGACATGACATTGAATACACAGCCTGGAAGACGCAGCTGTGACTGTTACTGTGCTGTAAATAATGGACAGAGAAGTTTTCATCGCACTCGTCTTCGTCCACATGTTGGAAACGTGATGTTAGCTTTATTTACAACTGTGTGGTCCAGAGCTCCATGTGTCTTTGTTGTGTCTGCCGTTGTGTTCTGGTTCTGGCCTTCATGTGCAGAGATCAGCTGAACCCTTCGAAGGCTTGTCTGCGTTTGTAGTGATACATAATGTCTGAACATGATCTGTCTTTTTCCTGTTTTGACTCCTAGATATCTCCACATCTGTGTCCGTGCCCGATGACAAATGGTTATCTACCCTGGAAAGCACCCACTGGCTGGACTACATCAGGTAACGGCTCTGATTGGCTCATCTGGGAAAGCGTATCATCCATAACAAGAAGTTACCGGGCTCTTTCCACTCGTGGCTGTTTGCTGTTAGACTTGTGCTGTGTAACTGTTCACTGGTGGAGGAATTCAGAGAACTAAAATCCTTGAACTCAAGACTTAAAAAATTTATGGAACTGAATGGCTGCTGATTAAACTGGGTTTCTGTTTACAGCATCACAGCTTTCAGCCTTGGAGTTATTGACCTTACAGAGGGAAAAAAACATCAGTATTTAGAGAAATATCAAGGAAACATGAAACCTGCGACAGGTTATAGCACAGCCAGTGTGGAAGCATGATTAAAACATTCATATGTGCAAAACCGTTTATCATATTTTCAAGTAATTACGGCACTTTTAGCCGTATTTTTATAACGTGATCGCTGTTTTGTAGATGTATAGAGATTAATCTGCCTCTCTGTCTCCAGGTCCTGTCTGAAGAAAGCTTCAGAGGTAGCCTGCCTGCTTCGTGGCGGTCACCTGACCGTGGCACTGCAAGGTGAGTCACGTGACCCAGACCCCGGCTCATATTATTCAATCCATTCATTATTCACGGCACCACCTTCTCATTAATCCCACATTAGGGCTTGCCCTGAAGTAGCTATATACCAGCGACAAGCACACTCCACTGAGCCTACATGCACACTGTCAATAAGCCTTCATACGACATGCTTTTGAAGGCACGGCCACGCCAGGCTGCAGCTGCTGCGTCTGACAGTCCAGATAGACTCCGTAGAACACATAAGACATCTTCCTCCTGTGTCAAATGTCCATGCTTGTATTGAGTAAGCCTCATCCTTTTTAATCAGTTTTACTTGATGAAAAGTCTGGGCATTGTAGTTTTGTCTTAGTCAAAGAAGACTGCACCTATTTTACATTATAAAATGCTGAACATCCAGTCAGTCTAGTCTTGCCAAAAACCAACCACTTTTTGTCATTTTGATCAAAATGACTTTACATGAGATTTTTCATTGACATTACTTGATGAAAAACAGGTGGAGTGATGGAGAACGCAGCTTTGCACAAAGCGTCTGCTCTGATGGTTTGATGATATCAAGTTAAGGAATATGTCCAGTTTCATATTTACTCCAAATTGAATCAAACTCATTTAGATGGTAATGTGAAGGACAAATAAACAGTATTTTCACATCACCAAATGCATCAGTTTGAAGGTTTTAGACTGGAGCTGCTGCTGCTGCTTTACGTAAACCTGCAGTCCAGCTGAAACGTCAGCGTTTCACACACAGTTTAGCCGTCTGGTGCTTTTCCAGCATCAGGTGAAAGCAACTGACCCCTGGCTACGAAAGCTGTCTCTTTGGACGTGAAAGGTCACCTCTGTACTGTGGAAAGTAGAGCAGTACCATCTGTAAACATAGCGTGGCCCATCTGTCCACACAGCACTGTCTCTTAGACCAAACTTCTAGACAAACTTCCTCTCCTGGAGCTGCCTGCGGTGCAGCAGGCGTGTGGACGCTTACAAGCCTCCGTCTGAGTGTTGTTGGAGTTTCCTCCTTTGAACAGCGGGGTCACCTCTACGTGACTGCGTGTGGCGAAAAGGAAGACGCTCGCCGTTGTTTAGTTGTGGGTGTCAGCTGATCACCACCTGGCAGTGAGTTGGATCAGGTGACAGGGAAGCTGCTGGACAGACAAGGTAAACCCAAAAGTGCAGTGAGGGTGACCTCCGAGCGTCTGGCTGCCCACAGAGTCTTCAGCTTTCAGCTCCTCAGGTTATTGTCAGCTGATTAGTTGTGTTACAACATCAACATGCTCAGGCACAGTAATGCAGAATTTTCAAGTTGCTCTTATATGTGCGTCTGACAGTAAGAGTGTGCTATCATCGCACTCATGATAATATCAGTGTCAGTTTTAATTTGATAAAAAAAAATATTCATATTGCGATAATGGCAGCATTTCGACATAATGACGTCACACCGTTAAGCACAGAAACAACAAACACGGCTGAAAGCTTAAGTAGCAATGCTGCCAGCTGCGTGGTGGAGGAGACCCAAAAAGGGGCTGCAGTAGTGTTGAAGTGTACAGATGTACAACAAACCACAGTAACATGTAAGAAGTGCAAGAAGAGTCATTTCAGCACCTCAAGCAGAAGCTCAGCAGCTGTTATCAGGTCTAAACCAAGCAGACAAGCTGCACTGGCTCAGCATCGCCCAACATTTGGCACATTTTACTCCCTGTTTTGTCTTATTGTCGATAATATGCAGAAGTACCCTGATATACTGCGGCATTACTTTAAGGCCGTATTTCCCAGCCCTGTGTGAGAGTTAAGATGAAATTTTGCAGAACTCCTCTGATTCTGTTAGGACTTGTCTTACAGATGATAGGCTGTTGTTGTGTTCCAGTCATCCGGTCTTGCTGCCTGTGGCGCCTTCATAAACACCCAGAGAGACACAGACCCAACACTGTTCAGCCAAGGATGTTTGCTACTCGCTGCTGGTGTTTGACTTTCTTTACCGCTCTGTAGCTGCAAGTGACGAACCTCAGCTTTTAGCCAAGAGGTTTATACATCAGTCGAGCTGTAAGTCTCCGTGTTGCGGTAAATCTGACGTTGGCTGGATCAGCAGTAAATATCCCACTGCAGAAATGACTCACTTCACCAGCCCGGGAAAACTCGGTGTGCCTCTCCCTCTTCTCTTGTTGTGTCTGGCACCAGATCGTGGTCATCATTGTTTTTAGCTGCATGTCTTTCCTATCCATATTATCTTTCTCTCTCTCTCTCTGTCCCTTAGAAATAAGGAGAATAAACCCTTAGAAATAAGAGGAGAACTAAATGGTGGTTTTAAATGACTGCAGCTCATATAGAAGATTTCATGCAGGCTCATTTGTGAATGATGTTACATATTTACAGTGGTCAGATGTATGTCAGGAAAATGATTTAAGCAACAAAAAGCTGATGGACACACACGCTCCCTTTAGAAGGTCTGTGAAGAGCAGCAGTGCACCATGGTTAGATGATGGGTTGACGTGTTTGATCATTTCATCGTAAAACAAGCGTCAGGTAATCGTATAGAAGTTAGCGCGTGCTCCCCTGTGTCGTCGTTACAGAGGCGGACGACCGGGACATGAGCTGTGTGGTGTCCAGCCTGGTGCAGGTGATGTGTGACCCCCACTGTCGGACCCAGCATGGTTTCCAGAGCCTGCTGCAGAAGGAGTGGGTGATGGCCGGCCACCGCTTCTACAGCCGCATCAACTACCACCGCGACAACGACAAGGAGGAGGTGAGAGGTCAAGGTTCACACCAATGCTGCGCTGGTGCAACTGAGCAACTGCAGAGTTATACAGTGATGTCGCCAAAGCAAGACCAGTTGTTAACACACAAATGCTTTGTATATTGTTATTTGACGAGCTATTACCTGAAATTATGTCTTTTTTAATGGCATTGTTTTTGTGCACCTGTGAAGCTTCCTGTAACTGTGCTTTTGAAAGACACTATAGAAATAAAGTTTACTTACCTACCCTACTAACTTCCCTTCCCTCTGCCCCTGCAGGCTCCCGTCTTCCTGCTCTTCCTGGATTGTGTTTGGCAGCTGTTGTCCCAGTATCCCTCTCGCTTCCAGCTGACAGATGACTTCCTGTTGGCCTTGCACGACAGCATCCACCTGCCACTCTTCTCCAGCTTCCTGGCCAACTGCCAGCGAGAGAGATGCAAACGCTCCCAGGTAGCAGACACCTGAGAGGGGCTTTGGCATCTTTTGCCTGATTACCGGACTGAAAAAGGCCTTAGAGTCTTTGCTGTGAAACGTATTGATTAGAGTAATAATCAGCTAACTGTAATGTGTCATCTTCATAGTAGAACCTCAGACTTAACATCACCTCATCTTTAAATATGTTAGTAAACAGGTGAAGAACATGAATATAGTGAACATTTCAACTGTATATCCTGCTCTACTCTACCAGAACCTCGGGCAGTCCTACACACCAGTCAATGGCTGGAGAGATATGCTTCATCCGGACTCTTCCTCGGATCCGTCTGACCCTCCTCTGCCCCCGGTGTGGGACTGGGCCCTGCAGTACAGCAAGCACAGACGAGACCGTTTCACCCAGCCCGTCCCCCCAACGCCTCCGCTCCAACCGCTGCTCAATGGCAACCTCAACATCAACCCGGACACTCACAGGGTAAGGCTGCCACCTCATTCATGATGCAACACACCCTCTAGTGGCCGCGGTGGGAGCTCTGGGTTTTCCAGTGGCTGACCCCACAGAGCATCTAATGGTGGGATGTTAATGTCTTTGCAGCTTTTGACTTGAAATGGATCATTTCAGCCGGGGTACATCATGTTTGTGCATAACCAGAGATCAGAAACCGACAGTCTTCACTGATGAATTAAGGTAGAAATGTTAGTAAAAATCAGCATCAGAGAACATGAGGGACTGTTCCTCAGAAGCTGACTGATCTCCTGACTGAGCTGACCTTGTTCAGTGTGTATTTGTGCACCCACTCTCCTGAAGGAGCCAAAAAACATGTGTCCTTTCCAGATCAACTCGTTGGGAACAGGTTTGATTTATTACTCTTCTCTGGTTAGAGGGGTGCAATCAGTGAAATAAGGAAGTAAAGTAATTGTTCTAAAATAAATACCTGCACTGCATGCACTGTGCACATGGTTGAGACCCACAGTTGAAAGTCATTATAATGTTGCCTGACAGTATTTTTCCTCCCACATCTGCCCACCAGCTGGCTGACACCATCCCCGGCTCAGTCTTCCTCCTCTCTCGAGGCACCTTCTCCTGTCCCGCTAACCTGCTTCCTTGGCGCAGCAGCAGTTCAGGCGTTTACAAGAAGAGCCACCGGAGGGCGGCGTCCTCTGAGAACGTGCCTGGCCTGGAGAGGCTGCTGAAGGCGTGGGCCCTGACCGAGTTTCCCCAGGGCCTCGCTTCCACCTCCGGACCTCAAGGACCGCTTGACCCGTATGAGCCTTTGCTGCCCCTCCTTATGGGACCCTGCATGGGGCTGTGGAGGGAGTGCTACCTTCGGGGGGCGCTCCATGCACAGGTACGTCAGAAGTGTCCCACAGGTGCTGGTAGACCTCTGAACATCCTTTGAATGAAAGAAAAACCAGAGGCTCACATCAGAGAGGGTTGGAGCGTGTAGCGTGAAGGTTGAGACTGGTGTTATTTTCTCTTCTTACACTGCAGCTAATGCCTCAGTGCCACAGATCTCCATCATTGTATGTGACTAAAACACACGTCAGAGAGTGATACAGGTCATCTGAGTGACATGTTCCATGTCTGAAACAGCTCCACAGCTGCATTTTAAAGTTGGTGAGTCGAGAGGGATTTGTTATCACCTCCAGCAGCTGTTGCCTCCGTGCTGTCGACAGCTGTGGTTGGAGGCATCATGTTTTCGAGTTGTCCGTCCGTCTGTCCCATTCTTGTGGACGTAATATCTCGGGAACACCTGGAGGGAGTTTCATGACATCTGGCACAAACTGGACTCAAGGATACATTCAAAGCCAAATATATATTTTTAAAAGACAAAGCATCAGGATGCAGAACCATCAGATAGGCAGCGCGAACCGTTGGCTGTTTAATTTGAGTATTGCAGGGTTGAGTGTCTAAGTGCGGACGTGTGTAAATTGGGTTGATCAAGTGGGCGACATCCGCCGCAAATGTCTCGTTAAATTTGGCCCACGACATTTCCGGGAGGCTCCGCGTGTCCGCCGCGTTCAGCCTCGTCATGTCTTCCGTGTTGTGTCCTCTCACTTCGTGACGTCGTCCCTTTGATGTGCAGATTAGCCGGAGCTGTCGATCGACATCTTTCAGTACGGACGTGGTGCAGCCTTTGAGCCGTCTGTGCATCGGCCTCGGCTGTCAGCGTCCCCATGGTGATGTTAAGAATAGTCGAGGGCCGTGGGTGGGTGCGCTCGTCTATTTTAAGGGAGCTGTAGAGGAAGAAGTAAAAGCGCTCAAACGCAGATTCAGGTTGACAGTGCAGAGAGATGAGGATGAATTCTGTGCTTTTGTGTAATTGGAGTGTTTTCCCTGCAGTTTCACACGTCATTTCGCTGCCCCTCCAGGCCAGAACAATCCCGTTTTTTCAGAAATGACTGAACATTAGTGCTCAGGAGGGTTGTACAGCATCAAAACATGCTGCACAGCAACATCAGCAAACACTGAATATTGTCATCTTCAGGTAGGAGGCAGCATTTGTTGCAGGGCTGCTGCATTAGATTGTACAGGTGTACCTAATAAACTGGCACCTTGGTATAGCAAGATAGTCACATTTTTGCTGTCAACAAATCCCATAAAAAGCTCAACAACGTGTTAATCCGTCTCTCAGCACTCCGTCTCCCCGCCCAGTCTGCAGCTCTTTGCCCTGAGCCCATTTGTTCCCTCTGAGGACGGAAACCTTTGAAAACGGGTCACACATTCAGTATTTGGTTGAATTTTTTATTTAAAAGGGCTAAATATTCTCACTAACACAGCTCGTACTGCGGTGTAGTTTTTGGACATATCAGGCCTTGACTACGCTGTACGTCACCAGACTGAAGAGCCTGTGGTGGGCGAGCTGAGGTTGTTAAGTTGATCATGTTGCTTTCCGTCCTCAGGCGTTCTCCCACCCCGTCTCTGCGAACCACCCCCACCCTGTGGAGCGGCTAGCCCTGGAGGTGCAGCAGCTCAAAGACAAGCTAGCGCAAGCGTCCACGGGCACGGATCCAAACCCGCCCGCCAAGATGGCCGAGCCCCGGCGCACCGACACCAACCTGAACCAAAACACCAACAATGGCACCTTCCTCTTCCCAGCGCCACGGCCTCAGAGCGCTGTGATGCCCAGACCGGCGCCCCCTCCTACCTCCACCAACCACCAGACCTCCAGGGGCCCTCCGCCCGCGTCAGCTCCGCCGCCCAGGCCCGGCCACAAAGACAATGGCGGCGGCAACAAGCACACCTTCCTGTTCGGGCACTCTTCAGTCACAGAGGCCCGCCCCGACCAGCGCTATTACCCAGCACCCAATAACGCCAAGCTGCCTAAGAGCAACGGGTCCTCGATAGCTTCCTGAGGTCTGGTCCTCGTCTGAACTGTGCTCATGTTTGATTCACGACGCACCGCCCGTGACCGCGTGCTAGCAAATCACCTGCCTGCACAGTTTCGCTGGCGTCGTGTACGGAGGAGACCCAGACGTGTGTTTCCTGTCACACCGTATTTGATTGGTGATAAAAAGACATTTGGCTGGGCCGCCGTGAACCGCAATAGTATGAAATAATCAGCGCAAGAGCTCCTGACTCTGCTGCGTATCGTCAGTACTGTATTAAAAAATGTGACAACTGTTTTGTATATTTGTAAAGAATCTTAGCGTTCAGTGTTCCACTGATGAGTATATGAAGACTAAAAGAATAAGGGCTGAAGATGCTTAATAATGTCTATCCACAGAGCTTCAGAAGCACATCTCACAGTATCTTAAAATGCAGTAGACACATTTAATGTCAGCCTTCAAGACGGAGAGGAAGCCTGTCGTTTCCACTTTTAGCCTCTTATCCAGACGGGCGACAGTGATTGGGCAGGACGTGCAAAGAGGTGTGATAAGGTGGCTCTTAAGGGCCCTTTGACAGGATACATGGCAGTGAATGGATCTGACCTTTGACCCGTGTGACTGTCAGCCTGCATGTCTGCAGAACTTTTTTCACGACCAGCCCTTTAAATCTTCATCATTATCATGCTAATGTGCAAAAACACGTTATTTTCCTAGTTTTTGTATCTCAGCTTCAACTAGAAAAGCAGAATATTGTTCTGAAACGTATCGTTCTTGGAGACCGTCATGTTAAACTCCTCATGCGCTGTGACCAGTGACTTTAACGTGGAATTTAGGGCATGAGAGCTATTTTGGTACTGCTCTCATATCTCTCCATTTGCATGCCTGCATGGGAGCAGCGAGAGGCCTATATTCAGCTCAGAGTGTTACATTAGCCTGGATGTGGCTAAAGTCACTGCACGCTGTTGCAGTATGATTCAGTTCCTGCATGACTGACATCATTCCAGGGCTTAATAATAATAATAATAATAATAATATAATCATATCTAAACTTTCATCTTTCAAGTATTCTCGACCGTTACTGGTCAGTTTTTGATGTCATACATGTAGATAAGTGTGATTTCTGAATTGTCTCTGACCAAATGTAGTATTACTTTGAGGCTTTCTCCATCATTTTGTGGTGGAGCTGAAGAACACAAACCTTATTCTGCCTTTTTGCCGAACCTTCAGAAGGCAACAGTGTTGGAAACAAAGGGAACTTCTTTCTTCCTGTGTTTACTCTTCATTTGATCTCTGCTTCCTGCCCGGTGGTGTGTTAGTATGCCGCCAGCATTTAGGCCAAGGACTTGGAAGTGTCTGACTGTATTTAAAGCACAAAGGGAAGTATCGGCTCCTGCGCCTTTAAATCCTAACAGGCTGTCGTTTGCATGATGTGGGTGTCAAGTAGATGCACCGGCGTCATTCCCACGGACGAATGAAAATGCACCATGTTGTATTTGAGAGTCTGTTCTTCGAAATGTTTTCGGGCAGGACCACCGCCGTCAGGTGCGTGACTGATGTCGATCTTCTCTCATGTGAAGAGGTACCTCACTTGATAGCACTATGAATTATTAAATTGCTGTAAATATTCATCAATATCAAAGCACATTGATATCAGCTACTGTTTCAGAGCTTTCCTGGTGCGATGCCGATGCATTTACTTCTCTTCCACGGAAGAAACACGAGGTCATCTTTGTCCTGTTGCATGGAAAACCTGATCTGATCCTCCGCGACACCTGTTGGTCTGTATCATTGTATAATTTAATGTTTTTTGGTACGAACATCACTTAAATTTGCCAGATGTACATATTTTTTTTGTATCAGCATGTTTTGATCCTGATAAATAAAAAGTGCTATCAGTTCATAAACTCTCAGCTGTGTTCATAACCCAAACCTGTGACATAAAAAAGGCGAAATCTGTTCTCATACACAGCTCACAAACTTTATTTTTTAACAAAATAAATATTTACATATGATCTGGAACACTTAAAAAGTAGCATGGCACTGTACAATAGAATTCAAATGTAAAATCCAGCCGCCCTGCATGATATGTACAGTCAGAATAAAACACTTGAGAGAATCGTGTGCAAAATGCTCAAAACTTTCACAGAAATGTACAAAGTAAGGACTCACCTGACAGGAAATGTTAACTTTACAAAATATCTACTGCACAGTTAAATCAGGTAAAGCTCTGGTTTGGTCAGTTTCTAACATCACGTTCAGGAGAATGAACTCAACGCTTTTAGACAAGTAGGTAGAAAACCTGCATGCTGTTAAAAACATGAATGAGGTGTTTTTTTCTGGATCGTTACGCTGTTTCACCACATTTTGGGGAAAAAAAACAGACCGAAATATAAAGAGACCTCTGCTCCGCATGTTGTTATGATGACGTGCAAGTTTTCAGCCACCTACCGAGATGCACTTTGGCACTTTGAACCAATGGATGTTTGTGTCATGCATTCTCACGTTTCACCGGATAACCACAGACGACAGAGCAAGAGAGACGAAGAAAGACGGCCGTCAGTTGGAGTCCATGTCACCACGCAGCCATCGTGGCAGTGCATTAAGAATCAAGTCATCGCTGAAGAGACTAAAAGTCCAGCATCAGTCTGCCTGCCTCCCGTGGGCGAGCTTCAGCTTCACCCCCACCGACTGCCGTGCTCCTTCCCTGTTAACTGCTGCTGCTGCTGCAGGATGCCGTAGGGCCCATAGAAGTACCCGGAGGAGGACGGGCCGAGGCCCCCGAGCTGCCGGATGGACTTGCACATGGGGCAGGGGTAGTCGGACAGGCCCTCGATGTCCTCGAAGGCCAGGTTGACGATCTGGTCGCAGCAGGGGTCGCAGTAGAGGTGTCCGCAGGAGAGGCGCTTCAGGCGGGCCTCGTAGGAGATGCAGCACTGGCAGTGCGGGAGGTCGGGGCCCAGCGACAGGGAGCCCGTCAGGGAGCTGCTCTCCAGGCTGCCGGCCTGGCTGGAGCTCTGCTTGGTGGGAGACCTGAGAGGGACAGAAAGGACGCACACAGCTGGAACCATTAGTGGACTAAATGAATGACCGATCGATCCTGATAATCCATCGATCATCAAGCACAGCTGAGCCTAAACAGATACGTTTAACATGTACAGGTGGTAATTAGGGGGGATGGATCAGCGGTCAATTGATCAGCTGATAAACTGGCATCAGTGTGGACGCCTGATAAGTGACGTCAGTGCAGAAATGTTGGATGTATTTTCAAGTCAGTTTGTCCTCAAGAGACACAGTCAAGTTTATTTTTCAGCTGTGAAACGCCTCGCTCGGCTCGTACCTGACCCACAGCTCGTTAAAGGAAGAGTTCGACGCGTTAGGAAACAGCCTGATTTGCTTATGGGGACGATTCAAGTCTTATTTCACTCTTATTATTGACTGTTTGGCCTGCGATAGTGAAAAATCCATTCTGATAATGTCCCAGAGCCAGAGGCAACGTCTTTTAACGTCTCGTTTGAAAGATATTTGAGTCATGATTAAATGAAACAGGGAAAATAAGCAAATCACTCACTTTTGAGAGACCGGAAGACACAAATGTTTGGCATTTTTATCGAACACGTCACTCAAAAAACGAACGGATCTGAGCACCATTTCAGTGTCGTTTTACTCCATTCTGCAGATTTGCTGAAAATCTGCAGAGAACAAGCCAAACTGGAGCTGCAGCTAATGATTATTTTCATCACTGATTAATCTGCCAGTTATTTTTTCGATGAATCGGTTCAGAAAACGGTCACAGCTGACAAATACATGAATCTATTAATTATGCAAACCAGACAAGCAGCAGATCCTCACATCAGAGTGACTGACGTGATTCATTTTCAGGGCAGAGGCCAAACATTGCTGTGACGCTCCGAACCAAACCTTAAAGACAGACACAACAGATGCAGCTGAGACAAAAGGGGACGAGCTGGGATCAGGCTCTTCCAGTGTCCACAGTCACAACTCACGTGCTGTTAGAGCACAGTTTGGTTCCAGAGAGTAAATAACCGGTAAAACGGGACCTGAGGTAATCCCAGTCAGGGTGGAGGTGAGTGATTGCTCAATCATCCAGACTGTGTGCTGACATTTATCTGTCTTCAGATCCAGATATTTGGACTCAGGCGCCTTCCTCGTGATGAGGTGCAGCAGATACCTGTAAGCATGCAGAACCTGATTTTAAACCACCGCTGTGAATTTGTGGTGCTCAGCCCGTTTCATGTGATGGAAAATGGGAATTTTCCTGCGCTGGAGAGCCTGATTGCGCTTTGCAGGATGTCAGATGGACTGTTTCTGAGTTGTGTAACATGAGCCGGCCCTCAGTGGGGCAAAGCTGGATAAAATCAGCACAAATCATGACTCAGAAAAACCTGTTGTCATAACGACTGGGAAGAGCAGGGCGACGTTTCCCCTCAGTGTTTGAAGCAGATCTGTTTCAGCCTGATTTACCACAGCCTGGACCTCTGCAGGCAGGACTACACGTTAAAAGATCACCAGAGTGGTGGATTTTAAAACACACACGACAGAAACGCGAGCAGGTGGATTCACAGCAGGCTGGAAACAGACCGGATATTTCGGGAATATCGGTGCTAATCAATCAATCAATCAATCGCCGCTCACCTTGACGACGATGAATCTTTAAAGCAGTCGAAGCTGAGAGCTGCGAGGATCCTCCACAGCAGATCCATGCCGGTGCCTCTCATGGTCGAATCCACACTTCAGCGACCTGGTTTCTGGCGCGCGTCATATTTGAGAAAACGCGAGCCTTTCGATTCAGGACAGAACACCGACAGCACAATCCTGCGCCACCCCCCGCCCACGCCACCGCTTTACATATACGGGTGAAAAGGATGCGCCATCATCATCATCATCATCGTCGTCGTCGTCGTCGTCATGCATGTGAGGGGAGGTAAACAAAGCGCTGCTTCCATTTCGTGTCTCCGTCAGTCCGTGCGCGTTTGAGTCGCTTTCGACGCTTTCTCTCCTCCTCCTCCTCCTCTTCCTCCCCTCCTCTTCCTCCTCCGCAGCAGCGGCGCAGAGCGGACGCGGAGCGGCGCAGCGGAGGAGTCTCATTTGCATCAATCAGAGAGAGTCAACCAATGAGCTCGAAGTGGAGCTGGAGACTGAAATGGCCTCAAAATAGTGATGAAGACTAGACTGGATCATGACGATCAGTCCAGCACCTCCGGATCTGGACCAGGATCTGGACCAGGATCTGGATCCTCAGGTGATTTAACTTAAAATGACATCAACATTACGTCACAGGTTTTCTTTTATTAGCAATATTTGAATAAAAGCCATTTTCCTTCAAAAACAGTTCTACTGTTCCTTTAATTGCACTAGTAATGGCCTAATTATGTCATATATTTTCATTAAAACATTCATATTAAAAATATACTCTAATGTCGGTATGTAAATATTTCAGATTTTATTCAGATAACTCTTTTGAATTCAATATTTTAAAACACTTTAAAGCAACATGGAGTGTCATATAGGTTCACACACGAAATGTTTTAAATGTTCTCTTTATTTCTATGTGTTTTCTATCTGAAAAATATACAATAAAATGTTTATGATAATATTTAGATTGTTTATATTGTTTCCAGTCACACACCAGAAGGTGTACCACTATTTAATGAATATCATTTCATTTCATTTCTTTCTTTAAATTCAGTTCCACCTTCAGTTCAACTTCATTGTCCTTTTACTAACATTAATCAGGGATACATCAAACATGATGTTCAATACACACAACAGCGCAGAACAACAGGAAGCAGATGAAGGGAGAGTTTGTCCTTGTTCTCACCATTGCTGAAGGTTTAGAGCTCCAAAACTGTAACTGGCTTTTACATTTTGGTAAAAATATATTTGTGAAATATGACTTAGAGAGCAGCTTTGAAGAGCAGGTCTTCAGGTGGACTGAATGTTTCAGCGATGACATTTTTTTTACTGTAAGCATTACCTGAACTTACCACCAGATGGCGACAAATATTTGCCCTAAAACCAAACGACAAACTCCAGAGACGCCAACATTTTGCTGTGATTCATTTTCTCCCATAAAGGCGTGAACTGTTTTTAACCTTTAGAGGCAAAAATACAGTAAAGCGTCACAAACACCAGCTTACCAGAGTTTGTACTGACATTAAATCCCTCACGGAGCTTAATGAGTCATGTTGCATCAC
This sequence comes from Chaetodon trifasciatus, assembly GCA_037975065.1. Classification (NCBI taxonomy): domain Eukaryota; kingdom Metazoa; phylum Chordata; class Actinopteri; order Chaetodontiformes; family Chaetodontidae; genus Chaetodon; species Chaetodon trifasciatus. The sequence goes on from JBBMOE010000075.1 coordinate 1,138,918, forward strand.
GGTTGATGATGAGACATTTAAAAATGGACGTGGCTCATCAGTACGTGCGCAGCTTCATGTACAGCTTCTCTGCTTCCTGTTGAGGGTCATCAGAGCATTTACAGCTGCAGATAAGAGCTCATCATTAAACTGGTCCTGACTGCGTGATCCAGTCCCGGAAATTTGATCCTGTTTGGAAATCAAATTGTGTGTCAGCCAGGCGCGACCCTGCTTTTTGTTAGGGCAGGTAAAGAAGATGCATTTAAAGAACAATTAGAAACAGCAGCTGCACACACACACACACACACACACACACACACACACACACACACACACACACACACACACACACACACACAGCTGCAGCTTGTTTCTGGAGGTATATTTGGCTTTGCTGGGATGATAATCTGGTGTGTCAGGGCTTCAGCCGGCTCCAGCTGCTGCAGGGAAACGTGAAGCTCTGCTCTGTCTGATTCCCAGCAGGTTCCTCTGCAGGGCCCGAGACAGAGAGGTGTCCAAATATCTTCCCTTCACCTCCGTCTTTCATGTAAAATGTCACCTGATGATTGGTTCAGTGATGCTTTTTATTCCATAAGTGCATAAAATAAACATTTTTGATAAGGGCCCCTTAAAATTGTTCTTGAAGAAGAGGAACCAAGTCAGTGGCCCTTGAATTACGTCCATATTGGACTATTCCATAGTTTATGTTCATTGCCAACATTCATTGTGGAGGTCAGGGTGGTGGAGCAGGTTTGACTTTCAGTAAAGAGGCCTGAGTTTATGTCCCATCAAAGACCTGAAAGTAAAGTTTGCCTCTATTGTTTGTAACCAAATCTCTCCTTAACACCTGAACTGTACACTATTTGCTCTATATTTCTGGTAACCTCAGTTATAGAAAACACATCTATTTGGCTTTTCTATATTACAGATTCTTGTTACTTATCCTGCGACATACATGCCAACAATGATATATTTGTGATCAGCTATTACTGGCTGATAATCGCGGCCAGGTTTATTGATCATTATCAAATGCTCGTTAATACTGTGAAACTAAAAACCAAGAGAAACTAAAATTAATATTATACAGTATAATCATTGCATACTTTCAAAAAACATGTCCATGTGTAAGATTTCAAAGAAATTGTGCATCAAATAGCACAAGACACAGAAGAAATACTGTAAGTTTATCCCGATAAGAGCCTTTGTCCCCTGATCCTGACAGCAGGAGGGTCACAGTGAGGAGCAGGGACAGGCCTGTTTCTGCTCTGCTGTGTGTGTACATAAAGGACGTGTGTGTCTCTCCTCTTAAGTCTGTCTCATCACTGCCTGTTGACCAGACCAGACCCCTGACCTGCCAACGACACGGGACGTGACGGGGACACTGAGCCACGCGTGCTGCGCTGTAGCATCCCTTGTGTTTGTGCTCAGGTTAATGGAGTGGAGGAGAGTCTCAGACACAGCTCTGTGGGGTAAAAATCAATGAGGCCAGGTCACAGGTTGGCCGGCCCTGTGGCTCGCTTTTTTCAGACTGGTGCTTTGTTCACAGTGCAGGCGGGAAAACATGCGTGTACCTGAACTCACCACAGTTCAGAGTGTGGGGAGGGACTTCAGACTTCAAGTATTTTCTTAACACTGCAGTCTTCAAGTCTCTAAGAAGTCTCAGTGTCCATGATGAGATCCATTAAGGGCTGCAACTATCAGTTCTTTTCATTAATTAGTCAACTGATTATTTCCTCAATTATTCATTTGGTCTGTAAATATAATAAAATATGGAAAAATCCTAACCCTAACCCTCTCAATCTGACTCCTAAAGCTCAATATGAAAGCCCCAAAGATATTCAGTTTACTACAAGATGAAGAATTGAGAGGCTGACGCTGGAAGATGTTTGGTTGAAAAAAGACTTTTAATTAATATGATTTATTCATCATCCAAAGAGCTGCTGATTGATTTTCTGATTCATCGGCTCATCATTGGAGCTCTGCGCTGTTCCTATTGTTCATCATAGTGAAGTGAAGTCCCCACATGAAGAACAACACAGCAATTAATCTGGCAGCAGCAATACAAACACACTCAGTAAAACTGTTAGCACAACAGAGCGTTAACGGTCATTAAGAATGTTAGCAACACATTAGCCTCAGATAGCTAGCTTGGTTAGCAGTTAACACAGAGCACACACCGAGCAAATACTAGTAATGCACCCAGAAATTCAAAGGAATAGCTGCCATTTAACACTTTAAAGGGCTCAAAGGCTTTCAGTATTCGATTTGAAACCAACATAAGCGTGGCCTCTGTGTGTTTTTTTGGGAAATTCAGTTATTTCTTTGTGTACTGTGGAGAGGCGTGGGGCTTTGTTTCCTCTGTTTCCTTGTCTGGCAGAGGCTGGCCGTGGTTCTCCAGGTGGCTCCAACACACCTGTGACTCATCACAATCAGGCACAGCATGAAGACTGTGGACTGCACGTTGTTTCTGCTGCTTAGTGGATGCTGGTTACTAGTGCTACCTGTGAGTATCAGTGTATTATTAGCTCTGTTTCTCTGGTGTCAATCACCAGTGCCTGATCTCCTGTGTCTTTTTCCTTTTTTTTGCTCAGTGAGTTCATCTGCACTGATCTCCAGCTCCAGCGTCTCTGCCACCATCGTCTTTAATTGAATATGGTGAATAAAATTGAACTTTCAGCCGCCAGTGATGTGTCACTTGGTCACTCTAACAGCCCCGTTGTTTCATCGCTCTTCACAATCAGACTGAGCGGCCTGTAGATAGCAGCCTGTTTGGCCAGCTGATCAATAGATGACCCAGACAGACAATAGCTGCTGAACGCCTGAGGCCAGATAAAAGGCCTCATCTGATCCGCTGGCTCCTTAAAGAAGTGCTTTTTTGAGTTTACCACACTGGACAGGCACATTTTGAGGAAAAGACCTCTGCTTTAAATGTTGGGCTGCTTTCAAATTAATGCAAAAACAGCATGAGAATTGTCTTTTTCAATTTATTACAGATGGATTAAATGACTGTGGTGAATGTGAACAGTATCGCAGAGAATTATGACCTGATACTGCAGCTCCCCTCATTTTAGTGTCTTTAAAGCTCATTATTTTGCTTTTATGGCAACAAGTGTAATCATTTTTATAATGAGCTTCACTTTCAGGCAGCTGTTTTCAGCAAAACAAGCCCCGATGAGCTCACTTTGTGCTGCATCAAATGGCAGACTAATTCAGCTGGTGAACGTAATGCATCCAGCAGCTAAAGATATTTCCTGTAGCAGCTGGTGGAGACCAAAGCAGAGCTCAAAAAAGTGACAAACAGGAAGAGAAAATGACACAGGTGAGGAAGAGGCAGAGAAAACTAACGCAGTGTTAGAACCACCATTCTGCCTAATGTGATGTACAAAATAGAGTTATGACATTTTTAGCCAGATGTAATTTCAGCTTTTCAATAAAATCCTGGAATAGTTTAGTCATTTTTTTTTTCCATTTCATCCTTACTTTTAATTTTTTCTTTTAATATCATTATCCATCTTATTTCCTGTTCATCTTCTGCCCTTGTTTTAATGTTAAGCACTTGGAACACGTGACGCCTTAAAGGACTTTGAGCTGCATTTCTTGCTTGACTTGTGCTATACAAATAAACTTTATTATTATATAATTACTGACTGTTGCCTTCACGTCTTTATTGCTGACCAGGTTACTTTCTGCCTGACGGTTTCAGTGCGTTACGCTGCAGTGTATTACATCCTCTATAGGACCACCAGGGGCGTCCTTATGATTTTTTCCTCTTCTTTTTAACATGGCCAATTATAGGCACGAGCCCGAGCACGTGCGGGGAGAGGCTCGTCTTGCACAGCTCATTGCACCAACCATTTGGTGCATATGGAGCAAATGACAGTCTAACCGTGATGCACTGAGCGTGAGCGCAGGGAGCGCGTTCTCCACCCGGCCGTGCGCATCGCACATACAGTGTGACTTTGTCATATTTAGACTCACCAGTGATTGAATCAGTCAAGAGGAAAATAAATAAAGCACCTTCACCGTTTCAGGTTTCATGCAAACCAGCAAACCCCCCTCTTCTCTCTGAGGGGAATGGTGTCTGCTGGAGGAGGGATGGGAGTGGAGGAGGAGGAGGAGGCGGTGTCTCCATCCAAGAGGGATGCTGTGTAGTAAGTAAAGGGGGCGGAGGAGGGAGGAGGGTGCAGATCTCCTCTGCTACGTCATTGTACATCACAGGGGCACACAGGAGCTTTTTGCTTCAGGTACTCGGGGTGACTCCCTGCACAGAAAAAACGCGAATCCCCCTAAAACGCGCTGACCTTCGCACCAAAAGGTAAGAAAATGGATCATCCTCTTTAAATGCGCAAATCTGCCTTAATCTGCCTTTTACTGCGCTAATTGCCCAATTTCCTCAGCTGCTGCCCTCATCGACCGTGCATCCAGGCGCACGACAACAGCAAGATTTACGTGTGTTTATGGTACAACTCGACATTTGCTTATCATTAAAAAACGAGTTTATGCATGTGCTGCGCAACGCGATGACCCCTAAACCCGCACCCGAGGAGAAATCAAGGAATACGTCGACTTCTGGATGAGAAAATGTAGGCTATTCCTTTGAAATGTTTCATTAAGACATCATTTTCAGATTTCTGACGACGGATTTTGGCGAAACGCGCCCTTCGTTCGCGTTCTTGCGGGGAGGTCTTGCGCGTTAAGAGCGATCATCATTATCCTTCCAAGCGCAGAAGGTTCACTGTGAGGGGGAGGCATGGAGAGGAGGGTAGGAGGTTACGAGTGTTATGTTTTAATGGCATTAAACAGCACATAGGCCAATGCTCAGCTTCCAGTTTATCGATCCAGTTCTGTCTAACTGGCGATGGTTTTGGCACCGATGCCCTTGCTCCTCTCCGTCGCCTGTTCCACCTTTTCTCTTTCGCACGCGGTCAGAAATCTGTGCCTTAAACGCACCTTTTCCTCACAGTGTAAAGAAAAGTTGTCCCGATGATGGTTCGTTTTATTTTATTTGTAAGATATTCAGGCCAAGCTCAGAAGTGTCAGTGTAACAGGGTGTCCCGTCCTGCGTCGTGCGCCAAAATGACCTTGTAGAAACCCACCGGGGAGAATGTGATGGAGAAAGAGTGATGAGCGTTTTTCCCTCTGCTTTCCTCTGTGCTGTTGCTTTGCGGTGGTTTATATCAGTGGGGCTCCAACGACTTTGCCCAGAGAGGGACATTGTCTGATACTGTGGGTGTCCTTTAACTCTTGTTTGGAGGAGGAGAACGATAGATGGCGTGGATTTATGGTCTCTTCTGTGTTTGGAGCCGATGCGTTTTACAACTTGGCACGTCTGATGTCTCGTCCCTGTGGCAGCCATGATGGCAGCTCAGGCAGTTTGTGAGCTGTTAATGTATCCAGCCCACATGAAAGGGTGGCAGTGAGGGAGCAGCGGCTGTTGAAACCCTGCAGGACCGCTGACAGTCCTCTTTGATTATATTATGATTTATGGTTTGTGATTCAAAGGCTGACACACTTTCAGCCTCTTAATTAGCCTGTGTCAAGCTGCAGAGAGAGCACTGGTAACGTCTTTACCTTGGCATACAGTAAAGCAGCTCCTCTCTGAAGCATTAACAGCACTCAGACGTTAATGCAGTTGACAGTTTCGTTTTTCTTCTTGCTTCTGGTTGTGACTGGAGCTTCAGTCGACTTCTGCTGCGTTTAACACTTAAATCCTCTCTGCCTTTCCTGTTTTGTGGCAGTTCAGTATTGGTGATGTTTACATGCAGTGCATCTATGAATCCATTTTCTACACCTGTATGGTTTACAGCAACCCATGTCAGGCACGAGCCACCCAAAGGATTCGAACCTTAGACCTCGCTAACAGTGAAAATCATCTTGGATGTCTTCAGTGTGAATCCTGGTGGAGCTGTCTCTCAGAATACAACACACATTATTATTGGTAGTGGTGTTTGCTCCACCTTTGCAGTGGCAAAGACAATTGCTACAAAGCCAAATCCAAGCTTCAAAACATCCCTTTTAGAGCTGCAGCGATTAATCGATTGACAGGACTTGATATTTATTTATCATTGAAGTCATTTTCAAACATTTTTCCTGGTTCCAGCTTCTTGGATGTCAGGATTTGGTGCAACTTTCTCACATATGATACTAAACCGAATCCTTGCGTTTTGGACTGTTGGTTGGATAAAAGAAGCTATCAAATACGCCAACATGGGCTGTGGGAAATCATTATGCCCATTTTTCACTATTTTCTGACATTTTATAGGCAATAGACTGTTAGATAATGATCCCTTTAGATGAGTGGAGGCACTGACAGTGTTGCTCTGCAGCCTAAAGATAGGAAAGAATCAACAACATGCTGAATAACATGATTAAATCTTCCCTCATGCAGCATCACTCAGCACAACTGAAGCAGAGTGACTTGACGTCTGTGTCGCAGGTGATGCTGACGCTCCCTTTTAAAGCACTGTTCACACAGCTCAACACACAGGAGCTCCACTTGAAAGCAGGAGGAGCTGAGGGAGCTGCTCTGTTTGGTGTTCTCATTTTCTGCTTGCTACCCCTGCTGATTGGGCCGTGCTCCGGTCTGTCCGCAGAGATTAGCCCCGTCACAAGTTACAACTCGCCTCTCCCTGCAGCTGCGAGCAGTGGTGCCGGATACATTAGCATAACATCTTAAAAAAAAAAAAGGTTGTGGTGCAGTAGAGCACAGCTATCCACCTCAGCTACCACATCCAGGTGCTGTCAAGATCAACAATTAGCACAGCTGTTTCAGTGTTTAGGTTCTGGTGGTTCGTTTGTGCGGCATCGTTTGTCTGCACAGATCTGTTTTTGGCTCGCGATGCTGCTGCTGAAACATGCTCAAGATTTACTGAGAGACTGAGGCATAATCGATGGCCTGTCCTGTCGTGTCCGGATGGGTGGGTCCAAGCAGCGATTAGTGTCAAGAACATAACTCTCCATTAACAATTGACAGAGCATCAGTCTCTCATGTGCCAGAGGAGGTGTCTGATTACTGTTTGTGCTTTTATAAACAATTAATATTCATTGGCCCTGTTGTTTGCTTCTTTTTGTATTTGTGACATATGTCTCTTGATTGACTGCGACTGCAACAAATCATCAGGGATAACAAAGATTTATTTTACGATCACCAAACTTATCAAATAAAAAAAAGAATTTCATGGAACATAACTAATTTCTTTGGAAGGTTTCTGGTACAGGAGATGTAATTTGGTACTAACAACAGGGCAAATGGAGACAGTGCTCAGATTAATTCAGTTAATTGGTTGAATAACATTCTCTTACCAAAGTAACTTGGTCAGTGCAGCTCAACATGCATAAATGTGTGTCTTTCAGTGTAATCTATCTCTATAATTATAAATTACAAGATTGTATACAATTACGTAAGTCTTAAAGTTTAGGTCAGATTTTCCAGTCATTAAGATTTGGGCAGTTCTTTCAAGAACTTTTGTCTTAAAGGTCCAGTGTGTAGGATTCAGGGGGATCTATTGGCAGAAATGGAAGATGATGATCTTAGTTATGTTTAATCATGAAGATAAGAAGTGTTGTGTTTTCGTTAGCTTAGAAAGACCAACCAAAGACTGGCTCTAGAAAGCGCCTTTCACGTTTTATGCAAGTTTGGCATCCGCAGTAGGTTGTAGTCTTCAACCTCACCACTAGATGCCACTAAATCATGCACACTGGACCTTTACATGAATAGTTCGAAATTTCAGGAAATATACTTATTCGCTGTCTTGCTGGATTTTAGAGGAGAAGATCGATACCACTCTCCTATCTGTGCACTGAGGATGGAGCTGGAGAAAGACGGTTAGCTTAGCTGAGCATAAAGACTCAACTCCCAGTAAAACTTCCACTTTTTACGTTTCTGACTGTGTACAGATAAACACATGATGAACAGCATGTTACTTAGTGAGTTTCACAGCTGCTGGCAGGCATATATTTTCATTTTTGGAGAGAACCAGATTGTTTCCCCTGCCAGGCTTCATACTAGGCTAAGCTAATTGCATCCTGGCTCCAGCTCCGTATTTAAAACACAACATTTGGCAAGAAGGCAGATTTTTATTTTGCAAAACATTGAACTGTTCTGTTCATCAGATTATTTCCTCTATTTTCCCTGTAATTAAGTTCCTAATTAGAAAATCATTTGAAGAAACCCTGTAGGAGATTATTAAGAAACTCTGGAACCTGTAAAATAAAGCATCTCCTCTTTTCCGCTCGCTCCTTTAAAGAGCAGCGTTGGGTAGATTGATCTCGAACGCAGCGGTGAGATGAGACACGCTGCAGCTTTGATGCGCAGAGAAACAAGAGCAAAGCTTGTACTGACAACAGTTTAATTCACACAAGCGTAGAAACACATTACAGCCATTGTTCAGCGAGAGGGAAGAGCTGCAGCAGAGCCTCTGCAGGGTGCTCTGGTAATGGTATCTGCATGGAGAGTCTGGCCTACATCTTTGGTGTCGAGGAAGAACTCACTTTCTCCTTGGAAGCTGTGGTGTTGCATTGAAGTGCATAATCCACTATTACGCATGTTAACCTGGTTTTATCGTCTCAAGGCCCTTTTCTTTTTTTCTCATTATTGTGTCAAGGCAAAGTCTGTAACTCCAGCACTGAAATATCTCAGTATCTACTGGATGGATTGAGTTTTATTTTTGGTGCAGACGTTCTTGTTCTTCTCCCCAGCAGCCTCAGCTCTACTTTGTGCGTGTTTGGGGCTCCGTAGCAAATGTTAGCATGCACTAACATCGTCACTGCGAGCATGCTGACGTTAGCATTTAGCACTGTTCAAAGCCGCTAGCATGATGCAATCCTTTAGTTTGTGTTACTCCACAAAGTCTAATCATATTTCTTCCATAGCTGACTTCATTACCTGAGATCATTGTGTTAGCTGTAATTTGTCACATTTTTATTATGATTTCAGTTTCATAAGTGTAGCCTAATTTGTGGCTTCTCAGCAGGTCAGCCATTTTCTAACAAACACACCATCATTTGAAGAAAGACGTTTTGAGATGACTGCAGGTCACAACACTATTAACTTGTGGAGACACAAGCAGTGAATGCTAATGTGCTAAACAGCAGAAAATGACACTAATGTGGGCTGCTGCTACGCGCCGTGAAATTCATTTTGTGCACATTTTGTGCACACAGCTGTATTTTTGATCTACCCTGCTGCAGGTTTTGAAGTGCACCAGTCAGCTGCCCTCTGACTCCTCTTCAGTCCATTTTGCGGAGAGCAAAGCCAAAATGGATGCAGAGAGCTGACGTCACTGTGTTTGACATGGTGTTGCTAGCCGCCTTGGTGCCACCAGGGTGACGGTGCACACTAAGAGCCCAAGCAGGGGAACAATGACGTGACTCATGTTAGGCTGCAGAGTCTCCCAAAGGGGACTTTGCAGGCAAGGAGGGGCTATGACCCAGTAAGCCCAACAACCAATCATCACACCCTCCTCTCATGCTGCCGTTATGTTGTTAGCCTTGATTGGCCTGAAGCCATGCAGGAACATGGTGCAGCTGAGTAAAACTGTCACTTCCTGCGTGTCTCTGTGCAGATGTCACACTGTGGTTGGTGCAGATGAGCAGGAACTGGACCGAGGCTGCGGCGAGGAAGTTTTTTTTATCGCACCAATACATCACAGCTGAGGGCCGAGTCGACTCTGGCACCTCTGTCTTTGTGGGCAGAAAACAAGACATAAATAATTGATGGCTCCCTCACACAGCCTCAGCAGGACTCCCCTCGAAGCTCAGACCAGAGCAGCTGATAGAAAAATGGTGGATGATGATGGATGAAAAATGCTGGTGGAATCATTCTTGGGTCTTGACACGAGACTGAAAGTCCACAGATGATAGTGGCACAGCAGTAATTGAAGCTAAATGCTAACGTCAGCGTGCTAACATGTTCACAATGATGATGTTAATCAAGTGTTTACCAGGTTCATCATCTTATTTTAGCATGTTAGCATGCTAATTTGACCTGATGATGGCGCTATAAGGAAAGGAGGATCACCAAAGTTATTACAATTTATCCTGAGGGGTATTTACACCAAATTCAACAGTTTTAAGACATTTTATTTAAAACCTCATGGTGGCATTAGAGGAAAAATGATATGTGGTATGATGAAAATGATATGACACATTGATATGTGTACAAATTTGACGCAATCCATCAAGTAAATGTTCAAATATTTCACTGAATAAGTTAAAACTTTGGACTTCTTTGAACAAAATTTCAGATGGAGACATTGCCACTCTTATTGACACCTGGTAACTACATATAAGTTGAATGACTATAGTTTAACTACTCTGTCAGCAGCCTTTCCTGTTGCTCAGCAGTGTGAACATCCTCCCACACTTAATGTTATAAATATTCACAGACACACAGCTGCCTCGTCTCTCCTTTCCACATTGGAGAGCTGCGACTGAATGTAATCTCCTCCTGTGGTCTGAGCCCATCATGGCAGCGTGCTTTATTATGAGCGTAGGTGTTTGTTGACCGAGTCTTGTGGGGGAATAGTCAAACAGAGCAAGCGCGTGGGCCCTGCTGGCCCGACCCAGAATGCAACGCTCCTGATGTGCTCCTGAGAGCAGAAACGACTCTCCAGATGAGACATTGGTGGCTGTCCAGTGGATTGAATGCAAAGTCAGATTTTATTGTCTTGTGCTTCGGGACTACTTCATGTGCAGCTCTGCGGGCTGTGAGGAATAACGCTAATGATGATTGGAGAATGGAGATTGCAGAAGAGATGCCCTCAAAGTACCATAGAAACAAAAGAAATAAATGAACCTGTACTAAAAGCCAGTTTTGAGACTGTTAAGTGGTCACGCCATTAGTCTCTCTGATGTTGTGGATTTGCTGAAGTGCTGGTCCTTTACTTTTATTGACTTCAGAAAGAGCGCTGGCCACCACTTTGTCTCTCAGCACGATGATTGCAGCACTTTGTGTTGCTAAGAAACTGTGAGGAGTTTGCTCTAAAATGACATATTAACAGCGGGTCTGGACAAAACCTCAGACACCCACTCCATCCATAAAAACATACAGAAAGTCATTTGTAATTTGAAGACCAGCCTTGGTGTCTCAGGAAAAAAATGATGAATTTTAAACTCAAGCTGATGATTTGTTTATGTTTGTTGGATGTACAGTCGTGTTTCAGGAGTGAACTCATATTTCATTCAGCATCTTCCTCTATCAGCATGTCGTCTTGATGGGGCTTCTGCCTCGGGGACGATCCATCAGGGGAGAAAATCCGCCGCGTGCGTCAAGAGGAGAAATCAGAGTTGTCAAGAGAAATTAATTCAGCGCTGCATGACATTAGCAGCCATCTGCAGCTCTCAGGATTCAGCACTGTCCCAATCATTTCCACCTGTCACTCTCTCTAACACACACATACGTGCTGCATTGATCTGTCACTTTTGCACACATGCGTTTCTTCGCACTCGCTAACGGCAGCGTCTGTGCCGTCAAATGAGCATCGAGATTTTGCTCAGCGTGTGAATGAAAGTGGAGAAAAGACAGAAACGCTAAAAACTGGAGCATAGATGCAGAATGTGTGCTGTGAGACTGTGAGCGAGCGAATAATTCAGATTTAATAATTCAAATATACAAAATTTTAAAAAAGATTTCAACCGCACAGCGTTACTTCACTATGTGTCTATGAAGAGAGGAGCTGGAACAATTCATTGATTGGTCAAAATTGCAAAACAGCTCACTTTTTAGACTCTTAGTCTGACAAAATATGATGTCTGAAGACGCCACCTCAGACTGGAAAGTTGTAACAGGCATTTTTTTCAAAAATCTGACATTTCTTTGACCAAACGATTAATCGATAATGAAAATAAGTTAGTTAGCTGCAGGCCTAGTGGAGAGCGATACTTGTTGTGTGTATGTGTGAAGGCGATGAAGGCTGAGGTTATATTTGGAGACAGGAGTGACTCATCCTGGCAGCAAACGAAGGGCTGTTAATTGGATGCAACTTTAAACGAACGCGAGAAATTCAAATGGGAAATAATCTACCTCGAGCAAAGAGAGCTGCAGAAACACTTCAGAGGCTGTTTCACCTCTCAGAGGTATGAAGCAGGAATGCGAGTCAGTAAATCCAACGTATGTTAAAGCAGGTTTGGTCCGACGCTTCAGTGGTGCTACAAAATGCTAAATATTTTTCATTTTTAGCATCTCATTTTAATGGCCGGCTCAAATAAAGACATGTTCGGGCCTTGTTGCTGCGCACTGCACACACACTGTATCTGCGGCCACGAGGTCAAACTGAAGTGCTTTTTTCATCATGTGGACGTGTGTAATGTGACTACTCCGCAACAAAAGGTGACAAAAACACAATGTGGATGCGCTGTTTTCCATCTGTTTGCATGTTAGTTCGGGATAAAAGAGTGATTATTAGTATCATAGACTTTTCAGTCGCTCTTATTTGGGCGTCAGGGACGAGAGAGAGAGCAGAGGAGAAGATTGTGACTGTCTACCTCCTGCTGTCAAGAAAATAAATGGAGCTGTGAGCGCGATGGGAGATCACTGAAGCTGCTTTATTAGGAGAACACTTTAAGGGCTCCGATCGCCGTGCTGCGTTGAACTGATCACTGGTTTCTTCCTCCTCATCCGTCTCCCCGGAGCCCAGTAACCGCTTGTCTTTTTCCCTGCCAAAAACTGCCTGCCGCTAAATGGGTCTTGCATTTCCGCTAAATAAAAAGTCCCGCTCCTATCGTCGAGTGCCAGGACCTGATGTGAAAGGAGGGGGGATCTATTTTGAGCAGCTTGATTTACCAGATGCTCTGGACGCTTTTAGCAGTGCAGTAAAGAGTAATTGTTAAAGGCTCAAGGCCATCAGCCAGAGTTATGAATGGCGGTTGTTCACTGGTGTTGTAAGAGCTGCCGTGTCAGAGTCAGACCGATGCGGCTATGACTCCTTCAGAGGCATCTGGAAATCTCAAGTGCTCCTCTGAGGGGTAAAGAGTTGAGATGTGGCCTGACTATTTGCAAATACAATGGAATAATCCCAATATGCTTCCCCACTGAAGAGCGCCGCTGTGTTCCATATGTTCATACCCAAAGCACCTGAAAACTGTGGTTATTGGTGCAGCGTGGACTTATGGGAGCTCTTGTGTTCGCTCGTGTTCTTTCCTGTTATCTTTTGTTAGCATGCTTTTAGCCCGCCACATTGTATGTTCCACAAGTGTTAGTGCGTGTGTGTGGTTGTGTGAGTGTATGAGGCTGCACTTCCCATCCCTCTGGTGTCTTTTCTGCTCACTGGAAGAAAATGGGATTACATAATTAAGTCTTTCATCAGTGACAAATAACAGCTAGGGTTTTTGCTCGGCCCCCACCTCGACCGTTAATTTATTATCAATTTACACTTCATTAGAGATGCCAGAACAGTTTGGGAAACCACTTTGTTTCACAATAACTCTTTATACTGCGAGCTTATCTGTTTTAGGTGTAGCCCACTAAGCATTCAGTCTTGAGTGAAGCCCAGTTGCGTAGAAGCAAAGCAGCCACGGCTGCGCGGTAACATCACATGTGCACACTGAGAGAGTGTTTGTTATTCACAGGCAGAGAGTCAACCAACAGCCACTCTCATTTCAGCATCTCCAGCCTGTGAAAGAGTAATCAGATGGTGAAGGGCTGCCTCGCTGCATTCAGATGGGCCTCAGGAGCCTCCTGGTACAAAGGTTGTGACCATGGTGACGACGGAGGATCAACCAATCGGCTGAATCCTCAGAGAGGAGTAGAAAATTGATAGAGTCACTCAGCAGAGATGGATGTAGACGATTCCAGCTAAAGTGAGAGACAGGAAATACAGATTGACTGTCAGGGTGCTCCAAACGGGGAAACCAGGTGGCAGAGGTGATGCTGTAGACTGAGACAGGACGGAGGGATCCGTAACAAGAAACCACAAGATAAACCACTGATGTTCTCCATAACTGAAATGACTGAGACTCATCCCTCAGGAAATCAATAATCAATACACAATATTTTTTGACAAATTTGGCACAAAGGTAACATTTAGCTTTAAAGTACACGTCTGTAAGTTTCCTGCCTAGAAGTCATTTCAGACTTTTTTGCATATTTAGCTAAGCTGTGTGTGCTAATTGAATTGTCCCTCTTATCCCAATAATCAGTACCCAAATGACATCATTAGGGGAAACTTTTGTGGAAATTATACGGAAATATTTACAATAATAAAGCGTTAACAAAATCTCTTATTGATTCCTCTTTAGTATGTAAAATATGCATTTTCAAATTTCACCATTTTGAAAGTTTCAATGTAGATATAATTTGCCTGATAACATGAAATGAAAAACAAGTACCTGTCAGGTGTCATGATGGATCAGATTTAGTAAATATTGCAGTATTGTGAAAAGCACCATGATGAATATCCACCATTGATCCTAGTGCACATACTTCTTAGAGGTGGAGTGATGCGCAGTAATCTGTCTTTTCATCTGGTCTCCATCTACAACATATTTGCATGGCTGGAAAACTTGTGTGTCCTGAGCGTTATTTGTCTTTTATGGCAGCAGCGTGGGAGTAAACGTCACAGCTGATGTACGTAGACACAAACCGAGCTGACTGCTTGTTTCCGCTGGCTGCTGTCATTCAAAATGAATGAATCCTTACACTGAATATTATTTTCAGTGTGTAGCCACCTGACGATGGAGCCTGCATAAAGATGAGTGTTTAATAATATTCAAACACACCACTCCAGAGCCTCGCTCTGCGTCCGTCTCCATGTATTTATGGAAACAGCAAACAAGGCCATTTCCTTATGTTTAATGCATTCTGCCTGCGCTGTAGGCTCACCGAGCCGTCGTCTGCAGGCAACAGAACATGGTCATCGTGTCTGCCGGTGGTGTCACCCATAAATCTCTGAAGGGACGGTGGATTTGAAGCCTGGAGTTTATCACTTGCTGCTCTCTAGGTTGTTGTTTTTGAGCCATGAAATCCAATTTTCTGCAGCAGGGTCGAGCTGATAGGAGCGAGCTAGCGCTCTCCTCGTGGCTGATGCGACTTTTAATAGATTCTTAATGGAGCAATCACTTTTAAAATTGCTTCCAAAACGCACATTAGCATTTACTTGGAGTCATGCTTATGTCCACCTCAAAAGTCCAATGTTAACCCTCTTTCAGCTCTGTTATGTACAAATTCATTGCAAGGCTGAGTGATTGACCAAACAACAGACTGACTTAACAGCAGCTGAACACGTGAGTCAAAGCTGAGCGTCTAATACAAAACATTGTCTGGAAGTGACTGTGTAGCCTTTGTCCAACTGACCCCATACATCTGCGTTTTCTCTGCATGCTGTATGTCCACATTTCACACATCGAGGCTCATATTATATGTTAATCAATTGAACTGAAAGTGGCCGGAGCCTTATGAATTAATCGTTCAGTTATCACAAACATGCAAGCGAAAACTAAAATGAGCAGTTTGTCGGATGAGATCCAGGCGGATGACAAAGCACCAAATGTCTTTCACAACCTTTGCTCATGATGTAATGCTGCCCTTCAGAGTGAGAAACCAAAGAGCTTTTTCTTAAGATGACCACAGAATGAACGATGAGCAGATATGGATCAAATCTTTACTATTTGAGCTCAGCCTGAAACCAACATTTCTGTTCAAATCCACCCAAAGCCGCTGACCAGAGGGACATTTGTGAGGCAGAGAATCCAAAGCAATAACTCTGTTATTCAGCAACAAATATTATCTTTTTTTTTTTTCTTTTTTTTTTTTAAATCGAGCAAGCCCAAACCCACAGGCACACGAAACATCGATTCAGCCCTGGATGCTTGTTTCTGCAGTTCAGCCTGAAGTGTTTGTGTTTCTGCCCCCCAGATGTTGGCCACTGGTGCAGTTCAGCAACCTGTAAAGCCTCCTGTCGAAGTCATACACTGTCTTGTATTCAGTGCTAATTAGCAAATGTTAGCACATTAATATAAGATGCATATAGGAAGCATAACACTTGCTTAGCATCAGCACGTTAGCGCTGTTAATGTGCTTAAGTACAGACCTGTTTCTCAGATCCTTGAGTCTTAGCCGACTAAAACGGCCTTATATGTAATTTTAACATCATTAAATTTTAATCTGTGCTTCTGAATATTCACGTTAGTTTGGAAATAATGTCAATCTAATTACCTCAGAACATCAGTGCAAACTAAATGAGATTAAATACCCTTTTACATGAATAGTCGCCTTCTGACATCTGGTTGCATCATTGCCAAATCTGCAGTCATTGCACATTATCAGCCGATCACAGAGATACTAGTAGATGTGTGTTACTATAATCTCTGTATTTACCGTATTCTTCTGTACAGGCAGGGTGAAGGGGGAACCACTAAAGAAACCTCCCCCTTCTTCCTGGTTTCGGTTTCAGCTGGCTTTCAGTGAGCGTGTTCTTAGAAACTCAGTGGTCCCAGCAGACGTTCGGGTCTTGTGATGTTAGCTTGGCAGTAGTCTGTGTCTGCTCAGCACCCCCGAGGCTGCACAGGAAGCTTTCAGAGATTTCCTCCCACTGCCTGCTACCCTCCCTCCTCTTTTCTGCTGTTGTTTTCTCGCTATAATAAACGTATTGTTACTCAAACATTGTTAAACAAATAGGTTAAAAATAGTTTTACAGGCTGGAACGAGAACAATAGTGGTGTCACCGAGGTTAGATCGCATTTTATTGGCATTTATCTGGTGTAACGTTCACACTGGCCCTTCATAGTGTGTGCATTAATTACATGGCTCATTGGTTTATTGATCCTTATGCTGTCAGTGCAATCCGATCACTTCGTAGGCACCGAGACGGTAATAAACACAGAGCACTGGCGGCACAATGACACCACCATGTTGCTTGGAGATGCCAAGATTTAATAAGCAGCCTGTAATAAAGTTCTCTTGGTTAATGCATCATCGTCATTGCTTTGGACTGGAATGGAGTGGATTAAAATATGTTTTTATCTGCTCGAATGTTGGATACAATCATTAGCATGTCTGTTACTTGCTCACTACACAAGGTGCATATGTGCCACACTAACAAGGAAAGCTTAACGTGTAGCGGGCGATTGCAAGTGATTAATCTTTGTAGCGGCCACCATTCCTCACTTATATGAGCTATAAATACACGTGTAAGTAGATATGAGCCATATATTTTAGGGTGAACATAAGCTGGTAAGCCACGATCTCAATTCCAGTGTTTCCAGCTGAAAGAAGATGTTGGGCTGAGCCATAAGAGGGAGAAAACATAGAGGATGACTCAGAACTGGATGCTAGCCTGCATCGCTGCTGCAACACCTTCTTCACCCTTGTTATAACTGCGGGCAGTGGACTGAGCGAGAGGAGGAACATTTTAAACTCTGCACTGCTGCTCATTTTACTTTAAAATCCGTGAAATTAGAGGTTTTATGGGGTGTCTTTCCCCTATTGGTGCTATCTGCAGTTTGACTTTTCTGGTGCTTATTGCAAGAGGTTGTGGGTTTCTTGGGTAAACTGCTTTGTGAAGCATCAACCTTTACATAGGCAGAAATAAGAAACAAGTAATTTTTCATTTTGTACTTTCAGCGTAAACAGGTATATTCCATGACATGAAAGATTAGATAGCAGGCAAGTCAGCCTCTTCTGTTTGTCTCATGTGAAATTAACAAATGCAGGCAGGGTTTGAGGGTGCTGTTCCCTTTGACATGCTGCTGCTCTGCGGTACATTGAGGCAGCGTTTGTGGACGTGTTGCTGCGTACTGCCAGCCCCCTCAGGCTGAGCATTTTCCCTCTCCCCTCCATGCTGCGCTGTGCTGCTGCTCTCTTTAAAGAGACTGTGGGAAGCTACCAGAATGACTCCAGTGTTGGCTTCAGCTGCAGTTGATCCCTCAGAGACTTGCTGTCTGGGGGCACATCATCTCTGCTCAGTCTCCTGAGCACATACATGCTGGATATGTTGTTGCTGCAGACAAGCAGTAAACAGTCTGATCTTAGAGACGGGTAAAGCAGAGGTTAGACCAGGTATGCAGCTGGGTACTGAACCACAGTACTATTTGAGTGTTGACCAAATAGTCCTTAGCATTTTATTCAGGCAGAGTTATTGTAGGGCTACTTGTGTTGCAGCAACATTAAATACTTTAAAAGCTTGGCTTATTTTGTTAAATACAAATCTATTCCTCTGTTAAATAGTAAAATAGTTTTGGATCAGTCCTGTGCACCAGAGCGTGCCTCATGTGTGGTGCACGGCCTTTAGCACAGTGTGTGCTTTACTGAACATCCCACATGTAGCTGCTGGTTAAAGAATTAATGCTGAAAACACAGAAAAATACTTGGGATTTTATCATTTTTACAAAACGTGCTCATGTACAGTCTGTGTGCCGTCCGTGTGTGTGTGCATTGGAGAACGAATCGGAGCTGGTGCAGACACAGCCTCCTCTCCCAAATCAGCAACACCGACCATTATCCATTAGTGCTTTATTTTAATGTGCTGGTGGGTGTATACATCCACCTACGTCTGCCTCTCCTCGATGTCCGATGGAAGATTCTGCCCTTGTTTTAACTGAGCCACACTGGGATATTATTAATACGCAGTGTGAAAGTGTAATAGTGTTGATTGTAGGCACGGCGAGCCAAGTTTATTTTCACGGCACATTTTGTACAAAAAGGCATTTTAAATTGTTTTACAGATGCACTAAAAACATAAAAACCTTGTTCAACATTTGGGAAATATGCTTATTCACGTTCTTGCAGCATTAGATGAGAAGATTAATACCAATAAGAAAAATAGTGGCCACACTCTGGATTTTATCTCCCAAAAGACTGATTGTACTCTCATATCTGTCTGCTACATGAAGCTAGAGTCAGGAGACGATTATCTTAGCTGAGAAATAACCAACAACAAACCACAACTTGCCGTTTTTGCATTTCTGTTTGTGTGTGGATTATCCCAAGGAGATGCCATGTGTGAATTGGTGAGCTTTGAACAGAGCCAGGCTCTCTCTGCCTGTTTCTAGTCTTTATGCTAAGCTAAGCTAAGCAGCTGCTGGCCATAGTTACACATTTACCATCCAGATAGAAGACTAACTAAGTCAGTCTTATCTACTGTTACTCTTGACGAGGAAGCAAATGAGTGCATTTCCCAAAATAGCAAACTGTTCCTCTAAGATCTAAGATACGTTTCTGGTAACTTTTAAGCAAAGGGTTGCTCATTTAAACTGAGTTATTCATGCATAGATGCTGCATGTGTATTGAAGCTGCAGTTCGGACATTCCTAGCGTGTCAGCTGCTCGCTCAAACACATATGCTAATGGTGGCCTCCCTGCTGAGTTTGTTTTGCCCATTTGTAGGGCTTGCAGCCTTATTCTTGGCGCAGCGTGTCCTCGTCAGTGAGACAAACAAGGGCAGCATCACGTTGACAGAAGTGTCACGGAAAAGAGTGTGGTGGCCTCCTGATAGACTCATGATGGAGCTTTCTTTCACTCTGACTTTCTCACCTTTATGAGGACTAATGGAGACAGGATATTACAAGTAGTTATGGAGGGAGGTTTGTGAGAAGATGGATGAGTAGAAGGAAGGTGCTGAGGCATTGATGCTGTTAATATTTGACGAAGAAGAATAGCATGAGACCAAATGTGAAATATATACCATTAAATGTTTCAGTGCTTTCGTATTCAGTGATCTGTATCCTAACATTGCTAATTCACACCACCTTGAAGTAACGTTATGCTCTGACTTCCTCGCAGTAAATGTCTCGTATTAACATCAATCAGATTGTGATCACAAGTGTCCTCAGCTGGAACTTCAATCTAACCCCACCGGTAGTCGTACTTTCTCTATACAGTTCTGCTTGTTAATTACAGCCGTCTGTGTCACAGCGTGGTCCATTATATGGTGGCTCTGCGGTGCGCCACAGTAAATGCCACGCTGTGATTTGTGCCGGACTGAGGAGAGAGCGATGAGATAACTGCTGCTCAGTCAATATAGGCCACTGCGCTCTGAGACTCAGATGTCAGCACCTTAAAGCTGTCGTGTCCTTTTTTTTTTTCAGCCATTCGTGCTGAGCCAGACAGTATGTCTGCAAATGCAACATGATGGGAATCGACAGTGTCGGTGGTCCTTTGTGTTTCAGTATAAATTGGCTGAAAAATGTGCGCATAACAGATGTTTCTCCCTCGCGTGCGCTGCACAGCCGGCGTGATGAATCATGCTAACACGAGCCCTTTTCTTTGCTTTTCCACAGGATTTGATATCCGAGTGCACGCTGGCCAAAGTCCAACAGCAGCAGTGCAGTGGAGCAGGGAGCTGTCCGCGGTGCTGAATTCATCAGCTAATAGAAATCCCCATTGCACACTCATGTGCTTGGGCCGCTCCTGATACTCCTCATTCCTTAGCAGCAACTGACCACCACCTCCACATCCAAGATGGACGACGACGGGCGTTACAGGGATGGCCGCTCAGATTTCATCCGTGGCGCCAAGGACATTGCCAAAGTGGCAAAGAAACAGGTTGGCAAGAAGGTGGGCCGCAGCGTGGACAAAATGGCCGATGAGTACACCAAGCGCTCCTACAAACGCTTTGAGGAGGAAGATGATGATGAAGACTACGCCGGCGTGCCGAGCAATGACGGCGGATATTACCGCAACGACAGCCGGGCCAATGACGACGAAGGTCACAGCGACTCCACTGAAGGACACGACGAGGACGATGAGATCTATGAAGGGGAGTACCAGGGCATCCCACGGGCCGACTCGGGCAAGGCCGGCGGCATGGATGGGGTGACGGCCGCCCAGGCGCAGCAGTTCAGGGATCTGTCAGCCTACGAGGGCGAGAGGAGGAAAGACCAGGAGGAGCTGGCCCAGCAGTACGAGACCATCCTGCAGGAGTGCGGCCACGGGAAGTTCCAGTGGACGCTCTACTTCGTCCTGGGGTTGGCCTTGATGGCAGATGGCGTGGAGATCTTTGTGGTCGGCTTCGTGCTGCCCAGTGCGGAGAAGGACATGTGTCTATCTGAGCCCAACAAGGGCATGCTGGGTAAGATTCACAGTATCTTGCTTCCAAGTAGAAAACATAAAAAAGTACATTCTTATATAAAGACATTTCTAAAACAGCTAACAGCACAGGGGAGGAGGGATTACACGTGAGATCCCGGTAGTACCAGCGCAGACACAACTGTCCAACTCATCTACTGTCTTCTGCTCCCGCTCTGTTTATTCTCATCTCAGTGGCTCCTTTGGGAGTTTATGCCACCGCTTCACATTTAATCTCTGTCTTATCTTAGCAGTTACCTTTACAGCTTATCCCCCAGTAATTGCTTTTCTACAGCCTCGTTGGCAGAGGAAGTACAGCTATTTAAGATTCAACTGCCCGTGCAGCGTCTGCACAGCAGCAGAATTTTAAATCGAACGCTCAGCCAGTGCAAACACAGCGTTCACTGCTCCAGTTCAGCTGCTTTCTAGGTGGACAAAGTGTGTGTCTGTGTGTGTGTGAAGGTGATTTTGGCACTGTTTTTTTTTTTTTTAAAGCCCATGTTATGTATCTTCCTGCCTCTTGTTTGCCTCCTTGCAGTACATGCTGCACGTCTGTCGCTGTGTCTGTGTTTCTGTATGCTGTGAAGGGGGCAAAGACCTCGTGATCGTTTCCTATCCTTAGGGCCAATGTCCAATCAGAGTCCAAACAGGCCTCACCATCTGTCATTGGCTGCCCAGCAAGGACACCGTGAACAGGGGCCAGAGGTCTCCTGAGGATAACAAACACCGTTTAGCTTTCGTGAAGAACATAGATGTTACTGTTAGTGTGGATTTTATCAAACATGTCGGCAGAGACAAAGATTTTCCACATAGGGAGACATTTTATTGGTTTACTTCCAGTAGATGAAATATAGATCACTTGACATCACACTGAGATATTCCTGTCTAGATTCATTGGAGCTTGCAGAAAATAGTCTGTCATCACTGACATTTTGCAGTGTGCAAAGTTCACACTTGGGGGTTGTTGAAAGAAGAGCGGATTTTAGGAAATGTAGTAAATCAGTCACTGAAGCAAACATTTACAATCTGAAATGAGATTATATGCTAAACATCACCCAAATGGCATTAAGAGTCAGCTAATATGCGCAACATCATCTGTAAATACTATTTTTGAGTTTGGTTTGATACCTGATTTCAAAATATTGATAAATCAGATTCATTCAGATTTCAGATGACAAAAAGCTTAAAAAACAGATCCAAGTGAACAAAAAGAGGAGAATTAGATCAAAAGCTCTGTTGAGCTGAATGAATCTGGATACCAGTGATGGCAGCTTCTTGATATCTCGACACGTCCTCAAATGTTCAGTTACATTGTTTAATTTTGATGAATTAGACGAGATCTAATTACATAATTTCCATTGCCCTCTCAGGGTTTTGACTGTTCCGCTGCACTGCTGCCACGTCGATGAACATTGTCTCCCTGCAGATGGGGGCGCCTGTGTATTGAGTGTCTGTGCTGTTTTAAAATGATCAGCGTGGCTTCAGCACCAGTTCTAACTGGAAGGATGTTGTTGGATAACACCGATGCTAACAGTGCAACTGTCTGCTGCTGGTCAGGAACTGCCGGGTTCATGTGGACATTTTTTCAGGTCCAGTTTTTCCGTCTCTCTTCCTGATTGTTTGCAGCTGTTCCAGCTACAAACACATTTTTGACAATTAGGCAATACTATTATTGTTTTGTATTAATGACATGCAGTTTTCTCTCTGTTAGGCTGTATTGGAGAATTGGAGTATGTATACATACATAAGCTCACAGGAAAATGTATAAAGTACACACACACACAGACACACACACACACACAGACACACAGATACTTTTGGCAGGCATCCATGCCTTTAATTGGTTACTGGGTTGTGTGATTTTCTCAGTGGTCCATGCAGAGGACAAGGTATGGATCGCCATGCTGACAGTTACAGTGACCAGCGTCTGTCTGCTCATACATCCATGAATCCATGAATGTGTGTCATACCGTGGTGACAAAAAAAAAATAAATAATAATAAGCAGCAGCAACTGTAACAGGACTGTGGAACAATGGTCCAGTCAAGTAAAAGCTCATTCATATTTTTCCTTAAAGTGGCTTTAAATCAGTGCTCTGATATTATCAACAGCGGATCATAGTGATTAACCCACAGAGAATTATCACCTGACTGTGAAGTTCCTCTCATTTTACCACATTGGCACCAGTTCTGGTGACAGGAAGCAGCTGCTCTGAGTGAAATATCTCTGATAAATGCACTATACCGCACGTTAAGCATCGAACAGCAGAAAGACAAAGTTAGCGAGTAGCTGTTGAACATGTGAGGCATTTAGCAGCTAAAGGGACAGATGCTCCCATTAGGAGTTAGTGGAGATGAAAAACAGCTAAAAGGAGAGTCAGTATTAAACTTGTATTCATTAGGAGGCCGGAGAAAAGACTGCGACTGTTTGTGAACAAGTTTACTTTATCATTGTTATCATTGTTGTTTCTTTCTGTTGCCCCCAGATGGCCAAAAAATCAGTAACTTCAGGGTTAAGAAAACAATTACTCTAAGTATTAGTAGTAAAATGTAGCCCGGACTCCAAGATAAAAGCACTCATTGAGAAGAAGTGTAGAATTTTACATCTTTGTTAGTGTAAAATCTTGAATTGCATTTTCATGAAGGAAAGGAAGAAAAAAGAAACAAAGGAAAGAGAGGGGGTAAGAAGCACATACAGAAGAAGAGGATGAAATGAGATCAGAAAGGACGAGAGAAAACTGGGAAGAATATATGAGGAAAGAAGAGAGTAAGGGACCAAAAAACATTAAGAAAGTACAGCAGCGAGGGAAAAGGATGGAAAAGGGGAAGGAAAAATGATGATTTTAAATATAATTGGTCACTACAGCTGCCAATACAACTACCTCCAATTTGAACTTACATTACTTTTGAGTAAATATACTCATTTTCTTCCACCTGGTCCATTGATCTCTCCCTCCCTCCCCCCTCTTTGTCTGGGTTTGTGTCATGCCAGGGGGGAGCCAGCAGGGAGACACGACCGGCCCCGATTCCCTCCCCTCTCCCTGTTATGCAACACGCCTGACTCATGCTAGAGAGCCTCCTCTGCTCACGCCTCTCTGCATCCCATGATTCGTAGTGTCCTCTCCCAAACTCTCCCTCCCCCACCCTCTTCTTCTCCGCACGGTCCAAACAGAGCTTTGCACAGGTTGAGGTTAGAGAGTAACCTGTATTCTGTGTGTGCGTCTGCACGTGTGTGAGCGGTAATCGCCTGCAGGACATTAGATCCCTTCCAGCAGAAAGCATTCAGATGTACAGAGAGAGAGAAATTCAGCAGTAGTAGTAGTTAGACAACCCCCACCCATCCACAAAAAGCCATGCTCTCAGATATTTTATCGACTTTGTTAGATGTTTTGTAGGATATCATGGACGTCGCATTCATTGCATCTTTCCCAGAACAGCAGAAATTTCATCTGAAGTAAGAAAAACCAGAGCGAGGCTTCCAAAAGACAGCAGTGAGGCCTGTGGTGCAGCGTTTTTGCAGGTTGAGCTGGAGGAGACACTTTCACGGGCGGCGGAGAGGCTCTCAGTGGCTGTCATTGATTTGTCCTCGTTGTGAGGCTGCCGAGGTTGCATCTGCAGCGAGGTCGGTTTGCCTTAACGGGAAGAAGAGGCTGGGGTTTGTTATGTGCAGCAGCAGCGGAGGAGATTTCTAGAAAAGTGCTGGATAAGCTAAGTACTTTTAGCGTCAAGTAGATTTCACACTGTTGAGCCTTTGGTGTAGTCTGCCTGCTCAATGGTGCTACGGACACCCACCCACAGGCCTCCACCTTGCAGGATTTGTTGTGTATACTACTATCTGTAATCATGTAATTGTTTTGATATTGCGTCCATTCTCCTGTTGATGTTCTTCATGGCTTCATTGCATCTTCAGTCTTCGCTCTGTGCTTTGCAGCTACATCCCTAATTAGCTTTTGCACAGTTGCTCCTGAGGCTAAAAGGAACCTTTGTGTATCATAATGTCTCCTTGGCCTTTTAGTGAACAAGGAATCAAGAACTGACATCAAGGATGAAGGCAGACAGACAGCATGAAGAGAAGATGTTTGATTTTTTTTGGCTCCTGTAGGAGACGCTTTCACAGAGGAAGCTGTAGGCAAAGCAGGTTGTGTGCAGTAGCCCGCTAGATATAATTAGTTATTTCAGCAACTAGATTTTGTACACATTATTGTACATGGAAATGAGTGTCTGAAAGGAATTAGGCTTGGATATTAGTATTCAGCTTACGTCTGATGATAAATATGCAAGCTATCAGGGAACAGACTCTTCTGTTTTTCACTCTTTTGGCGATAATGTTTTGAACAGAGAACTGAGCTTTTATTTCCCTGAACGTTTGAAAACGACTTTTAAAATGATGCTGCCATAATTTGGATTTCTTTGAGAAAAAGTTACAGAAGCACTTGTTCCTTTTCCTTTCGTTAACACTTTAGGTGATTGGCTGATAACGCCTGCAGCGCATGTTAACAGAATACAAACTAGATCATCCACACCCCCGGTAATAGATGCCTTTAAATACCACACAAGCAAAGCTTTCCCTTCTTAACAATTAGCACAGTGTTGCACCACCTCTGAAGGTTAAATGAAGGTGCTGGTGTCCGTGTGGCAAATGCAGGTAACAGTTCAGCCAGTCAGCTTATTTCACATGTTATTTCCAGCCTTTGAAGGTGTGCTAACCAGCTGCTGCAGTGTTTGTTTTGCATTCACAGCACTCCCGGTGACAGAGTGAGACCACTACTGTAGGACAGTCATATCTAGTTGTCCAGCTTTGGTTTGGTTAGCGGCGAGCTGTGTGATGGCTGACTGGCCGATTCAGCTGATGAGGGACTGCGTTCTCCTCCGGTGCCGAAGAGCCTCGGCCCCCGGCTCGTTCAAAAAGCCCTGTGCGCTCTGGCAGAAAGGGAAAACCGGCTATTAATAGCGGCCCCCTGCCCTGCCCCCTCCCTCACTCATGTGCACAGACACACAGCCCAGCAGTGGCACACAATTTTTCTTTCCATGTTCATCCACACACACGCGCGCTACCCTGAAGCCTTTGGGAGCTCGGTCACAGCGTAGACAGGCCACCATCCTCCCCTCCTCTTCCTCTTTCATTGTTTTCCGCTCTCTCTCTTCCTCCTGCCCTCCCCCCACTTCCTGTCCAGAGCGCTGAGGTGCTCAGCTGTCTGAAGACTCCTGCTTCTCTTGTCCTTTCACTCCTCCTTCTGCTCATCTCTCTCTTTGTCATAATACTGCAAATCATGAATTATTAAAGAATGGGAGAGGAAGCAGCACTTGTTTATGATATCGCACATTCCCTTTTGTTAGGTTAACAATTCACTGGAAGTCCATCATAAACAAATATGAAATGTAGATACTGACCAGTGATATAATCCCCAGCGGCTTAAAGAAACATCTCATATCAAAAGTGTGAAGCAGTTGAATAAAACAACATTACCACCAAACTCCACCAACAGGAAAATATTTAAACTGTGTGAAATCGTCCGATAAATAAAACATGAATCTGTGGTCGGCAGCTTACGACTGCCGCATGATTTAAAATGCAAACACTGATGAGAGCAGAGTCATTGTTGGCAGAATATGTGTCACCCTCAAACCTCGTCATGGCCTTTCAGTCTCCTTGTTGCTGTTTTCATGACACTGAAAACAGACAAAAGCTAACGGTAGACGAGTTTAAAGGGTTGCAGCTGAAAATAACCTTTCGCGCAAGTCAAAGCACAAAAAGTATCTTAAAAAACGCCAACTTGCTGCCATTTTTTTGCCATTTTACTCCCTGATTTTCACTTTGTAGTGCATCTCCTGCTGCACCTTGGTGGTAACTCCCATGTTTGAGTGGTCAGATAACTGAACAGCACAGGGATCCCTCACCAGCTTCCCACCTGCCAACACTGCTGCTTTGGATTAGACCCGAGTGTCTGAGGATTCAGGAGCTTTGATCAAAATGCTGTTTCAACTGACCTAAACCTGCACTAACCTGATTTTTTTGGGCCTTGTAGAGGTGCAGTGAAAGCAAGATCTGGCTCAATAGCTGCAAAATCCTCCTTGATATTCAGCTGCTAGTTGCTAACTTTCTGTCCGCTGTATGCTGCTGGGCAGGTGTGTAAAATGGGCTTTTTTGAGCTTTTGAGCTTAAAACAACTGCAATGGGCACCCAAAAATAAAGCTGATGAGAGCGCTGAGAGTGAACCAAAATGGTAAAGGTGCACGCTGTAAAAAGCAAAAGAATAAGCTGAATGATAAAGCTCCACAGAGTCAGCTGATAATTCTTTAGTCATGTAATCCATTGTCGATATGAGAATACTGATTAAAGCCGCCTTAAGAAGCTTTCTCTTCAGGTCAGAAACAGATTCGTTTCTTAGATCAGAAACTGCTTCATACCTTTATGGTGGAACATGAGGTACAGATTTGGTCTCAAGACAGCCCATTATGTAACTGTGTAGGACATTTGTCCTTCAGGACAAACATGTCCTCTCCTTGTACCTTTTCTTTTGTAATATTCATGCTGTAATTCCGCTAAAAGTTAGACTCAAGCTTTCATTACTCGGCATATCTGTTATAGCCCTAATTAGTGTTATTAAGTAAGTCACAAAGTGCTATGCATTTATACGATGATGATTAGGCTTTCAATCTTTGCTCTTAAGACTCCTAATCAATTATTTTGCCTCTCAGATGAAGAGATGGATTGTCACCTGATTTATCCTTGAGCTAAATGCAGCTGTTATTCTATTCTTGCCGCGCTGATCGACAAACCTGAGCCGCCTGAATGTGACGACAGAGGGAGGCAGAGGGGGAGAGGCAGTATCCGGTTACAGTGAGTGCTGAAAGGTTGACGGGGCAGCACAGAAGGCAGATTCCCAGACTGCAGCTCACAGGGAGGCTTGAGAAGAGATACCTGCTGTAAGGCCCATCCTGGTCACCGTGGTTGTCTTTCTGTCTGTCCTCCACCTCCACGCTGCTGCATTGCGGCGACAGCTATTGAGCCCAGTCATCATCCCTGGCTCATTTTTGCCGCTATGAGCTGTATTGTCAGGAGAAGCGGCTCACAGCTGTCTCTGCCCCGCCAGAGTGAAATGCATGCAGATGCACACACACCACCAACGCACAGGCAATAGCGGACATTATAGGACGTTACAGTGTAGGAGAAAATGGGAAATATTGAGACAAACACAGGAGTTCACACATGCAAATAAGGGACTACATGCACACACCAGCAATCATGGAAACGTGGCAACATATGCACGCAGAGAATCCCCTGCAATCCATCAAACAACAGAGTGAAAGTCACCTTCTCCCCCAATTCAGCACTGCGGTGTTTACACAGAAACACGCAGAGAGACCGAGGGAATCAGAGTCAGGCACACGCACACACTTTTATCAATGCCTTTAAAGGTATTTTCATCTAGAAAGAAGGGACACCCCTCTTTGTGTGATTCCAAGTCAAGAACGTCCATCCTCAGTGCTAAAATTGGCTTTTTCTGCCTCAGCATTTCTTGTAATTCTGGTGAGTACGAGCTGTGCATCCAACTTGTTAAGACCGTGTGATGGATTATCTTAGCTGATCCGACAGATCAGTTTAAAGCCTGTGTAGACCTAAATCATGGATGTAAATCATGAGGTGAGCTAATTGACCCCAGGATATCTGGCTCATTTACTCCATTTAGGAATACAAAGGCAGGGCTGATTTGTGTCACTTTTACAAACAGTATCAGCTGTTGTTATGTGGTTCCCGTTAGGTGGAGTAACAGCTTGCACCCTCATCACTGCTGCAAGTCTCCTTGATACTGAACAGAGTACAGCAAGCTGGTCATTACGACTAAATAAGCTGTGACATACAAAATGAGGCATATTGCATATTGCACTGACTCTGGTTTGGTGGCTATTAGAAGTGAAGATAGTTAAATGCAATTATGTGCTTCAGATTTGCCGGGTGGTGAACCTACCATGCAATAAAATGAGAGTCAGCTTCTGACCATCACACAAAGCGCCTTTGGATTAAAATGAAGTCAGCGCCATCGTTCTGGAGCTTTGGGCTCCATCTCATGGTCTTCACCCAGCCCAGTATCTGATGAATGACTTTGCACCTCACGATTTGTGCCCAGTGCCGATGCAGGAGCAGATAATTTACCTCTTCCTTCCAAAACGGTTCCAAGCCACTGTGTTACTGTTTCATGATCTGACAAAGCTGTGGTTAAGCTGGGTAGCTCCGGGGCACCGATACAAGTAGGTTTAGACGACATGGGTACGCTGAGGGAAAGATTGTGGTTTGGGTTCTTCATTAAGGTTGTGGGATCGTCGTCATGCTTTATAAAACACTGGCTGTCAGTGGGAAACAGGAAATGAACAGCGGCCTCCCGTGTTAAAGTCCAGTGTTTTGTTGTCTCATCCATCCACGCCAGCCTCGTCCCTTCATGGACTTTGTCACGTTATGCTAACGTCGTTTGACTTCCTCCTTTGCTGTTGTCGTAATTATTACAGCCATACAAGGTTTTTGTCACTTTTTGGGGCATTTTATGAAACAACTGATGTTGCCATTCTTCTTGGGAGGATGGAAAAATATTGACCGAACATGACTCAGGGTTTTATAGAATCGTCCAGTATTGATGTTCTTGTCTGGTGATAGTGATGGAACTGTGAACACATTTAGGATTTCTCATCTATATTATCTTTGAAGTTAAGCTTCATAGTTAACTCTAGAGCTTGAAAACAGCAGATGACAAAGCAAAACTGAGATACAGTTTGTCACAGTGAGAGGAGAGAATGCAGGAGGCCTACGGGAGGCAGACAGGATCAAATCTCTTCATTGAAAATAGCAAATCTGACAAAAAGGAGCAGGCAAACGGAGCAGATGAGTCAACAAAGACTGAACCGAAAACTGGACTGAAGCTACGTTTACACTTAGGGAAAACACATATGTTTTTATGCCATTTGTCCTCTCGTTTACACGCAAATGGAGTTTTTTCCCGGAAAACGATCATTTTTAAAAACTCCGGCTGAAAACGCCGGTTATGTGTTGGAGTGTAAACAGAATTAAACGGCGTTTTAGGTTCCGAAATGTCACAACATGCGACTGAAAATAACGTCATGTGAGCGACCTGTGTTTACACTCGCGCCCATAGGTTTGGCATAGTTATGATAGCGCTTGACAGCATATTTATCCGGGTTCATGTAAATGACGACATTTTTGAAAACAATGTTGTGTGCACGTGTTATTTTTGAAAACAAAGGGGCCAAAATATCTGTTTTCCAATGCACCCTGCTATGTGTAAACGTAGCCTCAAATACAAACTAAACTGACGAGGGGATGAGGTGCAGGTGGAGAGGCGGGCGGAGGAGCTCAGGTGAGGCGAATGAAACAGGAGAACAGGGAAGGAGCTGATTGGCCGGGGAAAACACTGGGAACAGGCAGGGCTAACGAGGCTGATGCAGGGCAGGTGTGGGAAGAACAGAAAACAGAGCAAACAGCCAAAAAAGCTCCAGAAAACACAAACCAGACACAGCTGAAAGATCTGGAGCAAGTGGACCTTTAGTTGAGATTGTCAGTAATGAGGTAGCATCGTGTTATTGACACAAGACGTTCAGTTAAACTCATCTAAAATCAACAGTGAACTCGACGCCTTGACTCTGATACAGTCTGATTAGTGGACTCAGTGCAGATACGTGTCTTAATGCTGGACACACATGGATTTAATTCACACATTTAGTAAAAAAATAACATAGCATAGATGTAAGAGTAGAAGATTTTACATACAGAAAGCTGAGAATGACATTTAAACACAGATGTCAAGAGCAGGCGCTGCACCTCCTCATTCATTCAGAGTGATCTCACCAATAACTGTTGACAGGATGTCAATAAGGCTGAGATGCAAGCAAGCAACTGGTGCGTATGTGTGTGTGCGTGTGTGTGTGTGTTGGAGCATCCTCACTGCCGCAGAGGGAGAAAGCTCGAGAGGCCGGCAGAGAGAGGCTGGCGTGGGATGTGAGTCATGTTACACGACACCGGTGATGTTTGCGTCTGTTAACGGCCTGTCTGCTCCCTGGCGGTGACTTCCTGAAGGAACTGCATCTTCCCATCGTGTTCAGCTGATGCTGTGTCAGCTGAGGTGATGCTGTGGGAAGAAAGGTGTTTCTGGGAATGTAATGCAGAAAATCTCTCTCTTTTCTGCTCTATGCAAAATACTTCAGTCGTCCAATAAGGCTTCACATGAGCTAACAGACTGGGCATTGGGAAGCTAATGAGAGTGCAAGTGAGTGCTGGATGTAATATCAACGAGTATACTGATGAAAAATACCTCATTATCACGTCCTCTGTCTCTTCCCTCCCTCATTATGTCTTCCCATCACATTCCCTGCCCTTACTCTCCTCCTCTTCCCTCCATGGCTTCGATTCCGTCTTTCTCCCTCAGGTCTGATCGTGTATCTGGGTATGATGGTCGGGGCCTTCGTGTGGGGCGGCCTGGCTGATCGGATCGGCCGGCGGCAGACCCTCCTCATCTCCCTCTCCATCAACAGCGTGTTTGCCTTCTTCTCGTCCTTCGTGCAGGGCTACGTCTCCTTCCTCTTCTGCCGCCTGGCCTCTGGTGTGGGGTAAGGAGGCAGATGACTCACACACAGGCACAGCAGCCAGGCCTGCAAATGAGACAGTCACGACCGCTGTGGTACATCAGTTGACTTGACAGGCAGAGCAGTGCCACATGTCAAAGGACAGACAGAAATGCTGTGCTTATATTAACAGGAAAGAAAATCCACCCACAGATACTTGCATGTTTGGTGTTTTCTGCATCTCAGGAGCTGTTTAGCAATCAAGTGTTGATGTGCTTTTTGTATTTCCTTCAAGCTGTTTCATTTACTGGAGCTTAAGGCAGTAATTTCATTCATTTAGGTCAAGAACATCCACACAACGAGCCTGTTTTTGATTAAAGTGTGGCGTAAAAGCTGTAGAAATGTAGCTACCGTCACACTCCTGATTTAAAATGAATAATTTGTAGCTTTGGTGCTTTCTGGTCTCTTGAGGCTACTTTTGTCTACGGTGTCGAATGCTGTTGACTCTATAAAATAGCAGCTTTTGCTCTGATTATCAGGGTCTCACTTTAAAACATGACCTTGTGTTGTTTTGTCTGATTTCTTGTTTGCTTTTGTAGGTCATATTGAGGCATCAGTATTAAACAGACTGTTACATAACTAGCTCCTTCTCGCACTGCTCCGCTGAGCCGCTAGCGTTGGTGTAGGCTCTTGTTGATGCTGCCACCAGGGGGCATCAAAGTCAGACACTTTCAGGTCCTTCAGATTATTGCTTTAATGTAGAAAGTTCATCTGGCAGTAAACCTAATTGTTCCTTTATTTACATGCTGCATGCAATTGAATGATTTTGTTAGAGCTCATAATTAAAATATTGTAACGCAGGTTTGAGCTCAGCTTAAAGCTTAAACAGTAAAGTAAAACAGATCTACAGACTGTGAAGTCGTCCATGTCTGGTGAAATGTGCGTGACGGCTGATTCATTATGGATATTGCTGCCATTTGCAATGTGGTGAACCTTAAACTTTTCCAAAGTGACTCTATTAACAGCGCGGCTCCTGTTTGGCTGCAGAGCTCTGAATGTGTTGGCGCCATCAGATCCCATCTGATTGTAAATCGTTGTGATGTAACATGTGCAGAGGCCATAAAGATGGTGCTATCGATTGCAGTCAGCTTGGCCATTACGACGTTAATCTTCACTCTTAATCAAGCACGAAGCTTCTCAGTCGTTTCTCACGTCTTGCGCTCTTCCCTGCCCTGTTTTCTGTTTTCCTTTAATTCATTGTGTTTTGTCTTTCTGCTGTTCCTTCCTCCCTCTCTTTGTTATATTGCTTTTATTCCACTCATTTCTTTCTTCACAGCATTACCTAATTTGTCTTCTTTTGTGTCATCTTTCCTGCTTTTGTCTTTCCTGCTCTCTTCTTTCTCTCTGTTATCTCACCCACCATTTGCTTCTCCTCTGTGTGGATCCTTTCTCTTGCTCTTCTTTTAATCGTCTTTGCCTTTTAACTCCTGCCTCCCTCTTTACTCCACAGTATCGGCGGCTCCATTCCCATCGTGTTTTCCTATTATTCTGAGTTCCTGGCGCAGGAGAAGCGAGGAGAGCATCTGAGCTGGCTCTGCATGTTCTGGATGATTGGCGGTATCTACGCCTCCGCCATGGCCTGGGCCATCATCCCACACTATGGTGAGACAAGCAAACAGATCGGCCAGTCAGCAAATAATTGTCTCAGGCAATATGTACGCTGATTAGTTAATGTGTTAGATAGCATTTTGCATGATTAGTGCTTTTACTGCAAATGCTTTTAGTAAATTTTGATGCTAATAGTTCAGTACTTTTACTTGATTTCACTTGTAATGGAATTATTTTATACTGTGATGATGCAGCCTTCACTTGAAAAAGATCTCAGTAGTTCTTCCACCACTGACATTTGATGCAAACTACATCAGGGCATTTTCAGCAGCGTTTTGAGTGAGTCGCAAAATGAGCATTACCTTAATTTCATCTTGTTTGCTTCTTAATCTTAATAAGGTTAATCAAAACTGATTTCAGCAGAGGTGTCAGCCTGTGTGCTGACAGCAGAGTTAGGAGCTATGTATACTATATCATTATATATCAGCTCATTACAGCAGCCTCTTCTGGAGCTACTGCCAAGGACAGGTAACACCTACTTTATCCCCCGTTTAGCATTTATAAGAAGCACATAAACACATACTGGTTTATAACAGTATAATATAGTCCAAAGCTAATATATAGATTAATCTCTATTCATGTATTTGTTAACAATTCTAACATAACTTCATAACTAAAAGGATGTGTAACCGGTGTATTAAGGATAAATATATGATTGATGACACAGTGCTTCATAGCTTTAATGTAAAATGACTGAAATGACCAAATCCATACTGTGTGCTATAAAGCATTTATTAGCTGTTGGTACATTATTTACAGCCAGGTTTAAAACAGTAAATGGACTGAAAGCTCAGTAAAGGACAGTAGTTTGATTTAAAACTCAAGGTCCACTAAAGAGCTTTCAGCCTCATCTCTTGTTGGTATTTTTAATAAAAACATGCTAAATGATCAATGCTGTGGGTACGAGCTTAAAATAAAGTGTTCCCATGCTAAAACAGTTGATGCAATGTGTTTCCCTTTTTTTCATATTCTCAAATTTTAGTCAACATCCGGTAATGACTAAGACCAAGTCAAGTCTGAGTCAGAAAGCTAGATGCTGGATTGACTTCAGTGCTATTTTCAGTGACAGACCAATTGAGGCTGAAAGCTTGTGCATGTTTTTTCTGTTGTAATAACTTCCTTTTTGTGTTGAGCACCTACTCAGATGTCAAAAAACATGCATATTGTACATTTTGAGCTCAGTTAATTTCAACCTGACTGAGGAGATCAACTCGGCCAACCGGCATGGAGCACATGTGAAAAACCCACTGCAACGCAGCTTTTAATCGCTGCAGTTTAAAGAAATGCATACAAGCAGAGCAGTACAGTTTCAATTGAGGAAGCTTGTCCTGCAGCTGCCTCTTAGCTCCTCTTTTCTCTCACACCTCCTCCCTCTCGCTCCTCATTTAGGCTGGAGTTTCCAGATGGGCTCGGCCTACCAGTTCCACAGCTGGCGTGTCTTTGTGCTGGTGTGTGCCTTCCCCTCTGTGGCGGCCATCTCTGCCCTCACCACCATGCCTGAGAGCCCCCGCTTCTACCTGGAGGTCAGCCTGACAGCTCTCGCCACACGCTGTGGACGTACTCTTTGAATACAATGACTTCTTGAATGCATAAACAGCCTTGAAAACAGTTGCAAAGTGGAAGATGCTGTGCTGCTTGGACACTTTTCCAACATCATTTGAATGGATAAATAAATATGCACATATATAGATCCGGGTTCAGGCTAGTGTATTTTGAATACTGACACACTAAAAAGTAAATAGGAAAGTTAGAGATAAGACACAAACTGTGTAGCAGGTGTGAATGTGCAGCGAGCTAGTCAAAATAATTACCATTCCTGGATTATCATCACTCTGTTAATGTGCTACTAAGCCACTTTTAGCAATCATAACCACAGCGAATGACATATTTTCATCTATTCATTAATTTGCTGCTTTATACAAACAGAAACTGTTACTTCGGTAGTAATTTGCCCACTTGTTCTGTGTGGTTTTTCATTTGAATTAACTTTGATGTTTCGAGACCCCTGCTCTCTCACACACACCCACCCACACTTGCTTTGATACGCATAGACATCAAAAGGCATCAGTGAATCGTTTTAGTACAGTAAATGAAGCTGGCTGCAGAAAAATCTGCAAATGGACACGAGACGTGAAATAGTGTGTACATTTACACATGAAACAGCATTATATGTTTAAATGATTAAGTGTAGGTTTTGAATGAAAGATCGTTTGTTTGGGGTGTAAGAAAACCTTTATGAAAACACACATTAGGCCCATATCTCAACATTTCACAGTCCAGTTTACTCACTGATAGAAAAGGGGTCCCTGAAGGAAAACATCTGGGAACATAAAAGAACAGTTACACTTTTTGGGAAACACACATATTTGCTTTTTGCAGAGAGTTAGCTGAGAAGATTGACACCACGCTCATGTCTGTATGGTAAATATGAAGCTGCAGTCAGATGCTGGTTAGCTTAGCTTAGCATAAAGACTGGAAACAGGGGGATGCATCCAGCCTGGCTTAGTCCAGTGGTAACAAAATCTGCCTACCAAGTTTTCTAGACCCTCTTAATCATAAAGTTATATCCTGTTTGTTTAATCTCTATCAGAACAGAAGTGTAATGTGAGTTTTTAGTTTTATTTGTGCTAAGCTAAGCTAAGTGACTGCTGGCTGTAGCTTTATATTTGAAGCCACAAGAGCAAAGCTGAGTCAAGGTTTTCACATCTTTAACATCCTGAAAAATGGAAACTTATCATAACATTGGCCTTAACTGGCTGCTCAAAGCTGATTTTCAACAGATGCCACATTTGAGGGATTAATTTCTACAAATGTGTGCTGACGTTTTGTGGCACTGTCACATCTGTTTGGCACTCACATCAAGGTGCCTCAGACGCTTACAAAGTCGCTAATTAATGTTTGAAGCAAAACATCACTCGCTCTTACACCTGATCATTAACCAGAAACAAACACAGGCTTCACAAACTGTTCAGACATGTTGAAATATTGAGTGTGACTTAAGGCCTGCGCCACCTTCTGGCAACCTTTCACCCTCCCTGCTGTGGTTTTCATTTCCAGGAAGTACAACATGAGAGCTGACTAACATGTAAATTAGTTTTTTTTTTTTGTTTTTCTCCTCCAGAATGGGAAACATGACGAGGCGTGGATGATCCTGAAGCAGGTCCATGACACCAACATGAGGGCCAAGGGCTACCCAGAGAGGGTCTTCTCTGTAAGGAATCTTTTTGTCACTGTTGTCTGTATGCAGGAAAAAATGTCTTCACACAGCGCATGTGTGTCTGTCTGTCTGTCTGTCTGTAGGCTAATGCAGTGCAGCAGGTTTTGAGCTCTGTGCTGCATAAATCTGCATATTAATGAGTCCAAACAGATTTTTCTTTAAACGGCTGTAATGCTTCCAGCCACACAGTTCATGTTAATAGATAAATGAAATAGGGTGACAAATAAAGTTTGTAACCTCTTCTTACTATATTAACGAATAAATTACTCATCATAACTGGCCATGTTTAATATATCGTAGTGTTAATGGTAAGAGATTAGGCAGATCAAGTCCCTCTCGTATATATAATTTTTAGGTTGAATGGTGTCTTTTTATTTTCTCAGGGGTTGGGTGCCTCTATGGGGGCTGCTGATTTGTACATTAATTTGAATAATAGAGATAAATAATAATATGGAAATAACATTAATGCTGCTGAGCATCTGTAATATTTCAAAGCGAATGTTTAATGTCAAGCAGTGATGAAAAATCTGATAGCGAATTAATTATAAACAGTGCTGTCAATCAATTACAATATTTAATCGCGATTAAATCCCATGAATGTGAGATTAACTTGCAAACTTTAATACAAACACGTGGACAGTGGACAGGGACTCTGAACGGGATGTGCTGCTGCTGGAAGTCTCAAGCGATTAATCGCAAATTAATTGCACATTTTTATCTATTCTAAATGTCCCATTAATTATCATCTTAATGCTCTTATCAACATGGAAAAGTGGATAGGCTTGCTTTGTGCAAATGTTTTTTATTGAAAACAACACTGTGTGGTGTTATATTTCACACTAACATTCTCACTTTGAGCAGTCATTCACATTTGAAGCAAAATCTCACAACTTAACACTGTCAATAAACAGATGACAAAAAAATAAATACTTGGTTACAAAAAAGCCCCTTCAACAACCCTTTCTAAGGGATCAAAACAGGGTGATACAAGATAAAGTTACAAAGTGCACATCACTGTAAACTAGGACTCAGCCTATAGTGCAGTTAAACCAGGCTTAAACTTTCCTTTCTTAAGGTTCCTTTGAACATAATAGCATCCATATGCCTCCGTGGAAAGCCATCCATTGTCGCCTGGTTTTGACAAGGAGGCGGTGGAGAATTCGCATTCGCCGTGTGTTTGGCCATCAAGTGGTATTTCAGACTGGATGTGCTACGGTGATCACTCAGTTCACACCAACAATACACACAGATAACTTTGGTCTTGTCAGTCGACCCATCTGGTAACTTTCTGAAACTAAACTTTCCATTCAGAATCTTGTTCACTTCTATTTTGCCGTTTCGTGCTTGACATCCACACAAACCGGTAGCCTACTCTTTTACAGCTAGCGAGCAGGCAAGACCAAACACGTGCGTGGGGCGTGCCTATTGTTTTGTTTCTGGTTTACAATGGGATCCTGTAGTTTTTCTAACATTACTGGCAGTGGCCACAGCTTATAAAAAACTACAAGTTCACCAGGTCACAAAGAGCGTTCATCTCACGATTAAAAAAAAATGACGCCGTTAAAATTGATTTGTGTTAACGCGTAACAACGCGATATTTTTGACAGTGTAGCATACCCCCCCAATGAAGGATCGCACTTCACTGATGAATTGTTTAACCGTGACAAACCCTCAATTTCACCGTAAGAGCTTGGGAATAAATAAACATACCTTGTGCCTCTATCAAGGGAGCTGCTAAGCACAGAATACTGTACATTTCGCTAGGAAGCTAGTCTTAACTGATTGTAAATAAGGCAATAAGTACCAAAATAAAATACTGCAGTTATCTTTAGCAACTTAAGAAATTCACTCGTGGTTATTTACAGACAGCATTAATTATAAGTTACATATATTTCATATATCTTGCATGTCAAAGCATGTTTTATTCCCTCACATGTAAAGCTTTAAAGTGCTTTGAAGAAAAACATAATTAACCATCAATAAACACAGTAATTCACTGATTGTGCTGTTGCTCCCAGGTGACCACCATCAAGACAGTGAAGCAGATGGATGAGCTGGTGAACCTGGGCGATGGCGCCGCCTGGCATGAGAAATGGAGAACAAAGCTCACTACACTTTTCCATCAGGTGTTAAACCCTTCAGTTTGTTTTATTTCACTGTTTCTCATGTGGGAATATTAACTTGATGAGAAAAGACTGATACCACTCTCATACTTCTTTGGTAAGGGCTAGGAATCAATTAGCTTAGCTTAGCATAAACAGGGGAAGAATGGGGAAACAGCTAGCCTGCCTGTGTTTTAAAGCTCACTTTCAGCTGTTTTAACAGGTATCCTGTTTGTTTGAAGTAGAATTGGGAAAATAAAAAGTTGCGTTTGAGATTTGGCTAAGCTAACTACCTCCAGCTCCAGTCTGATGAGCGTGGGGTTACATCTAAGTCTTGTTCTCCTTTAAAGCAGAGCGGGTCATCAGTGTGCAGGGGGTAATAACTGCCCACCAAATCCTGTGAGGGAAATTCAAACCATCAAAGCATTATTATGTATTATAATCAAGAAAATCAGCATTTTGTTTGAATGAGTGTTAAATAAATGTCATTTATGAGCGCATCCAACAGACAGGTGTACCTCTTTTGAAGGTAGACGCACCGTCAGAAGATGAAATGTTGCAGGACCCTGCTCAGCTCAGGCTTTATTGATGTTATAATTCCCTTTGTCTTTGTGGATGATGTGTATTTAGTGGCAGGACATGTTTGTCTCTCAGCTTGTGCTGTCTCACTTTGCTTACTCTATGCCTGCAAAGGGATTCTGGGACATGGTGCTTATTTCTTGCAGCTGATGAAAGTTGTTGTTTTCCGTGATGTCCGGTGTATGTTTGCTTATTATCTGCCTGCACTGTATATTTATTGTTTTCTCTCTGTGTCTCTGTGTTTGTGTCCATGTCCGTGCTCCTTCAGGTGTGGAGCAATTTCCAGACTGTTTTCTCCCCCGAGTACCGTCGCACCACCTACATGATGATGGCTGTGTGGTTCTCTATGTCCTTCAGGTGAGATTAGGCTAAAGGACGGTGCACCACTGCAGGTTTTTCAGCCAGTCGATGAGGTCCATTTATTTGCTGCAATCAAAGAGAGCTGGCTAGTGCTGAGCACAGCAGTATTTCGTTGTGGTTTGTTGGCTGAACAGCTTGCTGTCAGGTAGCTGTGTGTGATTTGAATGCAGAGGAAATGCTCATGTGTCCATCATCAGTGACAAAGCCATACTGCACATGTGAGGTTCCAGACGAGTGATTACTCCAAAGAGCGTTTTTCAGATTTCATCTTGTTAGAATAGAACAGCAAAGCAAAGAACTAGAAGTAATGAGGCCAGTGAGGAATGTTATTTTGTGTCAATACTGCTGAAAACTCAAAAAGTTAATAATCTGCAAAGTAAATGTAGTGGAGTAAAGCTACAAAATTTCTGTCTGAAATTTAGTGGAGCGGAGGTGTGACGTTCCACAAAATGCTAATAATGAAGTCTCTTAAACTGTACTTGAAGGGATAGTTTCATATTTTGGGAAATATGCTTATTCACTGGCACAGTGTCAGATGTGACGATACCAGTCTCACGTCTGTGTGTTAAATGTGATGCTACTGGCAGCAGCCAGTTAGCTTAGCTTAGCTGAAACAGGGGAAACAGTTAGCAGCAGTCACAAAATCCACCTGGTAACACCTCCAAAGCTCATTAACTAACATGTTATATCTTGTTTGTTTAATCAGTAAAAACATCAAAGTGTAAAAACGATGGTTTCTCATTTTAAAGTGGGTTATATGTTCAACTATTTCTTTGTGGCGAGCAGCAACTTCCTGGCATCTCTGCTGGTTGCGTCATTTTTTGTACCCGTTAAACAAACGAGATATAACATGTTAATTCCTCGGCTGCACAGAAACACTGCTCATGTTCTTCTTTGACAGAGGCATTGTCATTCCCCTGCAGGCCTGTTTCTGTATATTTGCCTTTTCTGTGACAGCAGCACTCTCACTTCCTCTCCGTCTTTCTCGTCCTCCTCCTCCTCGACCAGCTACTACGGTCTAACAGTGTGGTTCCCCGACATGATCAAGTACCTGCAGAAGCAGGAGTACTCCTCGCGCACCAAGGTTTTCGTCAAGGAGAAAGTAGAACACGTCACCTTTAACTTCACCCTGGAAAACCAGGTCCACCGCCAGGGAGAGTACTTCAACGACAAGTGAGTCAGCTGTTTCCCCTTGTTAGTGTTGGCCTGTCGAAGGAAGCCTCATTTTAAATCGGCCAGTTGCCTTTTATTCCAAGAATATTCCACAATTTTCATATTTTGCATTTCTCTAATACTTTGCAGTGGATGGATCAGTGTAAATACTTAGTGGTGGATGACAATAAACCAGATGAAAATATAAATGCAGGTTCAGCAAATATTTTATTGTGAACATTGCTTAAATTGGATGAAAGCCCTGCAGACTTGTTCATGTTTAACAAGCCTGTCTTCGATGTTTCCTTTGACCTTGCCTTTTCTACCTGAACTCTGCAACAGTCACATGGTAATTGAATATCTGACAGCCTCACAGGTTCAAATCGTTGTGATGAAAGACTTGTCTCTCTCTCTCTTTGCATCTTTCTTTTGTCTCCCTCCACTCCCCTCTTCCATGTTCCATCTAATATTCGTCTGTTTGCCTCCGTTTCTTGACTCCATCGTCCTCGTCTGTAATTCCTTGCAGATTTATGAACCTGAAAATGAGGTCTATGGTGTTTGAGGACTCACTGTTTGAGGAGTGTTACTTTGAGGACATCACCTCCAGCAACACCTTCTTCAAGAACTGCACCTTCATCGCCACCCTCTTCTACAACACAGGTAGGACACACACACACACACACACACACACACACACACACACACACACACACTAATGCAGATCCACACTGTAGCTCAAACATGAGTGGCAACTAAAAATTCTATTTGTAACAAATGAGACAAGAATGTGTCGCATCAACTTTCAACTTTACAGCAGGAACATCTGTCGCATCTGTGATGCATGAATGAGAGGACGATGTGTGTGCGGGTGTGGTGCAGAAAAAGAGTGCGAGCAAACAAACGGAGGAAGACAGGAAAATGGCTGCGCCTCCCCGCCCCGTCATGACGTTAAGGAGTCCAGTCCACAGAAGATCATCACAATATTTTCTTTATTGGCTTTTAATGATACTTTTTTCTACAACTTAGGTCAGTTTGATGCTGATTTCTTTGACTTGAAAGTGAAGTCATCCCCTCAAAAAGCGAATAAATTCTTCAATCAAAATGTGCTGTAAGCTGTGCTATGAATGTGATCTTGTCTTTCCCATTTCTCTCTCTGCCCTTGTTCTTTCTGTGCTATTTATAGTGCTCTCAAAGAACTCTGTATAAATAACTTTCTTTTAAGTGGAGATATTAGCACAGTTTCACTCTTTTCGGTTTTCTGGCTACAAATTGTTAAAGGATTGTGTGAGTGCAGTGTTGTCGTCTAGTATCATGATGGATGGATGATGCTGTCATTGTTCTTTTAAGACAAAGCACAAGTACCTGTACAATTTATAATCAGTACAACAGCCCTGGGCATGTATTTACATCCAATGACATTCAGATTAAGTAGATGCAGTATTTTTTCCACCTTTCCTTGTCATGATCTACAAAAGAGCAGCAAAGTCAGCTCCAGCTGTCTGTGAAAATGGCTCAATTACTTTCTTTTCCCCTCTCCGCTGACTCCACTGTTGACTGGTCTGAAATTGCGGCGCCGTCTCTCACCTCAAACCATACGATTGATTTTTCTCCCCTGAAGTTACACAATAGAAGTGACATGCAGAAAGCGGATGAGAACTGTGTCTTTGTACATTTTAGAAAAGGGACGTCCACTAAAGACTCGGCAGCTGTGTCCACACATACGGACACTTGCACACAATAGACGTATCAGCCAGACCTTCCGCTCGCTTTGTTGGTTGTTTGCAGTCTTGACACACGTCAAGCAGTCACTCACAGCTGCTATCAGCGGCAGCCAGGGGTCCCTCATTAGAGTGGGATTATGAAACTTGTTTGCTTATTAATGCTTAATCTCTCTTTAGGCTCCCCGTGTAGAACTTCGGGCTGTCTCATAGTTGCCATAGTGAACTGTACCTTATTATCACAATGTGGCATGATGGGAGGAAATGACATGATGAATGCTGTTGGGCTGCACAGGTGTGACATCATTTTAGCTTGTATGTGCTGGGCCAGAGGCTTAAAGGGATGTTCTTCACAGTTTATCAACCCACAGTGTTGTTACTGCAAGATGCCAGTAGTTTGTAGTCATATTCACATTTACTGCAATAGAGTGACTCTTGGCAGGTTATCTTTAGAATAAAACACCTGTGGGGTTGCAAGAAATGAGTTCAGATACTTTCTGTTGGCCCAAATGGTCACTCAGACACTTCTCTGCCAAATGAAAGTGACAAAAGGAAATAACCTGCGTGCCCTTTTACAGGAAACAAATAGGAGAGGGCTTCAGGAGGCCCGACAGAGGGGTGATGTAGTAACTATACTGTGAGAAACGTATGAAATATTATTTAAGAATAAAAAACTGTCCCTAAAAAGCAGTGAGTCTGAACAGATACAGTAGACAGGTACAGTACTGCAGCTGTCTTTGTTTTGACTGAAGACATTTTGAGGACATACTTTGTGATGGTGTTATACTGGACTGCACTTTATTGAAATGATTTTTCTAACAAAAAGCCAGGATGTCATGTGAGTTTCTTTGAACGGCTGTGAAGCTGTGACTCAAGCAGCCGATGCAACAGCTGCTGTATGCACAACACGGCTCCTTTGCAGTGGCTGCAGCCTCTTAGTGGCTGTCCTCTCTACTGCACATCTGGCACAGACAGATTGACTGTGTCATACTGGTTGTTGCAATAAGCTTGTCACGGATTAAAACTTCTGTAAAATGAATAGATGAATAAATAAAAAGCCCACTGATGGCGATTTAATGATGCTGATGTAAAGGGAGTTTAAAACGATTACTCCTTTCACCTTCATTTATTGTATCTGCTGTGATTCAGAAGACATGAAAAAGTGGGACGAACTTTCACACACCAGAAAGTCTCAAATGTATGTGCGACTTGCCTCACACACCTCTGTAGACTAACATGTCCTGTAACCTGCACATTGTTCCATATTGACGCTTTTA
Organism: Chaetodon trifasciatus; assembly: GCA_037975065.1. Classification (NCBI taxonomy): domain Eukaryota; kingdom Metazoa; phylum Chordata; class Actinopteri; order Chaetodontiformes; family Chaetodontidae; genus Chaetodon; species Chaetodon trifasciatus. The sequence goes on from JBBMOE010000075.1 coordinate 1,182,534, forward strand.
CGTTAAATATAAATCTACAGTAAGGATTACATATGACACTGAAGCTCCTGGCGGACGCTGTCCGGGGTGCTGGTGCTCTGCATGTTGCTTTGTATTATTTTCACTTTATTGAACTCCCACATCCAAAGCAATGCCGATCTTCGCTCTTGGTTTGATTGTGCCTCCCTGGGTCACCAGAGCTGCGGCTCACCTGTTCACATCTGAACCGGGACCTGATCGCCCCAGCTCACCGAGTGCTAACCCGGCAGAAGGCGACGAACCACCACCAGATGTGCTGTCACCAGTCCGGGCAGACTTCAGTCAGCTCCGCTTGCTGCATCAGAATAACGGCATACACTCTCTAGACTTGGGATGTCTGGCTAATGAAACTCAGGAGGACGAACAGGAGGAGGATGACACCTCTGCATCCGCTGACGCTGTGGTTCACAGAATTCAGTGTGACGGGAGTCTTAGTCCTCTGACTCCCCCTTAGGACACGTCTCCCCTGTTTTTTGGAGCTCAATGGACGACGAAGCGTTGGAAAACGACGAAACACCTGAGCCACAGACACCACCGACACCTGAGCCACGGACACCACCACCTGTTGGCAAAGAGACCACAGTGTTTTCCAGTACTCGTGCGAAAATTGCGGCGTTTAACTGTGGCACCAGAGCAGCAATTTCAACAACTCTAACCGGCCTCAGAAGAATGACTTCCGCCATTAAATCTGCAGGAGTTGCGGTTTTGCGTTTCGTGTCAGGACAGCAGCAATAGTACTTCCAGTTTTATTATATCTTTATATTGCTGCGTTTCTTTCCATCCTCCTCTTCACTCTGTACTTTTTCTTTCGTTGCCTTGTGTTTCTGAGGCGGACCATGTCCGATCCATCCTGCGCTTTGGTCCTTGTTGACACTCTTACAGTAAATATAAATCTACAGCGAGGCTTAGATATGATGTTGAAGCTCCCGGCGGGCGCTGTCCAATGGTGCTGATATCTGTTTCTACTGTAGACAAAATACAATAGGCTGTTCTCTAATATAGAACTATTGAATATCCTGTTATTGGCTTCGACTACAGAATTATATGAGTGGGTGGATTTTGAACACATCGAGTCATACATATTTTCCAGACTGTGTCAAAAGTGGCGTGACCGGAAAAGCCACACATCCCTGCGATTTAAACCCGAATCCAAGTCATGTGTGAACCCCAGAACGAAATGTTCCGCCATTAGTCGGCCATTAAAACAAAACACAAACAAAACCCCTCAGAACAGCTATGACAAATTCAAAAAATGCTTTGGGCAATGTGACGTCACTCCATGACGCAGCAGGCATATAACGTGCGGCGGGAACATCAAAGGCAACATCAAAGGCAACATCAAAGGCAACAAAGCCAGCCTGTCGCTCTCCGGTCCACACCGTATTCTATATAAGGATGTACATAAGGGTGAACAAAGTATTCTCGTATCCATAGTATTGCTGGCATTATTTTCACTTACACTATTGAACCAAACTAACCAAAGTAATGTTCCTTTTTGACTCGATTATGCCCCCCTGGCTCACCAGAGCTAGGGCAGGCCTGTTCACATCTAAGCAGGGGCCTGATCGCCCCAGCTCACCGAGTGCTAACCCGGCAGAAGGCGACGAACCATCTCCAGATGTGCCGTCACCAGTCCGGGCAGACTTCAGTCAGCTCCGCTTGCTGCATCAGAATAACGGCACACACTTTCTAGACTTGGAATCCCGGGCTAATGAACAGGAGGAGGTTAACACCTCTGTGTCCGCTGACTCTGTGATTCACAGAGTTCAATGTGACACGGGTCTTAGTCCTGTGTCTCCTCCTTACGACACACCAACACCTGAGACCACTGGTTTCTGGAGACCAATATACGACGGATCTGACACTGAGGAGGACGAACAGGAGGAGACCTCTTCATCCACTGACTCTGTGATTCACAGAGTTCAATTTGACAGGGGTCTTACTCCTCTGTCTCCTCTTTACGACACAACTTCATCTGAGTCTTCTTTTCTCTGGAGCCTAATGGACGACAGATCTGACATTGAGGAGGACGAACAGGAGGAGACCTCTTCATCCACTGACTCGGAGGAGGATAACACCTCTGCATGTGACAGGTGTCTTAGTCCTGTGCCGCCTCCTTACGACATGTCTCCACCTGAGACCACTGGTTTCTGTAGCCCAATGGACGACAGAGCGTTGGAAAACAACGAAACACCTGAGCCACAGAGACCACCGACAGCTGTGCCACAGACACCACCGACACCTGAGCCACAGACACCACCGACACCTGTGCCACAGACACCACCGACACCTGTGCCACAGACACCACCGACACCTGAGCCACAGACACCACCGACACCTGTGCCACAGACACTGCCACCTGTTGGCAAAATGACCTCTGTGTTTTCCAGAGCCCGTGCAAAAATTGCAGCAGCAATTTCAGCAACTGTAACCGGGCTCAGAAGAATGACTTCCACCGTTAAATCGGCAGGAATTACAGTTTTGCGTTACTTGTCTTTGTCCAGAATCCCAAACGTTGTCATCATGCTAAGTAACACTATTGCGAAGATTTGGGGCTCCTTTTTATATGTGATAGAATTTGTTGTCAGCAGGACAGCAGCAACAGTATTTCCATTTTTTTTCTATCTTTTTATTGCACTGATTTTTTTGTACCTCATCTCTGTTCTTTTAATGTTGTTCTTTTTCCTTGTGTTTCTGTCCATGACCTTCGGAATAACTGCAATTACTTTTTCTCTAATCGAATTGGGCATCGAGGGTTATTTTTATGGTTCAGATGAGCAGTCTAGGGATGTTGTCCAATCGCCAGGGTTGCCTATAGTTATGGGTGGTTGGCTCTTCCCACAGTGTCGTAGCTTGCTCACTAAGCTGCGGATGCTTTTTTCCAGAGCCTCCACCGAATGAGACAATGTTTCAGTTGGACCTGATTGAGAGTCTTCGCTGGCTTGCACACAGTAAGACAGTGGACTGGGTTTACTCCGGGGGCTCCGGTTTTTCCCGCATGTTAAAATTGGCAAAGCCAAAAAAAAAAACAAACAAAAAAAACAATGCGAAAAACCCCCCACAGAAATGAAAATTTCATGACATGTCCCCTCCCTTCTTCTTGCAGTCATTCTGATCCACTCTACTTTGTATTAAGCTGTTTGCAGCCAAATTTCACATTTAAAGACTTTTAATTACTTTAAAGAGCCTTTCTGTCTCATCTCTCACCATCCTCCACACACCCCCCCCCCCCCTTTCATCCCAGATCTTTTCAAGTACAGATTGGTCAACTGCAAGCTCATCAACAGCACTTTCCTGCACAACAAAGAGGGCTGCCTGCTCAGTGACGTCAGTGATGAGAACAATGCCTACATGGTCTACTTTGTCAGTTTCCTGGGCACCTTGGCTGTTTTGCCAGGCAACATCGTCTCTGCGTTGCTCATGGATAAGATTGGACGGCTGAGGATGCTAGGTAACACGACCGCAGGGCCACAATACTCAGCGCCATGTGTATTGAAATAAAAGTAGAATGGGAGTTAAGTTTGTGGATAAGTGGAAGACTGGGTGTGAGAAGACAGTCAGAAGCATTCTCGTCTACCTCAGAAACATGGACTCTCATTTAGAACACAGAACTTGTACCAAGTCAGTTGCACAGAGGTTACAGAAAAAGAACAGTCTAAGTTACCATTGCCCTGATGTATAAATAAGGTTTAAAAAACTGCAGTATTTCAGTAGCTGCTACTGTGACCTCGCATTTTGAAGGGCTGAGGTTCGATGTTTCCCAGCTAATGAATGGTGGCCTTCTTACAGCAAAGTATGAGGACAGCTCACATTTTTCACAGCCTCTGTCTATAGTAGCTGGCGGTTGGACTCACTTCCTTTTAGGGTTGAAAGTATGAATTTCATGGAATTTATTGAAGTCAGTCTGCAGACCAAGTTCATAAATTGCAGACCTCCTGGTGAGACTTTATGATGAAAGAAGTGATAGTCTATTTAGAGGAACTAACAGGGATGCTCTCCTCTGACACTGAATAAAATAAAAGTGCACTCACAAATCTAATCGGAGAGTGATGAATTACACATTTTGATAAGTACTGACACAGGCTGCCATTTGTTCTGGTGCCTGAGTGTTATAAGTCTTCAGGATTTAGTTTTGTCCACATTATGTTGTTTTGTCGGCATGACAGCCAGGGGATTTGGAGCACTGGTGGGACCATGTCTGTTACACTGCACTGCTGGGTGTAGATGCATTACAATTCAAAAGTTTACTGCTAATTTTCATATGCTGGGTGTCTTCTTTTCTTCATACATCACTGTTTTCCCTCATCTCTCTCTTTTTTTTTTTTTTTTTACCCCTTTATTTCCAGCGGGCTCCAGTGTGATCTCTTGCATCAGCTGTTTCTTCCTGTCCTTTGGCAACAGCGAGTCAGCCATGATTGCTCTGCTCTGCCTGTTCGGGGGAATCAGCATTGCTTCCTGGAATGCCCTGGATGTGCTGACCGTCGAGCTCTATCCCTCTGACAAGAGGTAGGCAATCTAGGCATGCCCTGAAATCTCCTTGACACCATGAAGGCACGGTCAGCGGGGCTGAATGACGTGGTGAATGATGTCATAAGAGTTGCCTTACAATGATTGGTTGGCTTACAGGGATGGATGACATCTGGGGTGAAATCATTGGCAGTGCATGTGATGTAAAGCTTCTAGCTGTCTTGTTGCCACCTAATGGTTTTACTATGATGTCCTCTAGTCTTTTTCCCACCTTATAGCTGGGGCTAAGTAAACCAAATGCAACCCAATGTAAAATAGAACATAACATTTTACCAAAGCAAAAGCATCTTTTGGGTTGCACTTCCATACAATGTGAGAACAACTTTTGAGTTTTCATTTTAGAAGATTATAGCTCCACCTTGTGGTTATATGGAGTCCCCACAGCCCTCACAAAGAAACGTCTAAAACACAGATTAAGTCTTGAGATTTACCCGAACAGGTCATCTCAGAAACAAAATGGCTGTTTTGGGAAACAAATTGAAAGATTGATCTGCTGTTGCTGCACTGACTGACCCTGACGCTGTCCTGTCTTTATTGTCTTTTCTCAGAACCACGGCATTTGGCTTCCTCAACGCCCTCTGTAAATTAGCAGCTGTTTTAGGAATAAGCATCTTTACCTCGTTCGTCGGTATCACCAAGGCCGTGCCCATCCTCTTTGCCTCGGGAGCGCTAGCGGCGGGCAGTTTTCTGGCCCTTAAACTCCCAGAGACGCGGGGTCAGGTGCTGCAATAGTGTGGTGCCGACGGCTTTCCAGAGGGCAGAAGAGTTTTCGCCACACTGTGAATGAACAGCTCAAGAGCCCTCCCAAATCCTACCCTCTAACCCCTCTCACATAACGATTTGTGCGGAAGAGTGACACAAATTTGCTGTAAATATTTGGGATTGGTGATTAATTGGTAGGCACCCCTCCATGCTATCAAGAATAGTGAAGCTGTGACAAACCATCACAATGCCTGAATACACCCTGAGCTGACACAAATTGTTGATAGTTGCTCAGAATTGGTGCAAAAGTCATACTAACATGCCAGTGACAGCATGACATTTCATTCTCCTAGAATATATAAATTTAGATTTGGTCCCTCCACTATAAGTACACACACCCAGGGTTGGAGGTCAGGGGATGGGGGCTCTTGATAATGAGCCATGCAAATAGACTCATAGAAATGACCACTAGTCATTGTTGCAGAGTTCTCTGTAATCACCTCCATTCTTCTGAGCAAATTCAACTCATCTGTCAAGTCTTGAGTACTTTGCCATTGTTGGACAAACAATCAAAAATGCGACATTTTATGCCTCGATTTGAAGCATTTTTGACTTTGCGGGGTAAAACCAAGACACAGCTCTCTTGGCTTTCTCTTAAACAAAGACCCGTCCTCATTCTATATCTCCTGAGGTCTTGTGTTGGTGTATAAAATAACTGCCATTTTATAGATTATAGAACATTCCAGGTTTGCTTTTGTTGTTGTTAGAATGTGATGAGGAGATCACTCGAGCCCCTTCTCCCTTTAAAGCATTGTTTCCGATTAGCCATGAGATCATTCAGATCAGCCAGTGAATACGTTTTGCACGCCAAGTAAACATTTTGTGCTGTCATAATTGCCATTTCATCACAAAAATGAAGCTGTCTGCTGAAATGTACATTTTAAGCACAACGATTTGCCAGTGTGAATGTCCCTAACATTTTCTTGACTCCATGAAAATGTTCAGAGCCTCACACTCAATCACCATTTTTCAGTCATATTGTGTATCTGTTTGTAAGAAATGCCTTTTTTAGTACCTCTCCTCCCAGACTTTACGGTATGTTGCTCTCTTATAAAATATGTTTTGGAGGGTGTTATGCATGTCACAAAGTATGTATGAATATTTATGAACATTGAGAGTACAATAACATGAGATCAATTCGTCTGAAGGACGTTACCACACTCCTCTTAGAGCACACTCCACAGGACGGTCTTGAAAATGTCCAATAACTTAAACCATATGAGGCATTGAAGAAAAGCAGGTCATCAAAATGATTAAAAAAAAGTTCGACAAAAAGCCTACACTTGTAGTTCTGATGGTTTCAGTGCAGGCACGGATCGTGTTAAGCGTGTAAGAGATGACAGATAAACTATGATGTAATTGTTTGTGTTAACTGAATGTTTATATTAATGTGAGTGTGCTTCTTAGTGCAATATTGAACCTCTGTGCAATATTGAGATTACATTTTTTTCTGTGTCTTCTACCATTTCACATTTGGCAAACACTATTCTGAGGAGAAAGGTTGTGGGGTAGCTGTGGTGACGTACTGGACATGCTTAACCTGTTTTTTTGCTCTTGGATCAAGACAACCTGAAAGAGCGTCAATAGAGTCAATATTAGAATGGCTGGAAAATACTGCACCCAAAGTAAAAACAGTGGAGTCCTGCAAAGTTGTTCTATTTAAGATGTTCCTGATTTGGGATGTGTATGACCTTGGGGCACATGACACGTTGAACAGTGAGGATTAATTGCAGTCGAAAAGGATTATTCTGATAATGAGGTTGCGGATTTGGAGTGCGCTGGGACCTTGTGTTTACTTGTGCTTTATTATACAAATGTAGCTAGATATAACACGAGATTCACCGTAGAGAACTCACTGCCAAGGGCTGATTGTCATATATCCCACACTGGTAACAGCACAGAGCGTTGGCGGAAATTATCGCCACATTCCCCTGATCTAGAAAAGCGAGGGTGATATGTTCACAATTGCATGGCAGAAGACAAACGACCATCAACAGATTAACAAAAAAAAAAAAGTTTTCGTCCAAACTGCCATTTTGTAGGATAGCAGCCATACGTAGACTCAAAGACAGTTCAATAAATAGACAACCCATTGCACTAAATGTACACTGTTGTACATGCACAATTGTGAATGCCTTGAGTTCTTCTAGACACATTCTGATGCAGCCTTGCTAGAGATTTAACGAAGACCAAGGTGAGCGTTTAGCAAGAGCACAAAGACCAAAACCTACCAAATGACAAGATTGTGAACACGAGTGCAGTTGTGAACATAGGTGCTTCGAGCTTTGATGACCTGCCCCTTGCATTTCACTCCCTCCGTCTCGCACCGATCTAACTCCGAATTTGACATCTGACCCATTATCTATGAGTGTGCCATCTCTCATTAATTATTGCCAAATATTTTGTATGGCCTGGGTTTACACATTACACCATCGATTCTCTGTTATAGATATGAATATATGTAAATAAAAGTACTTATAATGTAACTAATAAGATAGCTCTTCAAACCATTTGACTCCCCTGGAAATTTGCAGTCTTTGTAGGTTTTCAGCCACTCGTCATGTGAAAAACAGGAACAACTGGACTTATGGTGATGAAAACTTTTCACAACTCACCTGAAAACCTGTCTTTGAAAGTCCATGTTCTGTTGTATTAAAACAGCAAGAAATGATGGCTTCAGAAGCCAAAATGGCCAGCAAGTCAGAGAGCAAAAATTGCCCAGATTTCCTCTTAAAAGCACATTGATAGTATATAAATGCACATTAACTGTACAAATATAAAAGCTAAGCGTCAGCAGTCTTATTCTCTGTATGTTGTCCTGTATCACCCATGAAATTAAGAATCGACGATGTCAAGATAACTGTTGTATTTGTTCAACATGGAATGCTGTTAAAGCGCTAACCTGTCTCAGTGACTCAGTTCAGGCTCCGTCCAAGTCAAAATTGTCTCTCGTAGATACATATCTTAGCTTATGTTACAGGGTTTTTTGTACAAGTAACTTGTTGCCTGAGCAACAGTCAATCGTGAGTGCAAAAAGTTAACAAAGCAATAAGTGTTTGGGTATTTGTCTCTTATTCTCCTCTTTGAAGCTATTGGGAATTGGAGCACATTACTACATGCTGGCCTTGTCCACTAAAATGCTGAGTGTTGGCTTCATAATGGCACAGGACTTAACAGCTAACATTCGTGTGTATTCTTTAAAACAACCCTAAGTCTTGAAGCTATTGTCAATAAAATTGCATTGCCATTAATTAAATGTAACAAAGAATTTATCACCTTTGTCATTGTACTGTGCTGTAGAAACTGTAGTTGATTGTTTGTAAGTATAGAAACTGTTTGTGGAACCATGACTAGAAAAAAAGTTATAAAAAAAAGAAGTGTAAATGAACAATGATGTATGTTGTCTTTGATTTTGTGTATTTTGTAAATGAGAATGAAATATAAGTAAATACATCAATGTTAAATACCGGTTATGAATCATAGTTAGCCTAAATGTGACAACATCAGTTCTGTTTAAAGGTGTGTGAGATTTTTTCCTATATTTTCTCATTGTTGATTTTTGATTGGGTTCGCACGGTGCTGTGCAACTGACCCTGTGGAATCACAATGGATAACAAAGAACCATGAAGAATAAATAAGTGGAAATATGAAACGTCATTTTTTTTGTCATTTCTTTATGTAATAATGTTTTATAAAAGACGGTTGAAGTCCTGCTGCGCTACGGGACTACAAAACTACACTACCCAGCCCGTGTGGTGTGCTAGCACTTCCGGTGACTTGTGTTAACGTGACGGGGGCGAGTTGACTTCACTTGCAAGGTGAGTAGCTAGCAAAATTCATTTTCACGTGAGCTTCAGCGCTTCTTAAGTGTTTTATGAAACACACGCAGATGTATTATCTTCGCTTTTCGTTGTTGTAAATACTTCGTTATAGTGTCTCAGTTTTCCGACATTACGGATGATGTTTATTATGAAAGCTAACGGCTAATGCTAGCAAGCAAACAATTAGCAATTAGCTGAAGTTTAGCTTGAGTATTCGGTTATCTATGCTAGCTATCAGCAAAACTGGCATTGTGGAGTCACTGTCACCTAACGTTAGCCTGGACTTGAACTGGTCTAATGGGCTCATTTTATGGGTTATGGCTGCTTTTGCGTACGGCAGATTACGGTTGTATAACTTAGGATGCTCTGCAGTGGCATCACAGTCATTTAGTCCTTTCGTCCTCATCATGTCGAGCTGTGAACTACACGTGGGAACACCTGCACAGTCTGTTGCAGTTCAGTATAAAATGTCTGCCTTTAAATCTACAATATTCCTCCATCTTAATAGTCCTCCATCTTTAGCATCAAGGCACAGAACATTAGGGACGCCTCTCAGTGTTGTGCAGGTCAGTGCAACAGCACCACTAACAATATACCTGAACGCACAACATAGTATTTATATGTAATTAAGGACATTTGTGCAGCAGATGATTGATGATGTTCTGGTCCAGCTTTCTCTGTCTCCTGAATGTCATACTGATATCCAACTTATGGTGCTGGTGCTGCCAGTTCCACAAATGTAAGATCTGTGTACATCACTTTGTGTAACTTATTAATTGGTTGATTGATTGAAGCAACATGAGGTACCAGGGATGGCAACACTGAAACACTGAATTTTAAATTACAATGACAGAAACTATTTAATATGGATCAGTCACGTCATGGTCGATGCCTGATCCACCTAATACGACAGTTTTTTGCTGATCTGGCGTATTGGTATCAAGCATCCCTACCAATGATCTAACATGCTGACATCAACATGAAAAGCATGCTGCCGTACTGTGACTTGATGAACTTCCAGTCAATAACAAGGCATCCAAAAACCAACTGGACCCACACATTACAAATACAGCCACCTGGTAATTGCTGAGTAAGAGTCGACTAACTCCAATATGGCCCTTGGAGGGTGTGTTAAGGCAGAAATGCCTACCAGGACATGAATATCTCTGAGCTCATTAAATAGCAAGTCACCTGTATTTATAACTGGCTTTCACAGTTGATCTCCTGCCACAAACTCTGATGCTGCCCAGTGTGCTCCGCTGTGCCCGGCCCATCTCCACCAGTCTTGCCTTAAGCCGGCCTCTGGCCCACTTCAGACCACACATGGACCCAGACCCGAGCCGGCCCGTTGAGAGGGCTATCAGAGCCAAACTGACCGACTCGCTCAAGCCGGACCACTTGGAGGTCCACAATGAAAGCCACATGCATGCTGTGCCCCCAGGCTCTGAATCCCATTTCCGTGTCCTGGTTGTCAGCTCCCAGTTTGAGGGTCTGCCCCTGATAAAGCGCCACCGCCTGGTTAATGAGGCTTTGAAGGAGGAGCTGAGCAGCTGCGTTCATGCGCTGGCTATCCAGGCAAAGACTCCTGAGCAGTGGCAAAGCAACCCCACCCTGGTTAAGAGTCCGCCCTGCCTGGGAGGCTCGAAGGGAGATCACACAATGGAGGAAAAACTGAAGGCCGGGCGAGAGTGAAGGGATGGACTATGAAGCAGTTGTTCTGCTGTTGGACTGAACTGTGAAGAACGCAGTTGGATGCTGTAAGAGAGATATGAAGATTATTGTTTCTGTGTAAATTTACACAGCTGTGACGGAGCCCTGTTTCATTTTTATTTATGCATTCTTGGTGTAATGACAGGAGTCAATACAAACTGGGTCTCTGTGGTTAGCATTAGCATTAAATCAGCACTGCTGCTGCCACACTGCTGTTCAGTGAATGCAACACAGAGGAAACACTGTAATTCCATCGACTAACATGAGTACTCCTGCTCCTGCTCACAGTGCCCTCAGTCTTTTCAGATCGGTGGAGTAAATTTACTGTTAGGATCGCTTAGTAAATGGCTTTTACTAAGGCAGAGGTCAAGAGTGGATGGTAATGGCTGTATTTCTGCAATTCTGAAAATAAACAGTATGTTTAAAACATTGTAAACATTTCTGTGAGTCATCATTAAAAGGTTAAATAGACATTTCTTGTGATATCATGTTATCTATGCTCAAAGCAAAGGATTCACAAACCAGGGGTGCCATGAATGCAAAGACTTTTGAGGCTTCAATGTATTTAATGGTTTGAAAAGTGAAAGTGAGATCAAGTCACGGTGGCACGGTGGAGACACTGTTGCCTCACAGCTAGAAGGTCCCAGGTTCGATTCCCGCTGTGGGTGCCTTCGGTGCCTGCTGCTCGAGGAAAAAGGGAGCCTTTCTGTGTGGAGTTTGCATGTTCACCCTGTGCTCACCTGGGGTATCCTCCATAAAAACACCCCTACTAAAAACATGCAAGAAGATCACTACTTGACCAATGGTGACGAAAGGAACTGGGTCCACGGGCGCCGCTGTCGGCCGGCAGCCCACCGCTCCTGGTCTGCCGCGGAGGAAGGACACTCCAGGATGGGTTAAATGCGGAAGAAATCATTTCACCAAAAACATGGCATATGCATGTAGTGTTGTGTGATTAATAAAGTGTGAATCTTAATCTTAAGTCAGTCATGTGGTACATTCCTTTCCTGGTGTCTTCATGTAACCCTCACCAAGTCTGTAAACCTTGTTTTCATCAGCACCCTTCTGTTAAAGTCTGTTAGAATCATGATGCTGATATTGAATAGTTCAAGATTTCAGTGATGCTTATTTACATTAAAATCTGTAGTGAGGTGTGACGCCAAATGTACCTGCCATATGAAATGCCTGTTTGGGAGGATTGTGTCAGTACCACCGGCTCAACACACGAGGGCAGTATGTGCACGACTTATATGACAAACTGAATGGGGCGAGAGAGCTGATGAATACAAGATGTCTTCATTATTCCCCTTTAAGTCAAACATAATTTTTTCCAGTTAGTCTTCATTTTCTCCTTATGGTCGTGCAGGCAGTTTGACCAAAAACACAAAGTGATAAAATAACAGAAGCAATCCTGAAACTAATTTGTGGGAATCTGAACCACCGAGTATATTTAATCATAATAATAATAATTAAAGATCTGAATATAAATACAATGTGAAATGTTTTAGTTCGCGACATATAGGGCACAAAAACAGAAAAATATTCTGTAATCAAAATCAATATAAGTCTTTTATATAATTATCCTCCAGTTCTGTAAATGATTGCTCAGTTATGTTCATTAGATGATTATTATTTCAGCTTTTCAGTGATTGGCTGAACAAACCAGAGGACGAAAGTACAAAATGTTTGGTAGTTTGCACTCGTTCTCAGAATGACACACTCTTTACTGTGTGTGTACATGCGTGTGTGTGAGTGTGTGTGGGTGGGTGGGCGTCTATTTTAGTCTTGGGGTTGTGTGTGTCACTGTGAAGGTCTTCTTGTCCTACCCTCAACGCCGATGACGGCCAAAAATCGCTCCTCAAGCCCGTGAGAGCGATAAGGCAGCAAATCTATGCCAAAAATCATGTGTGGGAGTCTTAACAAGCGACGATCTTTCAGCTAATTATCATTCATCTCATGAGTTTGCTGCATATTTTAAGAGATACATCCAGATTTGATGCAACACAAGAATGAGACTTCACCAATCACACAACACAGAGCTGCTGCGAACTTTTAATGCGGCGCTGCAGAGCTGTTCAAAGTTATTGTTAGCTCATAAAGACAGGCCTTCAGTGGAATGCGGTGTCACCTCAAGGTAATGCCTGCCGTCTTGTACAATCATCCTCCGCCTGCAACTGACAGCCTGTCAGGCCTCACAAAAGGCCTCGGTGAGGAGGGTGAACAACTGGTGTCACTGGTTTGGAAAGAGGAAAACAGCAACACAACCACTTTATGACCCCTGCTCGCCCATTAGAGCCAGGCCCGAGGGGGCAAGAAGCAAGGTCGCGGCTGTGGGAGAAAGCAATAAGCTGGGCCGTTCTGCCCGGGGACCCGCAGACTGTCTCTGCCAATAAGATTTACGCGCCACAATTCCAGGTGCTGTTATGATGGAGAGGGAGAAGACGTCAAGTCGTCAAGGGTGATGAGGTGGAGTGCAGGGACTTGTCTTGCACTTAAAAGGTTGGACTGTTTTACATGTGTGAGTAGTACATCAGCTATTTGGTCTGTGGCAGTTGTGCAGCGAAATAACAGGGTCGGTCAGGTCACCTTAATAGACTCTGACTTGTTTTGGCCAGAGGTGGAATTGCAAGTGCTCTAATTGTCCGGCTTTTTCTTCGCCAGTATATTTTCTAAGATCGGTGATTTTGCTTTCACTTAAATAGATGTCAACAAAGTATTTGACTCAGCTAATTTTGGAAATAGAAGCAAGAGTTGGAGGGTAGTCTTGTTTAGTACTTTTACATGATTACATCATTCTAGTACTCTTTCAACCCTTTGTTCTTGCTTTCCTATGCAGGTGAAGTTGTTGTGCACTGTGTAAGACGTTACTGCTCAGGTGTGGTATGAAATGAGAAGTTTGTTAGTTTGAGCAGCACTTAGATCCATTCAGTTAAAAAGCCAAAGTTTATACTCACAAGCTAACAAGTATAGCAGGCTAACCAGTGATGGAAGAAGTACTCAGATCCTTTACATAAGTGAAAGTATTGATAAAGCAATGCAGAAATCATCCATTACAAGAAAAGTCCTGCTCTCAAAATCCTACTCAAGTAAAAGTACAAGTAGCAAAATGTACTTCTAATAAAAGTACTCATCCCGCAGAGTTGTACATGATTAGATTTTTATACAGATGCATCAGTGTCTAAGCTGCATTTTACTGTTGTTGATGTACAGTTTGGTGATTTAGTCCAGTGGTTCCAAACGGGGGGTCAGACACCCTCGAAGGGGTCACAAGATGAATGGTGGGCTCATGAGATTGTTAATGGGAGAGAGAGAGAGAAAAACAAAGCTGTGCTGCACAAATTCATATTCATAGTTATTGGAAAGATTATTTTATATTCTTCTAAATAAATTTTATGTAAAAGATTAACCCGAAAAATAACTTGTAACTGCATCTGTTAGATTCATATAGTGGATTAAAAATGACAGTATTTCCCTCTGAAATGTAGTAGAGTAGAAATATAAAGCAGCATGAAATGGCAGTACTCAAGTGCAGTACAAATATTTCAAAATACTCAAATACAGTGCGGGAATAAATGTGCTTTCCGTCACTGAGGCAAACTGTAATGAAAGGCCGATCAGCGTCACCCTTACATGGGAATGGACACAATGATGTAATCTGATGTCATTTTTTGTGAAAGGTGATGATCCAACGTGCTGTTGGTGTATTTGGGGAGTAATAGATTACATTTTATTCTGAGGAATTCCTTTAGTCTGTCATCTGCATCAGCTCATTCAGAGTTAATTTACAGTAGATGTACATCAAGCCTCTTCGACCATGTCCAGACTCCAGTGTGATGGATCTGTCTCCGGTCCCAGGTCTGGCCTGTATGGCCTGGAGGGTGCAGCAGGTCAGTGGGAACCCACCTTGGCAGCGCTGCCTCTGCGTCAGAGCCCCGGGACAGATGGTGCCAGGCTGGGCTGAGACCCCGGGCGGGAGAGGGTTCCCGCGATGAACAGCCGCTGATTTACGCCGCGGCTCCGGACTGAGGGCTGGGGTGCGGGGGGCTCCCTCTGCGCAGCTGACCCCTGCTGGTTGCAGGGTCATCCATCGGGAGGGAGGAGGAGGAGGGTACGACAAATGGGTGTCTGAGAAAGGGTGGTTTGGTCATCCCAGGGGACCGGCCTCGTCCTCCGGCCCCCTGGTCAGCTGCAGGATCTGTGCAGCATGTGTGCAGGGAGAGCAGCCTGTTAAACACATTTCATTTAAACCGCAACTAGAACAACAGTCATTATGTTTATGGTCCTTCATGCTAAACATGATGCCATTGCACAATAGAAATGGTTTGTCATTCAGGAAACTGCTAAGAGTCTCATTGTGATACTGGAGGAGTAGTATACTGTATACTGCTCACTATTGTAAGAAAACCAGCTCCAAATCATCAGTCCTAATCACAGTTTATTAATCACAGAATGGCTTTTAAAAGCTCCCACGCTGCTCTGGTGATTAATCTTTAGTTGGTTCCATGTTGTAAAAAAAACAGAGGTGAACTTAAGGTGATGGTAATAGGCTATTAAGGCCTTTTAATTGGAAAGCCCCCCCCTCGCCAACTCTCTCTCACACCACACCGCCAGCTAATGAAATCAGTGAATAGCCGGCTTGAAAGGGAAGGAAAAAAGCAGAGATAGGGAGAAGACAATATCCTTGTGTGGGAGAATTAGTTACACTCAGTAGTCTAAGTATTCAAAGCGCACAGCAAAAAGTGGGGGCTGGAGGGGGATTAAGAGAAAAGTCCACACAGGTGGGTTGCTGGGAGGGAGGAGGGGTCACATGACAGGACGTTACCTCGTTTGATAAACAACAGCCGGGGCCCACAGGAAGAAGGAAGGGAGTTATTTTATAGGCGGAATTAACTGCTTCACCACATCAGGTATTCATTATGGTAAATCTCCCAGGTGTGCTGTACATGCAAGTAAAGTCAAACATCTCAGGAGGTTGGATCTGATGCAAAACAACTTGGACTGACTGATAGACCCCCACAAAGTGCTCACACAACTGAACTGTTCTGCTTAGGAATGAATTTTGAGTTTAAAGTGTCTGAAAACAAGATAGAGGCTCACAGGTAGACGTCTGCACCGTGTTGTGTGAGGTCATTGAGGTGCTAAAAATACATTTTCCACAATGACCAAAGCCAGAGTTATGTTTTGGGATTGGGATATGATTTACAGGAACATCTGTGTTTGAAGCATGGAAGATCACACATCTCTCTGTATATTTATCCTCACTTAAACTGATTATTTTAGAAACTGAAGCAAGTAATCTGAAAATGGCAAACAGTCAAGAATTTCATGTTTTAGTGGTTCACTCTGAGTTCTTAATGTGGGTGATTAATTGCTTGTTTGCTGTCAGTTACAAAATGACAGCTCAGACATCCTCGTTTTGTTTTCCACCGAAAAAACGTCCACGTGTGGTCAACAAACGATGCGCCACTGGAAAAGCCTGCGACGAAATCACGTGACGACGAAGATGAAAGTCACATCAGCATCTTCGCTGATGTGCGACAGCCTGTTTGGTTAATGTGCCTTTTTGTTCTCCTCGCGCAGCTCAGTCAATCACATGATCGCAGCAGTAAGTCATGGGAGTTTTTCCTGGGGGTGTTAAAGCATGGGGCTGGTTAGGCTGGTTTTTGGGCCAGAGTGCACAGGCCAAGGCCTTAGCCCTAAGCCCTGCGCACTCAGTTACTGACACGCATGCAGCTCCCTTTCCCTCCCCTCCCCTCCAGGGCACTAACCAGAGGAGTGTGCATGTCAAGACAGATGGGTCACAGATAAGACTCTTCAAGGCCTTTTTTCTTGGTCTCCCTCTACACCCTCTCTCAACCTTTTTGCTCAACCTCTGTGATCTTCCCTCTCCCGCTTGCTAGCTTTGAACCTGTGCCTCATTCCTCCCTCTCCACTCACTGTCAATCATATCATTTTCTGTGCAAGCTATGACCCGGTTTGCACTTTTGCTACCCTCTGCTTTAAGCCCCTTTCTCCTCGTAAATGTCTTTTGACCTCTTATCAACTTTCATTCAACGCTTTAAACAGCCCCTCTTATGTCTAGCTGAGCTGAACGTGCTCCATGTTCCCTCTACTGGTATAACGATTCCCCCAGTTCTTCCATCAGCCTCTCCAGGGCTCCCAGTTGCTCATGGCTGAACCCTGACATATGACTTTCTCTGCCTCGCTTTTCGCTCCTTTCTTAGCGCTATGTCTCAAGTAGGATTACATTCACTTAACCCCCTGGAGTACTCAATAGCCTCCATGATCATGTTTATATCTCATGCACAGCCTGAAGCTATTATCATATCACCATATCATGTTATTGCTTCCCCCCTTGGGTATTACTCAGTGCTGATGTTTTTAGTCAAGAGGTTGTAAGTTATTCAAACACCAGTCCTAAGAATATTTTGTGGGATCTGAATGACAGCCAGCGTACAGGATCATGCGGCAGACACATGAAGCATATGATATTCACATAGCTGCTTTTTATAGTCGCTGCAGAAAGACCCTGCCACACTCATAAACCTCCACTGCGGCATGTTTATCATCATAAAACCAAAGGGAGAGTTAACAGAGATTGAGCACATTTATGGCTGAGCTTCAAATATCGTAAAACAAGAATTGATTGGCACCAGATTTTCTCCTGTGGGTGATGGTGTCACTTTGCACCTGCTGTACCCTGGTTTTAGATAACATACATAAATGTTTGCGTCAGTTATTATTCCTCCATTTTCAGAGATGCTAGCAGCGTGTCAGGATGGAAATGTCAGTCTGTTGGTCCACCACTTTGGTCCAGACTGAAATATCTCAACAGCTATTATATGGACTGACACAACGTTTTGTTAAGGCGTTCATGAGTCCTACTGAGTTTTCTTCTCGAACTACCAAAAGGTTGATGAGGCTCTCCAATTAATGTCTTGGCATCTTATGGGTGGATTGCAATAAAATGAACATTCACATCCTGCTCAGGATGAATTGTAGTATCTTCCTTAACATTTCGTCTAGCACCATCATCGTCTTATAATTGTTCCAGTGCTTAGATTTATGACCAAATATCAGCAAAACAAATGAAATTCCCATCAGCCTCAGCTATAGCATACTTTGTGTTCACTGCTAAGTTGCAAAAATTCACATATTAACTCTAAACTAAAGCAGTGAGCATGGTAAGCATTGTTATTGTGAGCACGTTAGCATGCTAACGCCTAGCCTCACAGAGCTGCTAGCATGGCTGTAGACCCTTGTTTCACTTTCTGTCTGGCTGAAAACAGCCAGTTGTTGGTAATCTTCCAGCAACATGCAACACTTTTGTGCTGATTGTATCCCATTCGCTCTTAAGAGGATGATTCACTGATAGCACCTCTATAGGGCGTCTTTGAGTCCTATATGAAGCCATAAGCGATATTGTTGAGGCTGCAGTTTCGGGTCAGAGGGGTCAGCCATACGCGAGGCCAGTAAACGCCGCGTTAATCTTGGCTCTTCCAGATGTACCAGCCAACTCAAAGGAGCTGCGACGGCTCCACTCGGACTTCCACAAAACGTGACCTATTGTTCATCTGTCAGCAGCGCAGTGATATATTCTATATCCTACGCTTGTGGACAAAACATACCCCGGCGATTATACAAGCGGGGCCATTCGCCCTGCAACAACGCCAGCCCGGTGACTGTGGACACCAGGCAGCTTGACCTCAGGGTCTCACGCTCCTTTGTTTCCACTGACCTCTGTTTCTTTTACCCCCCTCTGAACCTAAAACCTCTGTCCTTCCATCTCCCCCCTCCTTTCCCTGTCTCTTTCTCCCACACACTCTTCACACACATACAAATAAAGAAATGGGCCCCCTCCAGTTTATTTTATTAGCGCTTTGAAACCCAGGCCTTTTACTGGGGAGCGGAGGGAAAAAATAATAGGAAAGGGCTTTAATTAGGAGAGTTATTAGGGCTCAAATAAAACAACAGGGTCAGGGGGAAGAGCTGGGTCAGCTGGGAGTGTGTGGGCTTTGATATGAAGACTTTGTCACCTTCGGGTTCAACCCTCACATCCTCAGAGTGGCGCGAGGCGCAGGGTAACACCGCAGAGCTTACAGAGCGTCGTTAAGGGATGTGCACACTGTTTGTGGAGTGTGTTTGCAGCGGCAGGAGCGACGCCTTTATCAATGCTGAGTGTGTGTGTGCATGAGTTCTGCTTGTTGCACTTGCTGCTATCTCATGGTTTACATTGTATGTGCTGGAGGATGCATGCCTGCCACATAGAGCACTATGCACAGTTCCAGCTGTGTGTCTGTGTATACATGTGTGTTTGTTTAGTGCCAGGTGTGCCGTCCCCTTCCTTTGTGATCAGCCCATCTGCGGATTGTGACATGGAAGCCCCTGCAATTTCCTTTACTCCACTCTTTACCGGCTTCCGACTCAGTCATACCTCAGCGTACGACTCCCTTCTGTCCCCCTTCTCGTGTTGCCTCTCCTCCACTTCCCCTTCCCCTCTTCCTCTCCTCCCGAGTGGCCGCTCCCTGCGGCTTTCTCGCTGTTTACCAAACACACCAACCGTCTCCTCCTCCCTCCTGCCTCCCTCTTCCCTCGCTCCTGCACATGCATGTCTTTGTTTGCGCTCATCTGAGTAGAAAATGGTTCCCAACTACCGGCGGGGCTGCAGTGTGAGACAGGAGGCCTTAAGTGGTGTTCGCCGGGGGGAGAAACGGGGGCTCTGGATGCCGCTGAGTGCCGCCGAAGCTCTGTCCACCTCCTCTGGGGGTGTGAAGGGGTGAGGAAGGGTGAGGAAGAGGCGGGGGAATCCCCAGAGCTTGGCAGAAATGGTGAACGGTGGAGTCATATCATCAAAGTACATGATGGCTGAACTGTGACACTTGGTTTACTCCCACCAAAGACAAACAGTCGTTGAATTGTGAGATATAACGCACACCTCCGTGACTCCATTGTTTTTGCCTGGACCGCGTGCGTTTACAAAGGAAGCCATCTCTCTACATTCAGTCCACACATGTGAAAACACACGGGAGATCCCAAGAGATTTGGATTAAAAAACAAACAGAGGGATTGAAGGGCGAGGGCAATGCGTTTCCCAGAATTCAGCGAGCGGTCAAAAACAATATTTGGCACAAAGGGATTAAAACCTTTATCTCTAAACTTTTGCATCAGTCACAGTCAGAGGCCACTGCTACAGAGCCCTGCAGAGGGAGAAACCCGCCGACAGATGTGTGAGACAGATGTGCGTGTGTGTGTATGAGAGAGAGAGAGAGAGAGAGAGAGAACGTGCTGCTGGGCGAGATGTAGGTATTATAAGTGGCTTGCTCCGGGATGACCAAGTAGGTCAAGAGAATCAAGGCGGGAGTGAAGGGGCTCACAAAGCTGTGAGGGGAAGGTCAAGCGTGAAATCCCTCCCTCCTTGCCACTGTGACCCCCCAGGGAAGAGCTCTGGACAAGCAGTGAGGCGTGTGTGTGTGTGTGTGTAGTTGTAGCAGAGTCCGGTGAGATGTGGTTATGATATGTGGCACTGGTGCCGTGTCGCTGCAGTATATGAAACTCCATGAACAACAAGTATCAGTGAAGGGAAATTTATTAGCATCTGTCACATAAAACGCACACATATAATTACACCGTGCGTCCTCGCAGCACAGCTTAATTAACAGAGCTCTGATGTAACACACACCTACAGTGGATTTTATGTGTTAATGCACGAATACATTGAAAGATACTGCACTGACTCTGAAGTTGTTTCCAGTAAAATAGCATTTGTCTGAACATGCAAACAGCAAACCTTGATGAACAGCCTAACCTCAGGCTCAGTGACAAAATTGTCAAATGCAGTTGAGAATGGTTCAGTGAACTCGCCGACACCCCGAGGAAAGTTTCCGATGTCCAAGCCGAAGCCATCTGAGCGCTCTCGGGGGTTGGCGTAGCTTGTCGGCAGGTGGTTTCAAATGCAGACGTCACGTGTTTCTGAGGAGAAAACTATCAAACTGACCACATGTTGAGGCAAAAATGCATTTGTGTGTGGCAGGTACATCTAATGGAGCACAGATGCTCTACGTAGGCAGTGCTGGCAAGTGGCCGAAATCCAGTTTTAAACAGCCGCATGCATGTGTGAGTATGTGTGTATCAGCCAGCTTGTGAGAATGCTAATTTCATCAAAGAAAACTATGGCTTTTTTTACCACGACTAAGATGAATTGATGATGAGACGGCACCGTCACCATTAAAGGTCGCATGCATCAAAGTCAACATGCAATATTGTTGACCAAAAATGACTAAAATGTAGTTTAGAAAATGAAAACTTTACCAAAATCTCTATCTATAAAAAGAGGAGACAAACTGTGTGAGGCAAGCTGTATGGGAAATGCAGTAAAGTATATTGCAGGTTTATTTAAGGCAGCGGTAGGTCATACACCCTGCAATCATAAACAACAGCCTAGTATGCAGCTGACAGCTGAGCAGCTAAACTTACAAACTGATGCATTTGGTGACATAAAAATGCTGTTCATTTGTCCTTCACATTATCATCACTATTTATTGTCGTTTGTATCCAGACGTTAAGCCAAATAAAACTGAAAAAACAGGAAGTTGACCAAACATGATAAAAGCTAACATGGACATTTGACACAGGACAAGGCTAACCTTTAAAAAAATCTGACAAAGTGCGCTAGTATGCAAGAGAATATGTACAAATGCATGCAGGTGTAGTGTTTGCAGTGTCACAAATCTCTGGTTTGCGTACAAGTTGTGTTCAATCTTTCACTAGTTTATGTTCGCATGTACTGAACACCTGCTTCCCTCCGCTCTGCATGTACAACATGCTATATATATCACTATATGGTAGTTTGTTCCCACATTGGAACGCCCATTCCTTACATGTTTTACAGTTGAATCCATCAGCTTTATATATCAATTAAGGATTTTTAATTTTTTAGTGATAAGCCATTAACAAATACATTAACATTTGGGTTGCCAGGTTGTGAAAAAAACCTTTAAACTGGTGTGAATCCTCATCCAGCATAACGTCCTTCTTCTGTCTTTGTCTAATACATTTATTTATTAGAAAGACGCCTCTCTTTGACCACTTACCTGTGGAAAGCTTACAAGACTGCTTCAGAGAAGGTCATTGATGAAAGGTCCTGAGTTTATCACTTTAACTTCACTTCCTTATTATTGCCCTATTACTGATCTATGAAATGTCATAAACTCCTTATTAATATTCATAAAAAACATCTGTTACAAATGATTTACAGCACACTTTAAATCCCTTTATTGATGGCTAATAATAAATTTACTAATGCTTTATTTCTAAGTCATTCGCGATTAATAAGTTATCTTTTGGGTTGCCAGGTTGTGACTGATCCCCCTGACTGATTGAACGATGGACCACTCTGGAAAATAGCTCAGATGTTCTGGCCCTAAATCCATGTATTAAAAATGCATCGAACATTTATTAATAGATAAACAACCATCATAGCTACATTAAGGACAAAGGATAAACACCAGCAAAGGGGATTTTTTTACAGCGTAGCAACATGGTGGCTGATAACTGATCTGTTAACCATTAATAAAGCAATAAATTACAACTTAGAAACCCTTTGTAAAGGGAGCCTTATGTAGAAAGTGGTATGTAAGTGTGTGTATTCCTTATGTGTTGGGGACATAAATCTGTTTACACAGTCACATTGTGGGGGCTCGCCTTCCTCATGGGGACAAAGTGCAGGTGCCCACAATGTAAATCATTGCATTTTAGGATGAAGACTGGTTCAGGTTAGGTTAAGGTTCAGGTTAGGGTTAGGTAAGTAGTGTTTATGGTTATGGTTCGGGTTCGGGTAAGTCTCCAGGAAATGAATGTAAGTCTATTTAATGTCCCAAAAAGTGACGGAAACTCGACTGTGTGCGTCTCTTTGTGTGAGAAAGTGAAAGACTCCTGCTTGTGCGCCCTGCAGTCTGATGGCTCATCCTGTCACACCCTGTCGCCTCCATGTCACGGCCGCACAGTGGCTGCTTTTCTCGCCCTCGCTCCACCTCAGCGCCCGGCTGCAGCGACACTCCCACCGCCACTCGCTGTCCACTTCTTTAAACTCTTTCTCTTTCACAAAACACTTGAAGCTTTGGTGCCAAAAATATACACTGCTGATGAACAGGTTGAACGCGCTTTCTTGGTTTAAAGCCTTTTAAAATACTTCATATATATTTCATTGTCAAGATGCTTTAAAGTCTTGGAGAAACATAAAGAAAAATGTTCTTGAATATTCCCAAAATCAATTCATTCTGATGAAATCACTGTGATCAGTGGATTCACTCGCAGGAGAAACATAAGTTCATGCAAATTTTTTCAATCACGTTCAACTTTGGTGATTTTTGACGTGTGAATTTGCGCCACTGACCAATAACAAGCCATTCAGACAGTGCTGCATGACCTTTGAGGCCACAGAGCCCAGAGAGTGCAAAATGGAGGAAGCTGTTTTAGCGTATTGGCTGTGTTGCATCATCTGCTTTTTATTTAAGCTCCTCTGTTGGAGTATAAAATGCAGATGATGCAGAAGAGGCACGTTCTGCTTACAGTTATGAGACAAGAGGCAGCCGTATCTGTACGGCTGCTGAAACGAAAACTGTTTGAATTCACCGTGCAACCACGTGACGGGCTTTTCCCTTCTTTATTAACTCTTTATGAAATGAAATGATGCATAATTCTGAGAGCAAAATACCGTAAATGGCACCATGCAGGAAAAATAGAAGGAAGCTTTTCGAGGTATTGCACATCCCGGCTGGCTAGCGAGTTTGCAGTTAGCTCGCAAGCTACAATAGTAGTTTACCAACCAGTAGTGTTGTTTTTGGCGTCCTGTTTTAATTTTAGTCTTAGTCTAGTCTTTGTGTCAAGCAGCCATTTTAGTTTTTATTGGTTTTAGTCATGTTCATACTCTTTTTAGTCAAGTTTCAGTCGACTAAAAGTCTGAGCACTTATTTTAGTCAGAATTATCCGTGACTGTTTTAGTTTAGTTTTAGTCACTGAAAATTGTATTTTAGTCTAGTTTTAGTAATGCAGTTCTATTTAACCCAGTCAATATAGTATAAGTAACTAGTAGTATAGATGAAACCAAAATTTTCTTTTAGTCAAACCCATTTCACAATTCAAACAAGGTTGCCTTATTATTATATTTTTGTTACTTTATAGACTCAGAATACATCCATTCCAGACACGAAGACGCTCTGATTTGAATTTACAACATATTTATTTTACCAAGCAAAGCCGGCTGGCCGGCCATCGGTCCTGTTCTCTGTGTCAGCTGTCTGTCGTTAACGCTAACCGACCGCAGCTGCATCTTCTAAATAACGCCGCGAGTAGGAACCAATGCCGTGACGTCGCCTGCGACTGCGCAGTGCGACCTGATGCAGCCCCTGAAGTGAGACACAGGAAACAGAAATACAGCAAAATAATAAGAACAACACGACTAAACGAGACGAAATAACGTTATAACATTTCGTCTCGTCTCGTTTAGTCAAAATGAAGAGACATTTTAGCAGAGTTTTTATTTTGTAAACCACATTTAGTCTCGTTTTTATTCATCAACAATATTTCGTTATATATTTAATTATAGTTATCGTCACATGACCAGCATTTACGTTGCGTCTCGTCTCGTTTTCGTCACGTGATAAAGGTTCGTTGACGACGATATTTAGTCATAATTTTCGTTGAGGAAAGCAACACTACCGACTAGCCCTGTGAGTGGTCGCTACACCGCTGAGCTTCAAGAATTAAATATTTCACAAAGATGCACAAAAGATAGACAATTTTCTTTTTTTCACTAGTTGGACTATTTCTCTTTGCCTCTTACGAACATTTTCGAGGCTGTACAGCCCAGTGTTACTTCAACCTTCACATTTTAGGAAGGGATCAACCTTCTTCTTCTTACCTTATTTATATCATCATCTGGAAGTTGTTTCACTTTTTAACAGCAGCTGTTTCAGTGTGGAATCATGATGTATGGCTTATTGACATGTTCTTAATAATGACTCAGCATTAAAATGGGATCATGACGTTTTCTGATGTGCCCGGGAACAATGACCATCTCCATCTAGAGCACGACTGAATGAAAGTGAACAACATTCTTCTTCTCAGTCATTAATCACCAGAAAGGCCTCTTCACTGGCTCAAGGTAATTTAGCTTCCATACGCTTAATTGCTAAACTAGCCAATACATTGTGGAATCTTTGACAGCGATACATCATCATCACAAAGACGGCCGTTACATAAGAGCAGGGAGATTGATTTCCCCTGTGAGGAAAGGTGTTGCGCTGCTTCAGGCTTAGATAATGAATGACCAGTAACCTATTTTAACCTGTGAGTGACGGCTTGTAAGTGATGACTTAGAGGTTTCCTTTAACACGCGGTCCGGGAGAACAGCGCAGCTGTCATGGAAGAATGTCCAACTGAATTTCAGTGTTTTTCCTTAATTGAACTTTAAGTTTGCCAGACCCGTTAACATGTTTCATGACCCTTTGGGTGTTTGGTAGGCATTGAATCATTTCCAAAACTCGTATAAGAGAGGAGGTGGTTTTCATCTGTCAACAGCCGTAAGCTGTGTGTGACGAGATGTTAAATGAGGTGAACAGGCTGCTGTGTGTTCCTATGCGAACAATGGCATTACACCTGCCACCTGGGAAACTACAACTGGTACATCTCTCTTACAACTGCTGTAATCCCTGCTATTTTGTTGCGTGCAGAAATGAGTTGTGCAGATGCTCACATGAAGGTTTCTAACTTTATTTTTTATCAACTTGTGGAAATGATTTGATCCTTGCATCCTGATATCCTGTATCAGGAAACCGCCCAGCGCAGTGTTTAAGTCACGATCAGCTCAGCTGTTAATGCAGCACAGAGTCTACTGTATATTCCTACCATGGCTACATCAGATCAATGGAGCTTTATCTCTGATTTAGAGGAGAGGCTTAACTGTTGACTGTGCTTGAGGAATTCTGCTAATGCGATTTTAACTGACACCTGCCAACCAAGTATTTGCTGTGGCCGTAAGTTGTTAATGAATGAAAATGTCTTCTTTGTGCATGTGAAGAATGTGGGGAAACAGAGGCGGCTAATACGTAACAAAAGCCGGATTCAGACAGGGGGATGCAGCAGCTACTGTACACCTTAAGGACAAACTGTGTCCAAACACGTCTGGAAGATGAAGTAATTATAGCAGTCTTGAATGGCAGGACAGTGAAGCCAGCAGCTGTGCAAAGAGACCTTTTTTGACTTGGCAGCATAAAAACAGGTGGATTGAGGTAAACTCTCAGTTGCCTTGGTTATGACAACATCTTACACGCCAATGTGATTGCTGAGCTCTCAGAGTGTGGCACCGTGAGCACAGATTGTAAATAAACCCCCAAGTTAGTCACATTTATTTGAGAAAGTAGTAATAAAAGTTCCAGTAAACTATAATTTTCATATGGAAAAAGAACCACTCTTCACCGCTTTTACTTCTTATTGCTGATGTCTGGTAGCAATGCCACTAAAATCCAGAGCCCAGGCATGCTGCAGCTATGAGAGATTCAGGGAATATGAGTGATGCTGCAGATATAAAAATGGCCCAGCCACACTTGTGTTGAGGCTCTTTGTTACGTAAACATCCTCAGACAGAAACAACACAGGAATCAAACATAATACAGTCTGCCAGACAGCTAACAGTGGTGCTGAATGAAAGTCCTGCATTCATAGTCCTGTTTAAGTATTCATAACAGCCCCTGTGACTGATAAATGTTTACATGTGGCATCATGAGATAAATGCATTAGCAGCATCTTGCTGTTGAAGCTCAGGCTAGTTTCAGCTACTGTACGTACAGTCAGGTAGTATTGATCAGCAGTTTAAACAGCTTTACAGTTTTTGAAACCATATGAGCTGAAGGGGAGGAACAGAATACATCATGTGACAAGGAGCCCAAACTGGACAATGCTCACTATTTTTTTATTTTGTTATCTTAGTTTTTGTGTGAAAGTTTCTTTATGCAAAGTAACTAGTAACTAAAGCTGTTAAATAAATGCAGTGGATTAAAAAAGTAT
This sequence comes from Chaetodon trifasciatus, assembly GCA_037975065.1. Taxonomy (NCBI): domain Eukaryota; kingdom Metazoa; phylum Chordata; class Actinopteri; order Chaetodontiformes; family Chaetodontidae; genus Chaetodon; species Chaetodon trifasciatus. Next base: position 1,209,434 of record JBBMOE010000075.1, read on the forward strand.
GATATTTCACTCTGCAACGTGTGGAAGTAGAGGTACAATACTTAAGTACAGTAAAAGTACTTAGTTACTTTCCCCCACTGCTCCCTTCGTGCATGCGGTGTATGTGAGAGAGTGAAAGTGTGTGTATGTGTGTTGGTGAGCGGGAGGCGGGCCTGTTGGTCAGCGGGCAGAAAGGCGGTGGGCCGAGCCCGGAGCCACAGCCCCTCCTGGGGGTCAGGGCAGAGAGGATGAAACCTGTCATTAGGGAGGTGAGGGGAAGAAAGCTCTCAGCGGGGGTGGGCATTGTCCTGGGGGCGGGCG